>JAJHZJ010000508.1:0-405254 GCA_023548195.1 Bettongia penicillata ogilbyi | reverse complement strand
TAGAATGAGTGGTTACATGGAGGCATAAAACAGTGATGGATCATGAGGTAAGATACTGGAATAGAAGACATTTTATGGAGGAGGAGCCCTATGGATTTGAGTTCCAGGATGTTTCATTCAATCTATATTAAATTGGTATGTAACATCTGAGAAAAAAAAATCAGAATTGGAGTTGGAAAGGACCTCTGAGACCAGCAGCTCTAACCCACAACTGAAAGGAATCCATATTATAACATAGCTAGGAATCACAGACCTTGCTGCTTGAAAACCTCAAAGAGGGAATTCACTATCTTCTGAGGTAGCCTATCCCATTTTTGGATTATTTTGTTCAAGGTTGATATATTTATGAGTTAATTTTTTCAACTAGATTTCTGATCCAGCTGTATGTCAGAGTCTAGGCAATATATTATTTTTTCTAGCAAATATATTTAAATTTAAATTTTTCAAATTTGTTGTGGATTTTATAGTTGGTTTTGAAATGCTGTGTAGTTCAATACAATTAATGCAATTCCTCCTGTAAATAGATCCATCTGGTGATCTCCTTTATCAATAGGAAGCTTTCTTTGCTTTTCTTTACTTAACACAAAGTACGTTCTATGATACCAGCTAACATCTTAGATGAACATATATCTTAACTTACCACCTTGTTTGATGGATTTTAATAACTGGAAATTACTGAAACTATTTTTATAGTTACATCTGTCATGATGTTTTATATGATTTTGATGTAGGTGGAAATACAGTTATCTGCAGCAATCTTTCAAGGATGCCCTTTGTTCTATCAGTTTAAATATTTTGTAGATCAATATAAACATGGCAGGATCTAATATTTGTGTGTTGCCTATAAATATATAGTCTGGTATAGAAATTTGCCTATGAAAGCCTGCCTGAACCCTTTTTATTTTTTCATTAAGGATACTTTTATTGGTTGCATAGATCATTCTCATGTACATTTTATAGAGATGAGAAAGAAGGCACATGGGTCAGTCAGTAGATCTTGATTTAAAACAACCAAACAAAAATTTCAGCCAGAAAACACTGAATCTCCTTTTCAAGCCTAGGGACATGGCAGCCAAGGGCTGTATCAGTTCAGAAATTAGAGTCAAAATCATTTGCAAAGTATTAGGGAAAAGGACAACTCCAATGAGCAATGTTACGTTGTACAACAAACTAGTGCAAATCATTTTTGAGGAGTAAGTAGGCCTGCAGTGAACCATGACAGACCATTCGAAGTCTATTATTAGTAAATGAAAGAGGAAGAAAGGCAATGGTGATGAAATGGAGCAGTTCTGCTGACTTTTGTCATAATCTGTTGTCTTCTGTAATAATGGCAGTGTCTTAGTTACTCTGTGAATAAGTGTCAATAGCACATAAGATGTCCCATCTGGGAGGGCTGCTCACTAAGAACAATGAGCACAAATCTATAATGAGGATAAGGGTGGGAAAAGATGAGTAGGGATGATTTTATAGACATCCAGAGATTGATTTTTAATGTATCTCAAAGAAGAATAGGTTTCAAGGATTAGGGAAAGGGGGTTGGGAATCAGGGAGGGTGCTTTGTACTAACAAACAAAAAGGACGGATAAAAGCATCAACAATTGCTGATTGCGAACCAGTTTCCATATTTAATAAAGCCTCTTTCTATAATGAACTTTTTTAATGATGATGGTGATGATGATGATAATGACATATAATATTTAAATAGTGTCTTAAGGTTTTCAAAGTACTTTACAAATATCTCATTAAAATCTTCAAATATCGCCTTAAAATCTCCTAGAGGTAGGCATTGTTATTACTCCTATATATATGAGGAAACTCTATTTATACATGAGGAGGCTGAAGGAGGTTAAGTGACTTGTTCAGGTTCACACAGCTATTAAATGTCTGAGGCTGGGTTTGAATTCAGATGTTCCTGACTCTAGGACAAGTTCTCTATCCACTGTGCTGCCTAGGTGCTTCTGTGACAACTTTAGTCATATTAACATATTAGTGATGCTATTTCTCTTTCAGGTACATTTTCAGTTTAAATTGTAGCAGAGTAGATAGATATGAAGCTCAATATAATGGAATAGATAATATAGAATTTTATATAGTTGACATGTAGTCTCTTGCAAAAAATATTTTGAAGATGGAATTCTTAAATTTAGGTCACTGAAATTGTATACTACTTATTCTGCTTTTACATAAAAGAGATGATGCCATCTTTTTTCTCAAGGGAATGAGGGGATTTATCCTTCACTGTTAGAGGATTTATATTTGTATTACTTTATATTTGAATGAGAAATTTCCAAAAAATCAAAGGCTCTCATTATTTGTCTAGTTTCATAAGCTCTAGGGTTATCATGGCTGTGATACATGAAGTGTGACCTGCCAGTTGTCTCAATCTATTATTGTTTGTGCTGCTGGTGGTGGGTCCAACCTCTCTTTATGATACACATGGCTAAAAAAAAATTCTCACTCTGATTCTGCATCTTGTTTTGAGTGGAAAATACCCTGCCTTGGTTCTATGAGGTTGTAGCAGTAGAGCCAAACTCTAGCTCCTCATGTTAAATTGGACAGTCTATTTACGTAGATTTCAAGAAGAATACTGCCTCTGTCATATGATCTTGTCTAGTTCAATTACAGAGATTCATTTGCTTAGAATATTGTGTATGTATGTATGGATGGATGACATTTTGGGCAACAGACACCTGGGAAATTCTTGTCCTAAGAGTCAAACAGGCTGTGGTATGGATTGCCAAACTGACTTCTCATATCATAGTTCTTTTATCTCTATATAATTAATTATTTATAACTATCTATCTATCTAATTATATATATATGATTATTTATATATTTATATAGTGATTTGAAAGTGCTTTATACTGTCTAATTTCATTCCTCACAATAACCCTATTAGATGAGTGAGTTTATTATTTTCATTTTCTAAATGTCATTTTCTAGCTTTTATAGAAAGTTATAAGAGTAGGAAGTATTTAAACTGGGGTTTGAATTCAAGTCTTCTTCACTTCAAAATAATCAATAAACATTTATTAAGCTCTCGCTATGTGCCAGATTATGGTAGGCAAAAGACAGTTTATGCTTTCAAGGAACTCGCAGTTTTTATAGGGGAGACAACATGCAAATGACAACATGCAAACAAGATTTAGATGAGGTTAATTTGAAATAATCATCAGGGAGGAACATTAGCATTAAATGTGAATGGAAAATTAAACTTCCTTTAGAAGTTGGGATTTCTGTTGAGACTTGGAGAAGCCAGGGAATCCAGACGGAGATAAGGAGGAAAAGCATATCTGGCATGAGGGACAGCCTGTGAAAGTACCCAGAGTTGGAAGATGGAGTGTCTTGTTTGAGGAATGGCAAGGAGGCCAGTCACTGAACTGATGTATGCCATATAGGGGAACACAAGGAATAAGAAAACTGGAAAGGTAGAATAAGGATTAGGTTGTGAAGGACTTTATCCTTTTTGCCGTAATTCCTCTCTTTTAAATAACTGAATAATACTTTTGCCATCTTTTCATTCATGGTACTTCAGTAATGAATAACAGCCTCTCAGTTGGTATCCTGGCTTCAAGCCTCTCCCTTCTCTAGTCCATCCTCCTCAAAACTGATTTTACTTGAAATTTTACAAGATGGTAGAGTAGAAGCAGAGACTTGCTAGAGCTCTCCCACCAAGCCCAGCCAAATGCCTGTAAAAATGATTCTAAACAAATTCTGGAATCCACAAAATAATGGAATGAAGCAAATTTCCAGCACAAGACAGCTTGGGAGGTGGATGGGAAGTGTCTATCATGCCTGGCTGGTAGCAGAACACAGTTGAGCATAAGCCATGCCAGGACAGACTAGATCTGAGCAGGCCTTGGGGAAACTGAATCTCTGGTACCTGTAGTGGTTTCCAGACTTCACAATTCCAAAACATGGAGGAAAAAATGGAAGGTCAGTGGGAAAACCTGTTGCACCCATGTGAGAGAGTATAGTGGTCAAACTCCAGTCCCAGAATGGTGGAAGGGGTTGAGGAGTCTGGAGGTAGCTACAGCAGCAAGGGTAGGGGCAGAAGCTGTTTCTGGTGCTGTAGACCCACAGATTATGTGGAGATCAAGCACCTTCCCACTCCCACTGGAAGCAGAGAATTACCTTGACAAACAACTCAAAAGTCAAGTAAATGGCTAGGGAAATGACCAAAAACTAGAAAATGAATCAGACTATAGAATCTTAGTTTCATGACAAGGAAGACCAAAATATCCAAGCAGAGGACAACCAAGTCAAAGCTCCTACATCCAAAGTCTCCAAGAAAAATATGAATTGGTCTCAGGCAATGGAAGAGCTCAAAAAGAATTTTGAAAATCAGGTAAGAGAAGTAGAACAATAACTGGATAGAAAAATGAGAGTGATGCAATGAAAACTGAGTCAAATGGCTGCTACAGAGGACCTTGAAAATGCTGAAAAAAAATAACATCTTAAAAAAATAGACTAATTCAAATGGCAAAAGAGATCCAAAAAGCAAATGAGGGAGAATGCCTGAAAAAGAAGAATTGGCAATATGGAAAAGGAGGCAAAAAAGCTCACTGAAGGAAATAATTCCTTCAAAATTAGAATGGAATTAGAATGGAAGCTACCACCTTTATGAGAAATCAAGAAACTATCAAACAAAACTAAAAGAAGGAAAAATAGAAGACAATGTGAAATGGTCTACTTGGAAAAACAGCTGACCTGGGAAAATAGATGCAGGAGAGACAATTTAAAAAATTATTGGACTACCCGAAAGCCATGATCAAAAAAAGATCCTAGACATCATCTTCCATGAAATTATCAAGGAAAACTGCCCTGATATTCTAGAACCAGAAAATAAAATACATATTGAAAGAATCCAGCAGTTGTCTCTTGAAAGAGATACCAAAAGGAAAACTCCTAGGAATATTGTAGTCAAATTCCAGAGTTGCCAGGTCAAGGAGAAAATATTGCGAGCAGTCAGGAAGAAACAATTCAAATATTGTGGAAACACAGTTAGGATAAAACAAGACCTAGCAGCTTCTATATTAAGAGATCAAGGCCTTGGAATATGATATTCCAGAGGTCAAAGGAGCAAGGATTAAAACCAAGAATCACCTGCCCAGCAAAACTGAGTATAATACTTCAAGGGAAAAATGATCATTCAATGAAGTAGAGGACTTTCAAGTATTCTTGATGAAAAAACCAGAGCTGACTAGAAAATTTGACTTTGAAACACAAGAATCAAGAGAAGCATGAAAAGGTAAGCAGGAAGACAAATCATACAGGACTTACTAAAGTTGAATTGCTTACATTCCTACATGGAAAGATAATATTTGTAACTTTTGAGACTTTTCCAGCTTTAGGGCAGTTGGAGGAATTATATACATATACACAGAGGGGACAAGGTGAGTTGAATATGAAAGGGTGACATATAAAAAAATAAATTTTGGGGATGAGAGAAGAATATATTGGGAGAAGGAGAAAGGGAAAAATAGAATGGGGTAAATTATCTCACAAGAAAAAGAGGTAGTAAAAAGCTTTTTCAATCAAGGAGAAGACGGAGAAGGTGAGAGGGAATTTGCCTTAGGGAGGGAATAAAATACACACTCAATTTGGCATTAAAATCTGTCTTACACTACAGGAAAGTGGAGGTGATGGATGGTAGAAGGGAGGGCAACTGGGAGGAGGGGCTAATTAGAAGGAAATACATTTGAGGATGCTCAGGGTCAAAAGAGACAATAGAATAAATTGGGGACAGGATAGGATGGAGGTAAATATGGTTTGTCTTTCACATCACGACTGTTATAGAAGGGTTTTTCATGACTACACATGTATACCTATATCAAACTGTGAACCTTCTCAGTGCGGATGGGTGGGGAGGGAGGAAGGGACTGAAGTTGGAACTCAAAGTTTTAAAATGAATGGTAAAAGTTATTTTTACATGCAACTTGGAAAATAAGACATATAGGTAATGAGATATAGACATCTATCTTGCTCTACAAGAAAATAGAGGGGAAGGGGATGAGAGAAGGGAGAGGTGTGATAGAAGAGAGGGGAGATTAGAGGAAGGGGTAATCAGAATGCATGATATCTTGGAGTAGGCAGAGGGAAGAGATGGGAAGAAAATTTGGAACTCAAAAATCTTGTGCAAGAGAATGTTGAAAACTAAAAATAAATAATTTTTTAAAAAGAAAAAAGGTACTTCGATACTTCAGTGATTCATGGTATATTTTCATGGAAACTTCTCACACTGTTGCCAAATATATCTCCTCTATCCCTCAGTATATATTCTTCTAGAATTGCTGTGGCCAAAATAATTCTCCCCATGATGGTCAAACTTGGTTACTCTCTCCAAATTTAACTAGTTATTTCTTCACAAAAAGAAATACAATTCAATAATCAATCAGCAAACTTATATTAAGCTCCTACCATAGGTTACAAATTATGTTAGATACTAGGGACATAGACAGAAATCCAACAGTTCCTATTATATCAGGAGGAGAATATATATGTATACATACATACATATATATATATATATACACACATACATATATACATATCCATCCATCCATCCATCCATATATATACATACGTATATACATATACATATATATACACAATTATGTATACAAAGACAAAACGCAATTATGTGTATATGTGTGTATAACGTGTACAGATAGAAAGATTCCCTATTATCTTCAAAGAAAAGTCAGAATTTCTATTTTATTATTCTGAAGAAAATAAAGAATTCAAGGAAGAAAAGATCAAGATGATGCCAATAGTGATGTTAATTTTTCAAGGTTGTGACAATTACATAGATGATCAATGAATATCAACAGTGACTTATTGGGAGAGAATACGAATACTCGGTTTAAAATCTGTAGAAAGAGGAAGTTCCTTAAAGGATCATAGCTACAGTCAGGACCAAATAGAAAATTAATTTACCTTTCCCTGAGAACAACTCTTGTTTGGAAAATAAAAAGCCAGAGCTGTTTGTGAACATGCCTTTTCCATTCTTTTCATCTATGCATTCATTTACATTTCTTTTTGTTGCTGTATTTGCTGTTGTTATTACCATTACAGGGAAGATGGTTTTTCTGGGTCATGCTAGTTATCAACTGGCAGGGGAGACCAAGAAACAATCTGAGGTTAATAAAAAGTTGGTGCCTTAAAGACTCATCTTTCTAGTTCTCACAGTTGGAAAAGATAGAATCTTTTTTTTTCCCCTCTAAAAATTTCCTTCTCTTATCTAATCATGTCTGGAATTCATTTCCTCATTTTTTCTAAACATTTTAATGGAATACCTATGAGCTCTTGATACAATTGTTAAGCATTAGAGCATGAACTAAATAATCTAAATATTATTTGGGGAAAAATTATGGCTTATGTGATAAAAGAACATTGGGCTAGGAGCCAAGATAATCTAGACTGTAGACCAGTTTCTTTCTCTTACCAGCTATATGACCTTAGGGCAAATCACTTATTGCCATTTAACCTTAACTTCCTTAAGTATAAAATGTGGAGGTTTAATTAGTTGATGTCTAAGGTCACTTCCAGTTCTAAAATTGTATGACTGTCTAATTTCTTTAAAATCATGGCACCCCGAGTTGGTGACATTTTCACCCAATATAATCTTCCCCTCTTCCCTCTCATACTAAACCCTGTTAGAAAATTGCTGTGCTATTGCCTTCCATTTTTCAGTCCATAAAATACCAATACGTGTTTATCATTATGTTTATTCTATATTGGCCCTGGAACAACAAGAAAACTGTTAAATTTAATCACAAAACAACCTCCTGGGAAGAGCACTCAAAATTAAAAACAGCACTTTAAAATTTAGCTGACATGGGTTCCCACAATAAAACTGATAGCAGCTATTTAAAATCCTTGTTATAACTCTGAATTACTTTGTTTCTGCAGATGTCTCATTATCCTGGGGGAAAAAAAGGAAGAAACACCTGCCTAACAAATTGAGGTTTATAAAGAAAATTTAAGTATCTACACCTGAATATTTAAATCACCTAATTAAATCATTCTGGAATTTCTAAATTTCTTACAGCCAAATCAACCCGCAAATGTGTCTAATAATGAGATTTCAAAACCATGGTCAAATCTTGCAAATTTAAATATCAGGCATCATTGTCCCTTCAATAGGATCCATGACTTCCATTTACTACTAAGTGTATGTTTGTCATCATGAATTCCCTACTTTTACCCTAAGGATAAGTCACAGCTACCCTTCTCCTGTTAATCCATAGTACTTTTTACAGACTCAAGTCTTCCTTACAATCAAGACATTTTTCATGCTCTCCCCACAACCCCTGCTACAGACTGAAAAGAAAAACAAGAAAAAGGTTGATATTGCCTTCCTAAATATTATTGTTACTTAATTCTTTAAGAATAAAGAGGGTATCTGATGGTTTCTAAGACTGTCTCAATTACAAATGAGCCCTGACACATCATCACACTATGGCAGGTAACCTGATTGAAAGCTATCTCATCATGTTGAACATTCTTCTGCAACATAATTACATGCTGTCAGAATTAGGGAGTAACTATATGACAAAAAGACACTATAGTTATGAAGATATAATTATAAGCATGAAAGAGTCCCAGAGCTGGAACTTGGTCTAGATGACTTGAGTTTCATCCCAAGGTACCAAAAGTTTAGTTTCTACAGCACTCGTGGTTATCCAGTAATAAAGAAACACTTGAGCTAATTTAACTCAGTTAACTATTAAATAACATGAATAACTAGCTAAAATATCCCTAAATGGTCATGGCCAAATTTCAGGTGGGCTTTTTCTCAGACCACTCTACCATCTTCCTCTGTCCCTAATGCTCATCCAAGACAGTCTCATCAGCAGTTTTTGAGGGGTATTTTTATTATACCTGCCTTGGCCACCAAAGTTGTTAACTATATAGCAGAAGAGAATTAAAATGATAGCCCTGTTCAACAATTGCTTTTGAAGAGAAAAATAATTTATAATATTAAATTTGATCATACAAATCTTAGTTAAGTGTGTTCCTCCTTATCTGCCAAAATAATTCATTTGCCAATTTAGTTCATCTAACAAAACAGGCAACACAACATATAACATAACATTTAATATAACATACTAAGAAAACATGATGCACAAGGATATAGGAGAAAGTTCTATTGATTTTCTGGCAGCACAATATATATAGGGAACTCTGTGTAAGAGGTTCCTGTCAGTGCAGATCCCAGTGCATCCCTTCCTTAGTACTTAGGTCTTGGGGAATTGTCTGAGATATGTAGAGGAGATTAAGTACATTCCTCAGAGTCAAACAGCTAATTTCAAAGATAAGATTTGAATCCAGGTCTCCTATTGCCCTCGCCTGCCCATCTATTAACTCTTCCATATAAGTAACTACTATAATATACTAAGCCATGGTGATCAGTAATTTAGAATGGTAGAACTTTCTCAGTTTGTTTTGTATCTCTTCTTGCCTCCATGACCATTCCATTTCCCAAGCCACTGTTCTATTAAATGTTAGGTATTCAGCATATGATATTTATGCATATATATGTACATACATACATATTTATGATATGAATTACAATAACAAAATCTACGATTATTACCCACACTAACTTAACAGTAACTTCCAAAGAGGAATTGATGAGTTTCCATGATAGAGGTAACTAGTGGTACAATGGCTAGAGATGTTGGACTGGGAAAGTGAAAGACCTGAGTTCAGATTTGATCTCAGACACCAGCTGTGTAACTGGGCAAGTCTTTTACTCTCAGCTTACCTAGGTTTGCTCAATTTTAAGAGGGGGATAATAATGGTACCTTCCTTGAAGGACTGTTGCGAGCATCAAGTGAGATAATATTTGTAAAAAGCACTTAGCACAGTGACTGACACAGAGTAGCAGTATGTAAATCCCTATTGCCTTCTTTTTGTTTGGGACGTGTTGAGTTCAAGGTTCAAGCAGAGGATAAATTGGGGTCATTATCATCTAAGCAATTGGAAATAGAGAAGGAAGTGAGGCATCATAATAAAAAAAAAAGAACATAGAGCTAAGTGTCAGAAGACTCAACTTCTACTCAAAGCTGTATGCCTAACTAGATACTTATCTTGGCCAAATCTCTCTAAGCCTCAATTTTCTCACCTATAAATGTGGGTGGGTAGAGGTCTGAGTTGCACCAGATATCACCTGAAGTCTTTTAATCATTCAGTTTCTATGATGCCATAGTGGACGGGGAACTGAAGATGTAATGGAAGGAGTTAGGTTTGAATCTAAATTATGTTCCTTCAGTATACATGTATTAAACATGTATCATGTGCAGGACACCATGTTAGATGGTGGGGATACAAAAGCAACATGAAAAATGACACAATATTAGTGAAGTCGCTTAAGCACTCTACGTTACAGTTTTGTCAACTATAAAAATATATGGTTTGGATTAAATGATCTTTATGATTATTTCCAGTTCTGAATGCTTTGATTCTATTGTTTCTCTCTCATTTCTCTTACTTCTTCCTGTAATTTAACATATGAGATACCATAATAAGAATGTTTTTGAAGACTTGTAAAATTAAAAAAAAAAGGCATGGGGCGAGGGTAGTGGGCCAGATTAGCTGAATCTAAGTCCATTACCACTTCTAAAACCCTGCAATTTAGGTTCTGTGTTGGAGAAACAGGTAAGATTGCCAAAATTACTCAACTTTGGTGATTTATTTTACAATAAACTAGATGTTTGGTGCTCATTATCTTTTGCTCTCCCTTTCGCATATTGATCTCAATGATTTGTTTCTTCATCTGCCCTTTTATCAACTAAATCCTGGGAGAATCTTGACTCTACCATGACTACCAAGATAATATACTGGAATAACTTAACTGCTTAGAAATTTCTCAGACAGCTGTCTTCAGAAGTCTGTTCAAAAGTCATGACAAACCATATCATTTGTGTTCAGCTATTCTGGAAACACTCAGATCACTAGCAGAACAGTATGGCTGAATTAGAGAGTGCATAGAAAGGAATGATATATTAGAAACCTGAAGATATTCAGAGGACCAGATTGGGAAAAGGTTTGAAACCAAACAAGGGAACTAACATTTATTTGATCCTAGAGGTAAGAAGAAGCCACTAGAGTTGAGCAACGCAACAATTGGTTGTACTCTTGACAATAAGGAGAGTAGCTTTGGGGGTAAAGATAATGAGTTGTTTCAGATATGTTCAGTTTGAGATGCCTAAGGGATAATCAATGTCTAATAGCCAAGGAGAGATGTAAAACTAGAGTTCAGGAAAGAGATTAAGACTTGATAGATTTATCTGGGGGCTATCTGCATAGTAATGGTAATTTAATCCATGGAAGTTGATAAGATCAGCAAGTGAGAGAGTATAGAGATAAAAGAGAGTAAAGATTCCAAAACAGGGCTTGGGATACATACACCTAGAGTTAGTGGGTAAGTCATGGGGAAATATATAGGAAAGAAGATAAGAAGAAATAAGGAAAGGAGAGAGACAACTAAAAAACAGTAGTGTCTCAATAACTAAGAGGAGAGACCATCAAGGAGGTGAAATGTTACAGTGGCAAATGTTACAGAGAAATCAAAAGGAAGATTAAGAAAAAGTCTTTAGATTTGACTACCAGGAGATTACTAGAGGGAGTAATTTCAGAAAAATGATTAGTTCAAAAGAAAAGTTTGCTGGAATCTCAGCAAAATGATTAGTTAAAAAAAGTTTATGCTAGAATCTAGATTAAAGAAGGTTTAAAAGAAAGTGAAAGAATTTCAGGCACCAAGGATTGAAACCTTATACAAGAAATTTATCTGAGAGGGGGAAGTGAGCTATAGGGAGGTGATAGGGATACTAAAATCTAATGAGGTTTCTGTTTTGTTAGAGATAAGGAGACTTAAGTGTGTTTTTTGGCAAGTGTGAATGAATCAGTAGATAGGAATAAAGTAGATGATGGAAGGGTTATTCACTGGACTATGTCATGGATACATACAGAGAGGTTGAATTTGACAAGGAGAGGGGTCATCCTTCATCAGAGAAAAGAGTAGAAAACAAGATAAGGTGTTCTTGTGTAGAGTGAGAAGTGAGAAAAGAAGTGATGAAAGGAAAGCTCACAGCAAATGGCTTCTTGAGCTCATCTGAGAGAATAGAGAGAGGAAGTACAGTTAGAAACTTGGAGAGTGAAGATGTTTGGAACAGCTTGTGTAATGAGTGGGATAGGGAATCAAAAGTCAAGGAATAGGATTCTCCTGCTGTGTTGAGGACCTATTAGAGGATACATGTGTAGTATACATGGAACTCTTTTGTAACTGCTGCCAGTTCCCTTTGTCAGCACATCAGATGGAGCAAGGATGGTGGATGATGAGAGTAGTTCAGGATTGAGGCATGGTAAGACATGGGTAGTCATAGGGTAGGGGAATGAAGGACAGAAAAGCAGAGAATAGGTTACAGTTATGTGGATTGAACAAGGGGTCTAGACTGGAAAAGCAAGAATGCATATATTATAATTTATATAAAATTATATAATATATAATTATAATATAATATTGCATTATTAGAACACGGAGATACTGGAAGGCATGGTGATAGCAAAGAGTAGGTTTACAAATAGTCTAGCATGAGAAAAGATAGAATGAGACTCCAAGATTATGAGCAGATAATGGAATTTTAGAGTTCACTTAGATGTGTAACACTGATGAATGATGGCAAAATCAAGGGTAGGATAATCACTGTATGCTGAGGTAGATTGGAAAAGTAGGTCACAGGCATTTAGTATATTGAGGAATTGAGGAATTACAGGATTTGAGGGAAAATCAAATCCTTTGATTTTAAGTTCTTCAGGAGTACAAGATTTGAGGCATACACATATTCATGGGGTATCAAGAACCATCGGAAGGTCTCTCATTTGTACAGTATTCATAATGAAGTAAAATTAATTTTATATTTACGATGTTTAATCTCAGTCTTCTTCAGAACTCTTTGTGTGAAGCTTCCAGATGAGGAAATCTTGAGAATGTGGATCATATATTGCTCTGCAACTTATAGTATGGGATGTTTCTTAGGGACACCTGAGATTTAGCAAAATACCCAGGGTCACACAGCCAGGAAATGTCAGAGGCAGGAACTGAGCTCAGGTAATAAGGTTATAAACTCTAGGACCTTAAACACTAGAACACTAGGGGTTCTTAACTGAGGGTGACCTGAGGGGTCAGAGGGTCTGGGAACCTGAATGGGAAAAAATATTGTTTTATTTTCAGTTTGGATTCCTTTGTAATTCAATGTATTCTACTTCACACATTTAGAACCATTTTTCTCTGAAGTGTCTCTCCAGGCTTCATAAGACTTTCCAAGGGATCCAGCAAACACATATATGCACACACCGAGTTAAGAACCTCATTATATCATGTTACCTCTCATTTACACAGAATTCACACTGAAGTTAAATTTATTTTATTTTAATGGCCTTTAATATCATTATCATCATCTATCACTTTAAGAATTACAGAATACAATATGACCTGACTTTATCCTTACAGCATATCTGGTGTAAAGGTGCTATTATTTTCCATTTTTATGTATGAGGAGACTAAGGTAGACATAGATTAAGTGACTTACCCAAGAGTGTCATAGCTAAAAAGTGACTGAGGATAAATTTGAGCTCAGACTTTCCTGTCTCCAGGTCCAGTGCTCGATCACTGCACCCATCTATCTGCTCTACCCCCAAGCTCAAAACTCCCCCAAAATTAAAGGAGTGACTGAGAAGTGGCTGTTTTATCTTCTATTAAAATAAGACTCTTCTCTGTCCCTCAGACCCGGATATCAGTCGCTGGCCAATTCCTGTCTGTTTCTACAGTAAATGACAACATCTCTAGAGAGTATTTTGTTGTTTGCCAGTCACGTCTCACTCTTCATGACCCCATTTGGGGTTTTCTTGGCAAAGATACTGAAGTGATTTGCCATTTTCCTTCTTCAACCCATTTTACAGATGAGGAAACTGAGGCAAAGAAGCGAATGGATTTGCCTAGGGTCACAAAGACTCTAGAAAGAGTTTGAGGCAAGCCCAGCACTCTTATACACTGTCACCTAGAGTATCCACTTTCTCTCATCTCTCTTTATCCTGTTGCCACTTTAGACATACTTCACCTCTTGACTGAACTATTGTTAAAGTTCCCTAACACGACTGGCTCCTTGCTTCTGATTTCTCCCTTCTCGCTTTCATCTTTCATATCACTGCCAAAAGTTTCTGCTGAGTGTGCAGAAAGATCATATCACTCTGCTCAAAACTCTCCATCAGATCTCTTTTGCCTATAGGATAAAATGACAAAATACAAGCTCAGTGGTCTAACATTTAAAGGACCTCCATAATCATGTTCTAACTGATTTTTTCCCTTTGTGCATTAGGATCCTAGGGAAAAACAGACCTCTGTGGTGCAGGGAAATCCCAATATTATGCACATACACTCCAAATAATCAATCTTACTTCTCTGGCCAAACACATCTGTAAAAGGACATTACTCTGATAGCGGTATCCTACAAAGTCAGGATGGAATGAAAGCAAGCCCCAGGGTGTTTGTGATAAAGCAGGCTGTGCACAGAGTTTGAGGACAAGAAAGTGATGAAAGTGTTGCTGAGAGAATGATTTTTATAAAATTATGTGGAAGCCCAAACAGCTTATTTGTTGTGAGGCAATGCTTGAATTTTTGTGAATATGATTTCAATGTAAGTTCCTAGTGATTTTAAATAGTTCATGGAACATTTATCATAGGATCCTGGATTTTGAAATGGAAGAGATCTTAGAGTCCACAGTGTCTAATCCCCTCTTTTAATATATGAGGAAGCAGATTTAGAGAGGTTAAGAGATTTGCCCAGCATCAACACAAAAAGTAAATTCTGAAGGCAGAATTCAAACTCAGGTCTCACTGATTTCAGGTTCAATGTTTCAAGTAACAAATCCCTTCCTGGCTCCTAGTGATAGCTGCCTTCAATCTTAATCCAGCATGGGGGAAAAAAGACAACGTAAATTTGAGGGTGCTCTGCCTGGCCACAGTGGCAATTATGAAGAGCTGTCATTCTGCTTTATCTAGGATAGGGCATAACTACTATACTGGGGCTATAGATATAGATATAGGCACACACATACACATATATATGATATAAATTATATAGAACAAATATACTATATCATGCTAACTTGGCAGCTGATCTGGTCTGGGCCGGGCGGATTTGGAGTGGGCACTGAAGAGACCTGAGGAGATCAGAGGTTATAAACTAATACGCAACTGAAATAATGTGCCTAGGAGTCATAAAGAGTCTTTGAGTACCAGCAGAATAACTCACTCTGCAGCATCACGCAGTGGTAGTGCCATGCCTGTTAGGAAACAAACCTATTGAAAACATTGCTCTGACAACATGAGAAGACATGGGAGGGGGCATAGTCATCAATTAGCATGTGTGCCTTAGCCATAGATATTTCCTCTTTAGAGTCTCTTCACATGTGGCTTATTCTACTCATTTCTGGTACAAATAATTGCAAGAGACTATACACCGTTTTATGAAGAGCATGTTCTATTTTGACATCTTTGCCTTTACTTTGAACTAATTATACCTTCTGACTGACTAAAAGTAGATACCTCAGTGGGGGCTCATGAACTATGGTTTTCAGTCACTATGTAAATAGATATATAGATGTAGATAAATACACAGATAATTTGAAAAGGGAAGAGGGCATTAACAATTAAACGATCATGGCAGGCTTTCAAATCAAATAAAATGAGCTTTGGAATTTTAAGAAAGAAATTTTAACTAAGGCATCTTAAGAAGCCATATCTATGCCTAGTAGATACTTAATCTCATTGAATTAAATTGGATCAAGTTAGGAAAATAGAAAAATTAATACAGATTAAACTTGCAATGTACCAAAGCTCCGTGATTATGATAATTCAGAAGCAAAACCTGCGATAATAGCCAATGTAGAAAAACAAAGTTGAAAACATAAACACTGTGTTTGTTCAGGCCAATAAACATCATCCCTAAAGGGAGGTTATCAATGTTCCCTTCAAATGAAAGTATATAATATTCTCAAGGCATTTAATTCATCAAAATCTTTCAGGAAGACACCATATGAACACTGACCTGTGAACAAGTACCAGAGGTTGTTTGGCTCTAGTGTTTCCATTTCACCTCGGCGGGTTGTCTTTCTATGTCGGATTTTATAACCAGTAATAAATCCATTTTGTGTGCCTGGTGGTGGGGGGTAGCCAACTCACTTTGATACTCTGTAAAACAAAAGATGTAAATGTGGAAAGCTGGTCAGAGGAAAGGAAGCAATGAAGGCCTCAAGAAGGATAGAAGTTGAGGAGGGAATACAGAGGGGAGAAGAGAAATATTTGGGCCCTGTTGGTGTTCAGCTGTCTTTCTGTCATGCTCTACTTTTCATGACTCTATTTGGGGTTTTCTTGGCAAAGATGCTGGAGTAATTTGCCATTTCCTTCTCCAGATCATTTTAAAGATGAGGAAACTGAGGTGAACAGGGTGAAGTGACTTGCTCAGGGCCACGTAGCTAATTAGTATACAAAGTCATGTTTGAGTTCAGGTCTTCCTGACTTCAGGCCTGGCATTATCCATTTCACCATGTATCTGCTCCATTAAGGAACTGAATCAGGTTTTTCTGTTTGTTTAAGTAAAGAAAAGTCTTATGACAATTAGAGGTATTACCATGTATGCAGTTCCTAAAAAGGGGAAAAAAAAGAGTCCCAATTAAAAAAAATTGAAGGGATTTCAAGAGACCAAGTCCAAACCTTCCATTTTATAGATGAGAAAACTGAGGCCCAGAAAGGTTAAATGTCTTGCCCCAGATCACATAGGCAGTATTTGGTAGGGTTTAAACTTGGCTCCTCTGATTTCAGATTCAGTGTTCTTTCCATTGCTTCCCTCTACAAAATTTAGAAAAAAGGAGTTGATAAAGTTCAGAGACATGAATACATTGTCAAGAAATACATCTGAATCACACAAACCAGGATTACATTGGCTCCAGTAGAAAAATGAGCATTGAAAAGGAAGTCAAGGTAGCTGTTCCAGTTCTACCTTTGCCCAGTCATAGGAAACTTGAGCAAGTTACTTCCTCTTTGGAAGATTCAATTCCCTCACCTGTAAAATGAAAGATTCTCAGGATATCATGGACCTAGACCTAAAAGGAATGTTAGAGGACATTTAATCCAACTCCCTTATTTAACTGGTCAGTAACTAAGGCCCAACAGTTAAGTATCCTAGGCCATATAGGGAGTAAGTAGTAGTATTAAAATTCAAAACTAGATCCTCTGACTATAATCTAGAACACTTTCCACCACATCATGATGCAATCAAAGTTTACTAGACTGCGTGATCCTTTCCAAGATTATGATTTAAATTTATAATTTTAAATCAAGTTTATAATTATATGTAATTATAATTACATACAAATATAATTAAACATTAATCTGTAAATTTATATTTAATCAATAATGAATTGTAATTAATAAATTATAAATATGTAATTCTTGATATATAATTTATAATATATAAATTCATTAGAATAGAGCTATTCTATTTATAAATGAAATATTGTAGTAAATACCAAATATGAAAAGAACAACAATGTTTAATAAATGGCAGACTTTGATCATTTAAATAAGTATTTTTAGCATATTCATTTGAAAAGTAAGTGTGGTATTCACAATAGTTAAAAATGACTATATATTGCCCACTAAGTTTAGGATGTTTAATACTTCTAATAAATGATTGAATATTATTAATTTTTACACAGAAGATAATTTTTCATTATTAAGTTTGATAGTTTCAGACACTGGTATCAATTTTCCCCACTTATCCCATGTAGCATTACTACTTTTCAATATTAATATGAACAATTATACTTTCCTTGAGTCAGAAGTTGAAGCCCTTGCAGAGCTAGGCTTTTATTTGAATTTCCATCTTTGGAAGCAGTTCTTTCAATTGCTCTTCCCATTTTTCTTTCCTGTTCTTATTTGTAGTTAAATCCCAGATAAATGTGTTTGGCTCTCTTTTAAAAATACCTTTGCATTGATTTCCAGCATATGCAAGCTGACTTAAGGCTATGGCAATAGAATTCTTTCAATTCGGTTCACTTTTTTTTCAGTTTCTCAAGAGAGGTTATGGCAAAAAGCCTCAAATCATATTATTTTGAAAAGTTAATGTCTATTTTATAAATGATCATGACTACAAGTTTATAGATATTCTATATTACAGAGCAATGTATTTAACCCTGCATTCCTTATGGAATATGTTCTAAGCTACCCAAAATGATCACCATTGGAAAAAAAAAACGATTTACTTTGAGCACAATCTAATCTCTGTAGAGTGGTTTAAGGGTATTATTAACTCTCTCAACTACTGCTAACCCTTTAAACTTATTCTATTATGCCTTGAATTAGAAACTGATGTTATTTTTTAAAATGATAAAAATTAAAAAAGCAAACTTCATTCAGTCTTTAAGCAAAGTGTTGAGGTTGACTTGCTTAGCACAGTGCTTAGCACATAGGCTATATAATAAGTGTTTATTGAATTACTGGAGTCAGGAAGATTTGCCTCTTATGTCTGCTACCTGTATGACCACGGAAATATTATTTAACCCCTTTGACTTTGTTTCCTAAACTAAGGATAAAAAGAATTTTAGTGTCTATCTTACAGAGTTGCGAGAATTAAATGTAATAATATGTAAAAACAAAAAAAAAAGGTTTTACAAACAGTAAAGTACTACATAAAAGCTATTATGACAAATCAACATCCTCCCCACAAAGTTGATGTAACATGATGAGTTAACCTTAAAATGTAAGTCATTATAATTAAGGGAAAAGGCAACTTTTTTTGCAAACAAACAAGTTCAGTGCCCTTAAAATTAAAAGGCTCTCATAGTAATTACATCCCTGTTTTATTCTGCAGCCCAATTGTCTTAGATACTTATTCCTTAAATAGTTAATAATATTATAATCCTTAAATTATTCCTCATTGCATTCTTGCAAAGCTCTTTTGTTGGTTAGTCAGGAATCAGAAATAGAGTAAAGGTCCATATCAAAGTCATATAGTATTCCTGTGCCAAGGTAAGACTAAGTTTCATTTTAAAATTAATTTGATATCAAATCTTTGTTTGGAGATTTTCTTTAGAGAGAAATTTTCCAAAGCAGTATATTTCTAAAAGTAATAAAAGAAATATTTATATGCCAGGTACCCAGGTAAGGTATTTAAACAGAATATGGCACCTGAGGACAGTGTTAGTCTTCAAAGAAATCTCCATTGCATCACCTATGTTCTGAACTTAAATGTACTTACTATCATGTTCAAAGGCCTCTAACTTATCTCACTGAATCTTGCCAGGAGCAAGGACCATGATGTAACATTTGAATTCTTTGCTCCAGAAGAGTACAGAACAAGGGCTAATGAAAATGGTGCATTATTGGTAAAATGTAAAAAATACTAATTTATCTTGTGACCCTTCAAGGTTCACAGAAATCCTATCATGAAAATATTTTCATAAAATTAAATGATATTCTGTGCTGAGAACATTACATTTCTGTGAAGATTTGGGAAACCATTTCTCTAGTTATAGAAAAGTAATGTACACTTTGCCCCCATGCTGACATCGAGCTAGACCTTTAATGAACCAGTCAAGTAATAAATGCATATTTACATAACACTTTGGAGTTTTTCTATAATAACCATGTAAGGGAAGCACTGCAATTTCATATCTATTTTAAAAGGGAAATTAAAACTATGCAAAGTTAAATGATTTTTAATTTATCCATTCAATAAACATTTATTAGGCACAAACCAAGTGCTAGATACTGTCAGTCACCAGGGTTATAAAATAACCATTCCCCCTTTCCCTCCTCAAAATAGTCTTTACCTACAAGGAACTTGCATTTTATTTAGAGGGAAGAAACAAAATAAAAACAGATAAATAATAATGGTACATAAAATAATTTGGGGAGGAGGGCAGAGCACGATATGCCTCATAAAAATGATTTTCCTCTGCAAAGTCACTAATAATCTCGTAATTGCCAAATCTGTTTTAATTGTCCTAATCACCTTTTCTCAAACCTGATCCTTCTTGGCATCTCTACAACATTTGACGTTGCTGATTACTTTTCTTGGATAGTCTCACCTCTAGTTTTTCTCCTTCTATCTCTCTGACCGTTATTTTTCAGTCTCCTTGTTCAGTCACCATCCACGTTACTCCTATTAACTGTGGGTATTCCCCACAGCACTGCCCTTAGCCCCTTTCTCTTTTCTTTCTATATCTTCATTTGGTGACCTCATCTCTCAAGATTTCAATTTTCAACTCTATGAAGCAGACCCTCAAATCTATATATGCAGTCCCATTTTCTCTCTTCAGCTATACTACTATATCACAAACTATTGATTAGATATGTTGAACAGGGTGTCCTGTATACATTTCAAAATTATCGTGTCCAAAACAGAACTGATTTTCTCCACTTTGACCAAATATAACCTTCTTTTGAAAGTGAGGAAGAAAGGAAAGAGTACATTCCAGGCATGGCAGATAACTTGTTTAAAGACAAAAAACAGGGAAATTGAATACTATGTACAGTGAAAGGCAATTAAACCAGGTTGGCTGAAAAGTAGTATATATAATGGAGAGTAATGTGAAATAAGATTCAAAACATAGGCTGTAACTAACTGCAATGGAATCTACCAGAGTAATTTTCATTTTAACACAGAGGCAATTAGGAATCAGTGGAGCATCTTCAGTAACATGGTCCAATTTTTTTTAATCATATCAATTTGTCATTGGATGGTGTATTGGACAGTGGAGAGGTCTGAGGCAGGGAGAGCAATTAGGAGAGTCTTGCTATATAGTCCAAGCAAGAAGAGAGGAGGGTTGACTAGGGTGGGGGTTGTAAAACTTGAAAAAAGCTGAAATATATGAGATGTTATAGGGGGAGAATAGATTTCATTGTTGATTTTTTTCAGTCATATCTGACTCTTCATAATCCCATTTGTGGTTTTCTTGGCCAAGATGCTAGAGTGATTATACCATTTCCTCCTCAAGCTCATTGAATGGATGAAGAGCTGAGGTGTCAGAATTAAGTGACTTGCCCAGGGTCACACAGCTACTAAGTATCTAAGGCTAGATTAGAACTTCAGTCTTCTTGACTCTAGGGCCAGTTTTCTGTTCACTGTGCCACATAGCCCCCCCAAGAATAGACAAGACTTGGCAATTGACTTGATTACCTAGACTTGGCAAAAATTGAATTATTAATAAGAATCATCACTGGGATGTGGGTTTATTCTAGTTTTTCCCTTTAATTATGCATAATTCTTGGTAGTTTAAGTGTATTTTGTAATTCAACTTATTGGATTCTTTTTCAGTTTCAGTCAGTCATTCTGGTCAATGTTCAAGCTTTTACTCATTGTATATTTCCCTCTTTGAGCTGATTTTATATTACTTAAAAAATACTAGGTCCCTATACTTTATTTTGCTTAAAACTACTATTCCAGTCTTCTCCTTCATGTATTCTTGCAAATATTCTTCCTCCTAGTTTCCTTCTCTGCCCATATATGGATCTATTGATTCAACTTTTATTCCTATAATCATTTTTTTACATTCCCTTTACTCAAGCCAGATGAAAGTATGACTCCCTCATCTGTCCATATCTTTTCTTCATTGAGAGATTGTATGATTTTTAATTATAAGAAATACTATTTTTTCTTTCCTCTACTCCTTTTCTTTCTCTTTAAATCCTTGTTTCATCATTGCTCATACATTTTGATCATAGATACTTCTTGCATTGTTTTCTCAATGATATTGACAAGTTAAGATAGTTAAAGGTAATAATCCAGTCTTTTCCTTGAAGCATATAAATACAGAGGCATTATCTCTAGTTTATCTTTTATTAGGTTGCTTTTGTTTGCTAACTGTCCAGTTAACATTTACTAATAATCTCTAGTTTTCAAAGAAAGTATGACTAAAACAATGTGATTTGTTCTTTTTATATACAATCATTCTTGGGTTTGCAGGATGCATGATATACTTGGATGCATGATACTAATTTCCTTTTCTTTACATCATATTCAAGGCTCTTCTTTTCTCAGTGTTTCTTGTTAATCTTAAATGAATTGAGCTTATGTTGCTTGAAATATTCAATCTTTCCTTCTAGCTGTTTGAAAAATAATTTTGAAGAGGTAGACTTGACAATTGTATTTCCATAGGAGCTAAACTTCAGGTACTTCTGTGAACTCTTCATATGAAATAGAATTTTTTTCCGGTTTTTTCCTTCTATGATTTCCTGAAACATGGCATTTGGTTTCTTTGGTTCATCATTAACTGCCTTTACTTTTCCTTCAAGGTCAATGATCCTCAGATTATTTTACAAAGTACTGTCTTTATTTTTAGTTGCTTTAGGTTATAAAGACTTTCTGTTCTATCAGCTTTCCTGATTTATTTGTTGCTGTTGCTATTATCTTTATATTTTTTTTTGTTTTATATCCATTTTGTCTGCCTTTCTTTTTTCACAATGCCACTGTTTTATCAAAAAATTCCACTATTTGTTCTAAATCATTGTTTTTCTATTTTAAAGTTCTTCTTTCAGAAGACTTTTTCATTTCCATTTTGATAGCCTAATTTAGTTGATTAAGTTTCTGGAATATTTTGTCCATTCTTCTGATAGTTCTCTGTTCATTTAGAAAGCTTAATTAATGTTGATATGTTCACCTGGATATTTTCTCTACTTTACTCAACAGCATTTACTCATTTGTCTAAGGACGAGTTTTTGGTTTACTCTTATTTTCTACTCCATCCCTTCCTTTTTCCATTGTTTTTTCGGTGCATTTCTTGATTTTTTTTAAGGTGAAAAAGAGTGCACAATAAATTACCACTACACTCAGATTTCCTGACATGGGTTTAATGGTCTATCCACTATATACATAGCATGTATGTTCAGCAATATACTGCATTTTCTAGAGTTTATTTCAGTATTTTTCTTCCATTTTCTTTGTTATTTTAATGATCTAATAGCAAAAAATAAACTTGCCAAAATGGTTAAAATATAATTATGATATTCCAAATAGAAATAGTAGAAATATTAAAAATGAAAAAGGTCCTTTCACAGTGACATTTTAGCTTTGCACATCCAAGAAGCATTCTTTTTTCCTTCCTATACTATAAATATTCAAGAATTTTTGACATATGAAGTTGGAAAGGTGGGAATTCTAATAAAATTGATATCCTTGAGTTGATGTGGACAGCTATTATTAATGATGACATAAGACCATGCTAGTGAAAGTATTGCTGTCAAACCTTTTCAGAATGGGAAATCTGATTTCATTGTGTAAAGAAAATTTTGTTTGTACTCTACTGAAAAGATATATACATTTTGAACATTATTTGATTTTTAATAAAATTGTTCCAATACATGTTACAGGTCAGATAAAAGAAAAAAACTGCTACTTCTATTGAAGAAAGAAAGTTATCTGATTGTGGTCACCCTAAATGACTTTGTAACATTAGACCAATTTCTAAATCATTTTGTTATATTTGTTCACCATATAGGTCCTATTTTCTCGGTGGCATTCAACGGTCACATCTCACTTCATCTAAATCATTCACACATAGAGTTAGAAATATCTTCCAGCATATGTTCCATTTTTTACATATCACATTTCTTGTAATACATAGTTCCTAGCCAAGACTGATAGTTCAATCTAAACTGATATTGCAAAATTGGAACACTCCAGATTTTTCTGACTTCCTCTCATCACTCCCACTATTCATAAAGCCTCCACAAAGAAACTATAGGTTGATTACCATCAACTATGAACTATCAGTTATTGGTCTTCATATCAATATTAGCTGGTATGAGAGGGAAAAGAAGAAAAGCAAATCAAGAAATGATCATGTTACAAGCACAGCTACATAGTTTGTGTAGGTATTTTTCTGCAAATTATGAACACTATGGAAAGCAGATGAAAATATGTATGAAGATATAGTTAGTGTCTTTTTAGTTTATATGATGATGATGATATATATGATGATTTAGTTTATATCGAAATGATCTTTTGGGGAATTATAAAGAATCTTCTGATGCAATATGTTTATGAATTATGATCTAGTGGAGAAAATTGTGGAAGACGGTTCTGTATTAAGTAAGCAGCTAATAAATATTTGTTGAACTCATCAGGACTCATTTTCCCCTCTAATTCTTTCTCCTCCCCACCATCCCTATAAGTTTAGAGGGCAACACTATCTTCCTAGTCCCTTCAACTTACAACCTAGGTATCACTCTGGATTCCTCACTATCTCATACCTTCCAATATCCAAGCTGTTGCCAAGGTCTGGAATTTCACATTTTCATCATTTTCCAAATATACCTCCTTCTCTCCTCTGACACTGCCACCACTGTACTGCAGGTCTTCCTCACCTTATGTCTTGATTGCTCCAATGTCTGCTCATGAATGTGCTTGCCTTAAGTCTCCCCCCACTCAGATCCAACTTCATCCAGCCATGAAAGTGATTTTCCTAAAACATAAGTCTAACCATGTCACTTCTAAATTTCAATGACTTCTTACTATCTTCAGGAGCAAATATAAAATTCTTTATTATTTAAAGGCCTTCATAACCTAGTCCTCTCTTCTTTCTCTGACATGTACTATTTCATCCAGTGATATTGCTCTCCTGGTTATTCCAAGAACAAGATCCTTCATTTCTTGGAGCCAGGCATTCTCTTTGGCTATCACCCCATGCCTAGAATATTCTCCCTCCTCTATTTCCACTAGCAACCGCCTTGCTTCCTTTAAGTTCTAATTAAATTCCCATGTTCTAGAGGAAGCTTCTTCCAATCCCTCTCATCTCCAATGCCCTTCCTCTATCAATTATTTCCAATTTCTCCTGTATAAAGCTGGCTTTCTACATGTTTGTTTGCATGTTTTCTCCTTCATTAGATTGTAAGTTCCTTGAGTTCAAGAACTGCCTTTTGCCTCTTTTTGGCATTCCCATCACTTGGCATAATGTCTGGTACATACTAGGAACTTAAAATATTTAGCTGAATTGAATTGTTGAATAAATATTATGAATTATCAAAATATGCTACATAGACTGCTTTGGGACTAAGGGATTCAATGATCACTCAATGAGAAAATTTGCCTGAGATCTTTTATTTCAGCTCAGAAAAACTCATTATTTGAGATGACAAAGCATTCACTTAGCTACGTCTTTCAATAAATTTCATTTTCAATAAATTTCATATACATGGAATATTTCTTCCAAAGGCTAACCCACTCACTATGCAAGTTGGCATAAACTTCCAAGAGCAGCCAACCTGAGTCCTCCAGTTCAAGCTTTTCCATTAAATTACTGTGCAACCTTAGGCAGGTTATTTAACTTCTCTGGTTTTAATTTTCCCATCTATTGAGCAGAGAGAGAATAATGATTGGCCTATATGCTTTACGTGGCTATTGTGAGGCCCCTCCACCATGTGGAGATAAATTACTTTAATTTTTCTTCCCTTTCCTTCTTTTTTTTTTCTAGCAAGTTCATTTCCATGCCTGTGAAAAATTAAAACCAGTTTTCAAGATACTTAAAGATCTTTAATCTCTTTGGACTCAAATATCTGGAAATTTTGAGCAAAAAATTGGTTTCTGAGTAAAAATTATTTGGTATTTCTTTCACCTCTCAATTTCCAGATCCAACCAGAAATTTCATTCACTTGAAATGATTTTTTTTTGTCACACACACACACACACACACACACACCTAGAACATTTTGGATCCTCTGAAGTACAGGGAGAAGACCTATGATGTCAGTGGAAAAGGAACCTTTCAGATGAGGAAATCCCCTTTACTGATGCAGGTGGGCAATTAAGTGGCACATTGGATAGAGCATTAGATTTAAGTCAGAAAGGCGAGCTCAAATCCTACTCTAGACACAATAATTGTGACAATGTGGCCAAATCAATTAACCTCTCATAATTTCAGATTTCTTATCCGTAAAATGGAAATAATTATAATTATCTCACAGGATTATTGTGAGAATCAAATAAAATTAATATAAGTAAGGAGCTCTGCAAAGCTTAAAGTATTATTTAAATGCTAGCTATTATTATAGTCTTAGACAGTTGTCTATAGCCACTAGAGGTTAAGTGACTTGCCCAGAGTCATCAATCCAATATATCTCAGAGGCAAGAAATGACTCAGACTTCTTGGATCTGAAATATTCACTATGCCATGCTGAGTCTCTTAGAATCTAAAAACAAAACAAAATAAACCAAAACAACAAAACCAGAATCCTGGGTTGTATAATTTGACTACCATTACCACATGTTCAAACTATTGATGATTCATAGTATTTGCTCCTTTTAGTATAATACATACGCTATTTTTTTTTTAAATAACAGATCCTATAAAAAATGCTTCCCTGATCCTTGTCCCATTATTTGCTACCATTTGCATGATATAAAGGTAAAAAGGGAAGCAAAAACGGGGATTCTGTTTTTGTGTCCTTTGAATTATGTAGTCTGTAACAGGATAGCATAGTTGAAATAGAAAAGCTATATGGAAAGAATTACATATGACATACTTAATTCATTACATATTGTTCCTCTATATCTTACAATCTAATAGCAACTGTTTCAGCCCTTTTCACCCTAACCTTATATACCTTGATTACCTAAACAAAATCTCTCCAGTGCTGCCCAACCAGGAAGCAAAAGAACAGTCCAAATGATCCCAATACCCAGGAAGAAGGGAGGACTGGTGTATATATGACACCTGCCTTTTTTCACCTAGTGGGTTCAGAAATTCTTTTTCTTTCCATAATTCACTGTGGACAGGCTAGTTGACAGCTCTGTTTCATCTCTGGGTCCTTTAGACTAGCAATATGATTACTGGCATGTATTCACATTTTGACAAAATTCCATTACAATAAACCAATTTGGTTGTTCCCTGTAGTTCATGATAAAGGGATTTGACTGGTAATACACTTCAGAATTCATCAATATCAATGGGCTTTATTCTCTCTAGTATCTAAGTCATTCCCTGGAAGTAAGTTAAACATTTTAGGGAGGAAAATTAACTCTTTCAGACTACTTGGGACTGTCTCGGGGTATATATTTGTATTTAAGAAAACTTCCAATCCAGATAAAGTATTCTGAGGCAATAAGTAGATCAAAGAAGGCCTTAAACCTAGATATATCCAAATTATGAATAGAAATGTTCATTAACAAGGCATAAGAAAGATAAATCACTATTTGTAAACCTGAAAGTCTATTCAACTCTTCTGGAAGACATTTGTATTTATGTAACAAAAAATACCAATTTCTCATACCCTGAATATCATCATAGAGAGGCTGTGTTCCCAGGAGGTTATTAAAATAAAGATATCACCCCCATATACAAATAAAATCCATAGCAAAATTACTTGTGATAAAAAATGTCTTTAGGAAAAATATATTGCTAAAAGTTCAAGAATCATGGGATAAAATAAAGCATGTGAATACAATGAGTGATTGGATTATCAAGAACGAGGAATATGAAGAATTCAGAGGAACACGGGAAGACTCCGATTATTTAGTGTGAAGAAAATAGAAAATAAAGAACAATATACACAATAACTATAGTGTGCATAAACTTGAAACTAAAAGGCATTAAAATTTGGATCTGACACAATGGACAATGCTTGTGTCATACTATGAAATCTATCTGTTTTCAGGTGTGATAAAGTAGAACGAGCAACAGCTAGGTTCCGATGCCCCCTCTGACATCTCTTATGTGACCTCAAGAAGTCTCTTAACCACTGTGGGACTCCATTTCCTTATTTGCAAAATGAAAGTGCAGCCCTACAAGAAGACTGTGACATCATTTTCTACCTTACATCTATGATCCTAAAGCACATGCTCTTCCTCTCGATTAATTCTGTCTGTGTTCATTCTTTGTTTTTGAAGACCATGGCATCAGAGAAATGGTGACATGACTTGCACTTGACTTTGAGTGAGGGAGGGCTGTGCAAGGTCACTAGCCTCACTTCTCCAGAGCCATCTGGATCCAGTGCCCAGATATTCATCAGGATGACTGGAGAAGTCCTAGGATGCAATGGGAGACCTTGGTCTATTTGGCTAATTGGCAAACTGCAAAAAAGGGATGTTACTACAAGGACACAGTCACAATCAAGACAGTAGCCAGTATTTTTGGCTAATTTAAAAAAAAAAACATGTACCTTGTAGGGGGCATTATTTAGATATTTGTTTGGATATTTGTCAGGAAGTATCTCTTTTGTCAAAACAGAACACATTGATAATTTTAAAATAGAAAAGAAAAAAGTTTGATACCATCATATTAACTAATAATCCACTATATTATCATCTAATTTTCACATTATAGATTTCCTTTTCCACTAGAATATGAAAATCAAGTATCATTTGAGCTTAAATGGTATTAAAGGAACTTAATTATAGTAAAGAAGATGAAAAAAATAGGAAAATTCTGAGTTCACCAGAAAGTTAAGCATCCTGAGGTTGAGTCGGAGTTTTGCATACTAGATAAAATATATTTTCCAGGATTGCACATCAAGCTTTTCTTATACCCCAGAAGTGACATTTTTCTTTTAATAATCACTTTGTACCAAGTTTAGCTTTAAGAAAAACAAATTTAAAATTTAAGAACCTTAGAGTATTGAAGGCCAGGCAATGTTTGGCATACTGGATAATATATATTTTCCAGGATTGCACATCAAGCTTTTCTTATACCCCAGAAGTGACATTTTTCTTTTAATAATCACTTTGTACCAAGTTTAGCTTTAAGAAAAACAAATTTAAAATTTAAGAACATTAGAGTATTGAAGGCCAGGCAATGTTTAATGAGATAGAATGACCATAATAACAGTAGTGTATATTTACACCAGGCTAAACTAAAAAAGGAGTGATTTTTTTTTTAATTTAGGTCAAAATGAAATCACATAGAAGATGCAGAAAATTCAACGCAGAAGCACATACTCAAAACTGATATGAGAATGGCATCTTTTCAACAACAAAAAACCACAGTTAAAATGAGAAATTAAAACTTCAAAGGGAATGAACTGCAGATAATTGGTTGATGCATCCACAAAGTCTCATTTAAGTTTCCACAGCTTATTTCATGGATAGGATTACTCTGAGTGAAGTATTTTTTTTAATAATTGGATGATTTTATAAAATTTAAAAAGCTAATTTCAACCTTGGATTAAGTGCGAAAAACATGAGTGCAAAGTAACTCTGTACCATCCATAGTCAGCCTGTATGAGGGGCCACTAATTAGACCTTGCCAAGTCCAAAATAAACAGCCCCAGCGGTAACCAGAGCCTACCATCTCTCAGATCGCTCATGTTCTACTTAGATTATACAGCATACATACAAATGTATAAATGCAAGGGAATCTGAGAGGACAGTAACAACTAGGGGAGAGGGCAGATACCACTATTAGTACTGTTACTAGTACTGGTACTAATTACTAGAACTACCACTGTTATATATAATAAAAAGAATTTTTAAAATAATTAAAAATATGATGAGTATTTATAGAGCCCATCTAAGTTGGCCACGCACTGTTTGCATGTTATTTTATTTGATACTCAAAACAACCCCTGCAAGGTGAGATTTTAGGGACTGCAAGAAGTCATGGAGAGAAGCGTTGGGAGTCAAGATCAGAAAATACTAGTATACTCAGGTAGGTGGCAAAGTAGTAAGAGCTCTGGGCCTGGTGTCAGGAAGATTTCAATCCAAATTCTGCCTCAAAAATTTATTAGCTGTGTGACTGTGGACAACTTACTTGACCTCTCTCAGCCTCAGTTTTCCCATCTATAAATAGAAATAATAGCTCCAAACACACCCGGTTGTCAAATTAAATTTAAATGAGATAACATATCTATAATTATTTTTCAAACCTCAAAGTGCTACCTAAATTTAACAATTATTATCTTCATCATTACTGAATTTGTGAAAGGAATAGGAGAGTCATGCAGAACGAATGACCAAGGGCTCCAAATACCAAGTCTGGGTGTCTATGGATTTCTACTGATTCATTATAGCTAGGATGATGGGCAGAAATTCCTAATCTATATACCATCTTACAATTTCATAGAATGATACTTTCTTTATCATCGGTAAAATATGTCCTCAAATTGACTCAAATTATTACAGAACTTTAATTTTAATGAAACTCTTTTCCATGACAATTCTATGACTGTATCAGTATTACTTTTCCTATTATATAGATGTGGAAATTAAGGTGCAGAGAGATAAAAAGACTTGTCCAAGGTCACAATGCTTGTAAGGGTCAGTAGTGGCATTCAAACCAAGGTTTCTTTACACCATTTTTTCCTCTGTCTCACCGCCTGTGTGAGCCTGCAATGTGATGTGGATTCATGAATGGAAATAAACGTGTGCTAATGACAGTTTAGGCACACAAGATGGTGAGAGGGATGGTCCGCTGGTGACTAAAATTCAATTCCAAAAGAGAAAATTACCATTATCTTCTCCTCTACTGACACGCCTCTTATAAATTTCCCTTTTTCTGTTGAAAGTATCACTGTCCTTCAAGTTACCTGAGGTTCCTCCAGTCATGCATTTATCATTAGTCCTTCCTATGTCTCATCTCCATACCAGTCAAAGGCCAGGTCTTATCACTGAACCCTCACTTACACAGGGCATGGGTCACCACAATAACAACCAAAATATTTTAAAAGCAATAAATGTAAAAATGTTTGCTGCCAGGCATATTAGCACACAGCTGTAGATTCCATTGTTGGGGACACTGAGTCTGGTAGATCACTTGGGCTTGGGATTCTGGGTTTCAGAAGGTGTCTACAGTAAGTCTGGCAATGACATGGTGAGTTCCCATACCCACAGGCTGCCTATGGAGGGGGTGAATGACCTCAAGCCAGAAAAAATAGAGCAGTTTAAACTTCTGTACTTATTAAGATTGGGATTAGGCACTCTAATGGGGATTGGGTCTGCTGAATTTCCAGCATGGGAGAGACCCAGTCTCAAAAAAAAATGTTGATTGACTGACTCTAAGAATGATGAGAATGTTTGAAACACCCAGATTATGATTAGAAAATAGCTCATCCACCAAAGTTATAATCCCCAAGAATTGTCAGAAAAAAAAGTATTCCTTCATGTCATAGCTTTCCTTTAACATCATTTAGAAATATCTGTTGATAAGCAAATAAACATAGAAAATATTTTCATTGAACAGGGCTACATAATGAAACAAATAATGATCTGAATTCTTTTAATGACTTATTTTAACAAGGACATGTCTGCACATGACCTGTCAAATTAGACTCATGGTAATTAATCTTGGAAATAGGCAGGCTTTCAATCTCAGAGCAGCAGTCTCAAAGGCAGGACTTACCATGTAATTACATGGGACATTACAATGTATTTATGAGGTCATTTGTTACAATGTACTGTAATTACAGAGGGCTTACATCACTATTTATGTCTCATAAAATGAAGTGAGACTAAATATTTTAATTGTGTTGGTGAAATAAGGAAAAATATTTGAGCTCCAAATGTCAGGAAAGATTATAGGTCTGATTCACATAACTCATGTGAACAGCCGACTGCTCCCTGGACTGTGATGATTAGGTTTGCCGAATCTTTAACGTGAATAAGACTGTATACTCAATAGTCATCTTTAAAAGGGATCTTGGAGTTTTTTAAAATTTATTTTAAAATTTCTGACACCTACAAATTGCATAAAGTGAACATTTTATGATGATGTTTTGACCAATATTCTCTACAACTGGTAAGTTAATATGTATGATCCCCTCCATCCCAGTCACATTCCTCATACATAATACAGGAAGATGAGACAGTGTGATTTAGGTTTTACACTTCACATGTGCTACTGTTTTCTAAAAGTTTACACTAATATTAATCACTTGAATTAAGAATAATAGACTAGTGGCTCAGTCTGGCATTTTTGCTACATCTCTAGAGTTAGAGTAGTTTCTGTGTCTAAAATTACATGGATGTTTTCATATGTACACACTACACGTTTTCATACATAGCAGCATGAGAGAAGGAAGAAAACTCTTTTTTTCTTTGCCTTATAACTTTGATTGTTCCGTGTCTGAACCCAACAAAACTACCTCAAACCTACCAAAATAATATAGAATTACTCACTTTGCAAGAAGGAAGCACTCTTTTCAAAAAAAAAAAATATCTAAGTTACTCTTCCTCCAAAGGTAATTTTCTCTCTCTCTCTACTATGCATGATAAGAAATCCTTGCTAGGTCAGAGAAGTGAATTCCACTAGAGTGAGAGTAGGGTTTTCCCATTAAGGTTTTCTTGCTAGCTTCATTTGAAAAGTCAATAGCATATATAAACTGGAGAACTCTAGAGTCCTTTGCAAAAAGTTGAAAAACAGTTTCTGTTTTATGTCGTTGATTATTGATTTTCTTAGAAACAGGACCCTAAATAAAACTCAGCATTATTCATTTATTTATTCCTTTTGAAGTCTTTTTCAGATCCAGGATCTATTTTCTGATAAAACTATTAATTCTGAGGTTATATTAGTCTCAAAGACTCTCCTTTTCTGAAAATCTGAGATCTGATTTTTGCATTCGGACTTTATGTCCTGGCATTATAAAGTTAGTCATGATTTGGCAAATGAAATTTAAATAAGTTGATTCTATCTTTATTTATCCCTATTGAAAAGCTGCCATGTGATATCAGGTTTAGAAAGTATATGACACAAAGATCTGAAAGTATGCAACTTATATTTAGACATTGGCAATACAGATGTGATATTTCTTTTTAAGTTTAAGCCTGTCTCTTGCATCTCAAAAATCAATTTTAAGAGGCCTTTATATATATTCATGATGATGGTTAAACCACTGAACTCCTATAAATATGGCGACTAATTAACTCCTGTAAAGACAGATCAGCAAGTTGACATTGATACTGACTGCAGCCTCCTGGCTAAACAGGAATCCTATCATTGTTTTAATGACTGTCACGTTTCTATGTAATGGTCTCAGAATTTGCCAAATCCAGACATACAGGGCCCCCAAAACCATCTGTAGAAAACTCCCTGTTAACATGCAAATAAGCCAATTAAAATTCATAGACCCATTCAACAGCATGTCAGGCCAGTTCTGATCTACTGTACTGATTTCATTTATTTAAGCAGGAAGGCCATGTCCATTTGCTTGCGAGGTTAGGAGAAGAAATTATGAGGGAGAACTAGGAACCTATCTGACACAAACTCATTTCATCCTTAAGAATATAGAGAGGACATTTATTGTTTGGGAGTAATGAGTAACGATCAATACTTCAATCAAGATTTCAATTAGATATGCAATCATTATGCATCTAATTGATTAACAGTTAGCAACACCTGTAGTTGGCTATAATTTTAATTACTGATTACGCTCAGGCTGATTGCTTAAAATCATATCTGCATGAGAGCCGAAGAATTATAGAGCAAAGACTGTAACAATTCCAAAATAATTAGCCTATTAAGATTCAGATGAAAACCAATTCTCTAAAACATTTTTCAAGATTTTCATTTTTTAAAAATGTCAATGAATTTTTCTTAAATTATGCAACACTCAGAGGGAGAAACTGCCCAATAATCACTGAAATGTGACTAATCTGTGGTTTTACTAGGAGATGTGGAAGTAATTCAGAATATACCATTGTCCAGCTTAACAATGGACATTATTAAAAAATACACATACATAGGACTCCTATTTCTAATCTGCTTCATTAAATATTCATGTTTAAGAAATGAAAAAGGTTTGTTGATTCTTTTATCATGAATACGACAGTACAGTCAATAGTTATCCTCAAAAGGGATCTTGAGGGTTTTTTTTAATTTCTTTTTAAAGCATATTGAAATTCTGAGTCACTGTTGCAAAATCAAGTCTCCTTGGAAAAAGGTTAGGTCAATTTTATGCTAACTAGACCTTATAACAAAGCCATTCATTTCCGTGAATCTGGTGATCCTAGATAGTAAATAAAGTATTCTACTGTGGTAATTTTCTATTCTGAGAGAGACTTTTCACAAATTGATATGACTGTGATACTTTCAAAGGGTCATTAGCTCCTCCAAGCTTTGGGATATGACAACACAGCAAACTGCTGTGGCCTGGATTGTGCATATGAAAAACCATTATTTCTAATTTACAAATAAGGTGCATAGTAGATAGGGATTTGGCTTTGGAGTCCCTAAAACCTGAGTAGTTGTTGTGCTTCTGATACATATTGGCTGTGTGGTCCTAGGAAAATTACTTAATGTTCCAGTGCTCCAAGCAACAGATTATCATTTGTGGAGAAGCCATATTAAAAATATACACACATCTACATGTATACATATGTATATACATACACATACGCATACACACAAGACACATACACATAAATGTCGACATGGACTTTCTAAAAACAATTCATGGGAGCTGTTTATGTAAAGGATGTACCAATTATTAGTGTAGTTTTAAAATATTAAAGCTTTGAATCTTAAAGCTTAGAATCTTAAACATCTGGAATCTTGCCCACCCTCTCTCCAAAGGAAACTGAAATTCCCGCCTCAAAGGGAACAGGAAAAGGGCCATGAAGCTGGTTGTTCATTTTGCTATACTGAAATTATGTTTTTTGTACATCTAAATAAATATTGGTAGTCTAGATATACAATAAACTCGACATGTTGTCCTGTTGCTAACCCTTATGGTAAGATTGGCTTCAAGTTTTCACCCATCATCTGGAACTCTTTCCAACAAATGTTTATTAAAAGACCCTCACAAAGAGCTAAGAGAAAGTAAATCTATTTTTCCAAGGTAACGACATAAAGAATTTGGAGATATTATGAAGATTAAGATATACCAGAAAAATAGACAAGAGTTAATGAGTTCTTCTGGTAAGAATAAGATAGAATCTCAATTTGAACCGAGAGAGGGATTCCAGTCTCACCCTGAGGGAGATCCTCTTTCCAGAGTGTCTGGGGAGGCAAATTGGATATCAGGAAAATGTTGAAGAGCCCGACCCTATATTCCCTCAACCCCAAGCACACACATGTCCACAGCCTCCCAAGTAGTTTTCTTTCTTCCTCAAAATTGGTGCTAAAAAAAGTTTGGAATGGTATATGTCTCAAAAAATGTGTTTACTCCTAAAAGCTCTCTTACCAACTCTACCCCTAATGTATACAACATAGTATTACATTACCATCCTCTCCATTAATGAGGAATTTTTGAATATGACAGTGATATACAAAATGCCTCAAACCTATGTGGAACTTAGTTATGTTCAAATTAATTTTTGAGAAGTACTTGCATGAGATCAGACCTAAGTTCTATATCCTATGTTTGATAACATTTCTGGATGTAATGGTGATAGCCTGTAGACTATGGAATATCCAGAAAAGGATGAGATGGAGGTCAGATATTCACTGCTCAATGCACTCCATATGCTGTTCTGTTTGGAAGATAAAGTCCATCGATACATCTGAGAAAGACCTATTTGCAATCTGAGTCAGTAGAAAACCTTTGGAATCATCTCAAGTAGAATGGTACCTCTTTGTTGGTTCAAATCCAGCTATATTTTAAAGTATAAATATATCTGCTACAACAGTGTCAAAAGACAAAATTTGGCAACAACCCACAGATAGAGGATTGGCTTTTGGAAGATGTTAGAAAACACTGGGGTAAAGGAATGCATCATTCTTTGAGAGAAAGTTTGTCTGAAAAGGATCTAGCATTTTAGTGGATTCCAATGTCAACATGAATTTGCCCTGTGATATGGCACACACATAGAGACACAAAGGTTATGTGATCCAGGGCTGCAATAAGACATATAGAGAAAGGATTCTGGACTCATTCTGCATTCTGCACTGTTAAGAACCCATATGGGGTATTGTTTCATTGCTGGATACCACTGTTTACCAGCAACAATGATAATATGGAAAGTATCCAAAAGGAGGCTAGTAATATTATCATTGATCCATATCTTTTGAAATTTAATGAAAGGAAATGGGTTTGTTTAGCCAGGAGATGAGAAGACTCAGGATGAAAACAGTTCCATTCAAATATGTGGAGAACTATCATATGGAAAATGACTTAGATTTCTTTTGGTTTGGCCCAGAGAGTAAATCTAGGAAATTTAGGTTTGATGGAAGGAAAAATTTTGGAGCAATTAGAGCAGAAGTGCAATGGATTGCCTCAAGATGGGGTGGGATCCCTTTCGTTAGATTTCTCCTGACAAAGACTAAATTGTTATGATTTAGACTAGATGGTCGCATAGGTGCCTTCCTCTTTGGAAATTTCTACAATTCTGTGAGTCACGGATTAGGTTAGACAACATGGAATGAAAGATCCCAGAGAAGGCTTGTATATCCAATTTCTACATAGGTAACTTAGTACCAAACAACTAAATACATGAATAGCTAAATGAGCAAGCATGTTTGGCTTCTGATAAAACTATTTAAGTCACAATTTTGCTAATTTTTAATTTGATTTCTTTGGGTACTTTTTCTTGCCATGAAAAGATGTTGAGTCAATTATTCTATTTGGGAAGTGGGCAGATTGACATGGAAAGAATGAGTGCTTCGTTTCTTTAAACATTAAGATAATTTTCTATTTTCTTTGCCCATTTTCAGAATATTTGTATTCAGGTTACCATCTGAAATCTCTTTAATCATAAAAGACATGTGGGGTTATGCCAGGCTAGGCAGTTCTATATACTCCTTTCAAAATGAAAGTTGTAAATGTCCCTATCACTTCAGAGTCCACAGGGCAGCTATATATCTTGGAGCAGCTCCATCAGTAGAGAAGGTATAAACCATCCTGAATTGGCTATGTCTGTGATATGACATTGCATGGATACATGACATTACAGGGAAAAATAAGAGACCTATTCACCCATTAGATACCAATCTAATATATCTCTAGGACTAATAGTGATGACAACAGTATGTCACTTCCAGGTTTCCAAAGCACTTTACATATAGTATCTCATTTGATTTTTACAAGATCCTTTGAGGTAAGTGATATTATCAGCCTCAGAGACTAGCTTCACTTGCAGAGTATTTGTTCCTAAGTAGTTATTTACTAACTTGAAGTTAAGATCACACACCTTGCTTAAGTCCTTACATAGATAAAGGATTGGCTGAATAAGGCTTCCCTTTCTTCCAGCTCAATTTAGCATTTCTACTTTACCCAATCCCACCTTTTCTGACACACCTCTCCCCACAACTTGCTCTGACAAAACTACCTCCAAGTTCTTGTAGGAGATTGACTTATGGTTCAGGGTCCAAGGATTTTCTTCTTCTCTCTTATGAGTATGATCACTAAATTCTAGAGCTCATTCATACACTAGTTCATCTGTTACTGAAAAATTTATCTTTAATAGAATAAATGCCAATCTGTCCAAGTAGAGAGGGAGCATTCTTACTGTGAACTCCCAACACTGATAAAATCATATATCTCAAAAATGTTTCCCTTCACCCTTCTGTAAACTAAACTTCAAGGTACAGTATTAGTTAATGTGTGCTGTTTGTATATACACATGTATTTAACACAAACATACGTGTGCACAAATAAACTCATTTACATACAGAGATTCTTCACTGGCATGTATACAAACGCATACATTTACACAAACTCATTTACCCATATACATATTCATAGGCTTATGTATATAAATGGACATTCTTATGATAGCATATATAATGCATCCCCACATTTCTATGACTTTAAAATATTCGATGTAATTTAAGGTTTTAAACCTGAATGAACTACAGAGAATCTTCACCAATGCTTCACTTCATATCTATTTGCTTTGTCACATGTGTTCCAAATTAGGTTGAAATACCATGGAGAAAATGTGCATATATAGGCACATATATATGTATATACATGTAGACATGCATATGTACACATGCGTATATTACATGTATTTATGTGTATATGTGTATCCTAGAGTCAGTGTAGGTTTAAGTTATAAAGCTTATAGAATATATGTTATGCTAGATCAGGCATTCTTATATCCCTATATCAATAATTCCTAACTTTTACTGAAGACTCATATCATGTACAAAATGAGAGCACTCTTCTATTTTCCCTGGGGTCTATTAGAATATATTTATTTACATCTAAGTGGGGGGAAGGGATTCTTGGCTTTGCTAACTCAGTTGATTATTGCATTTTCAATTCACTAAATAGCTCTGAGGCTCAGTTATTCATTTATAAAATTATGGGGTGGGGTTAACTAGATGGCCACTCAAGACCCTACACTATTACATGCTAAGGATTTTAAGATTCTCTATTGATTTTTTTCTGCATTCTTATTTTGGACAGATCTTATTCATAAATTCTAATTGAATGTTATTCACTATTTTACGCTGTTTTTTTAATCCTATAAAATATTAGAATATGAATCAAAAGTGCATACTCAAGTTATATTTTGTCTTCAAGACAGTGGTAAAGACATTAAATCTTAAAAATTTAGTGGTTTTCTTTTTTTTTTGTTTCCCCTTTAACTCATTAATGGGTCATTTAATTAACATGTGATATAGCCAGAAAAGGCAAGTGACCTAGAGTCCCTAGGCCATGTTAACACTTGTATTGATTTTGTTTTACTTTTGTAGGATTAATGACTGAGGTCATTCTATAATGGTCTTAAAATTTTGCTTTTAGTGGCATCAGTTTAATTGAGTTTTTTGTTCATTCATTCATTCATTCATTCATTCATTCATTCATCTGTTTATCTATCAATTAATTTCTTTTTGCTGCACATACATTTTTTAAAACAGTGAGTAGAGTTTGAAACTGAGTGTATACATGTGCAATAACATAAATGTCTATCTATATATGACCACTGGGTGGTTCAGTGTGTACAGTTTCCAGGTCTGACATCAGGAATACCTGAGTTCGAATCCGGCTTCAGACACTTACTAGTTGTGTGACCCTGGACAAGTCACTTACCCATGTTTACCTTGATTTCCTCATCTGTAAAATGAGGAAAAGGAAATGTCCAACTACTCTAATATCTCTGCCAAGAAAACTCTAAAATGACTGAACAACCAAAAATTTATATAGGCATATATGTATATGCATATGCACATGCATATACATTTACATATGCTACTTTTCAGAGAGTTGATAGTTGACAGATTACATACAAAAATGCAAATTCAAAAAGCTTGCAAATTCTGGTAGATTTCCAAAACTTTTGAGTCTCACCAAAGGATTTAAAATGTTGATAATATTGGAGTCAGCTTGGCAATTAGAGCCAATTCCATTGAATTAAATTCAAAAAATATTTATTAACCACATATTATGTACTAAGCATGAAGATAGGTCCAAGGGAGAAAAAGGAGAAACAGAAATGTTGTCCACTCTTGAGCAGTTTACATTCTTCTGAAGTTATACATTTATCAGTTAGAATTTGGCCACATAGTAAGGACTTTTAGAAGACAAGCACTATGATAGACATTCCAATATTTTTTAAAGTCATTCTTCTGGGATTTTGTTTTGTTACATAGATTTGATTTTCTGTAAAACTCAGAGAGACAGTAATGTGTCAAATCTGAAGTAAACCCATCAAGTTACACTTATCAAACAAACGGTTTTGGAAAAAGTCAGAAGTTTGAAAGTCTTATGCAAACAACATATACCTTAGAGCTATTTTTTTTAAAGAATAACATATTCTTTGAAATTACAAAATAATCACCACATATAGTATCAAAGAGCAAATTCTTAAAAACTTGGTGTTTGAGCCCTAGTTAAGTAGTTTCTGACTGCTAGGCTTGTCAGAAGCCCTTAAATAGAGGTTTTTAAAAAAAATGACGATTTCTAAAAAAGAAAAGGATAAGAACTCCTGCTCTAAACAATCCTTTTATGTTCCAGAAGGATTTCAAACAACTTTGCATTTTTAAATATATATTTTAGCTCTTTTGAAGAAAGGTAGAAAAGGAGAAAGAGAAGAATCGGGGTGGAATAGAGAGCTAATTGTTGATATCAATAGTGATATCTGGGCCAATGTTCATAGGGAGCAATATTCTTATCCTTTAAAGGAAGAGTATATAATTTAATAAGGTTTCTTAACTAATTTAAAATAATAGCATATATTCTATTAAGTGCTAATGAATGTCAGTTGGTAAAACAATGCTATGGATGAATTATGTGACATAAGGAGTTGGCATTTTTTTCCCTTGAATTTAAATAAGTTATCCACAGTAGAACAGTGTAAGGAAATTCAGAGACTTTTAACTCGCCTTATCTGAAGAAGAATTCAATCTTCAGTGCCTTAAACTACAGCATTATACTTATAACTGACATTTACAAAATGCTTTAAATTTTGCTGTTTTATGTACATTACCTCCCGTAAGCTGCCGAATAACTCTGTAAGACAGATACTGTGAGTATTATTTTACACATTTTATATATGGAGAAGCAATATGGTGCAATGGATAGAGAATCACCCTTACAACCAAGAAGGTCCGGATTCAGGTGTGCTCTTTAGCACATCTTGGTTGTGAAACCTGGGCAAATCATTTAAACTTCAGGAGTTCTGGGTAACTCTAAGACATTAACTTGAAGAGAAAGTGTCAATTTCTATTATAAGAAAGATTTTCTACATCCTAGAGTTCTTTTCATCAATTTAGTCATAATCTCTTTTACATTATAAGGAAATGAAATTTTATTGAATAAAATATTTATAAACAAAATATTTATTAACAAAATATTTATTACCTTGTAGCAAATCATCAAGACCCTGTGAACTTAACTTGCCTAATCCTCGAATGGAAAGAGATCAATTCACTCTTGATGACACATTAGAATTCTTTCAAACTTGAAAGAAGTTACTTACATCCAGAGTTTATGCTCCACTGGTATAACCTTGCAAAACCCAAAGTCCACCCCACAACATGGCAAAGAATCAGAAGGACATTTGTGGAAAAGCCTCAATTTTATGAAAAAAACATTTTAGTTTTATTTGTGGTTCAAATCAAGTTTATTATCACAAAATACTGGAACACCTAGGCAGCATTTGGACAATGAAGGTCATCACTGAGATGTACCATCAACAGTATATCAAACATTTGTATGATCAGGTGAATTTTTTAAATTTTCATCTAGATATTTGACATCATCTTTGTATATTCCCTAGATAGTTAGACCTCTGAAAAAAATAGATTCTTCTGCTATTATATATATAAAAGTACTGTGGGACACTACCAAGGGGCTTTCCATTCCTCTCTGGAAAGACCAGAAGAAATCTATGTCCAACTTGTTACCTCTTCCATTATTTATGCTATGTATAAGCCATCTAACTTTGAAACAAGCTCACTATTTTTCATTACAATTTTTTTTAACGAAAGAAATAGTGCACAAAGATTCTGGGATACGTCATTCTCTTTCTCTCTAGATGCCTGCAGAGTAACTTTTCAGCAACAGTAAATTGCTAGCACATGAACTATCATCAAAGCTGGTGGCTTTATAAATGTGTGGAGCCAAGCACCTGAAGTCCTACTGGCTATAAATAAGTCAACATAGCTGCTGATATGCTCTGTTGAACTGAGGCACTGTTGAGCTGGGGTTTTGTGTAGAGTGAGTTCTTTATTTCTTCAAATGATCAAAGGATCACTTGGGCACAGTCCACTGGAAGAGGGAAGATTTTACTGTAAAACTATTCACTCCTTTCCTCAGAACTAAGTGTGCTGTGACTGTATCATCCAAACTGCAGTAAAGGAAGGGGAGAACTATTCCTTAACATCTCTGCCAGATATTGAATGAGACAAACCAATTCCACAAGATTTTCTAATTTTGTCAAAATTATACATGCTGTCAAGTCAGCTATCAGAATGTTCAGGCAGTAGTAAAACTGACAGTGCTGATAAATGCTCAGGTCGTGTTCTCATTTGCCAAGCAAATGCAATGAGTATACAGAATAACAAACACACAGAGTCACCCAGGATTCAACTCAAGGCAAACCGACTGAAATGCTGGGAAATTGTTTGGAGAGATAACTGGCTTTCAAATTTTGCCTTCTAGCAAGTCATATAGAAGTTAGACTCTAGATCAGAATGAGGTCGGGAAAGCAGTGAAGAAAGAAACAGCTTCTAGACTGTAATCCTGGTAGGACTGTAGTGTCTCTTCGTGCTAGATAGCAAATATTCCTTTATATCCCCACATTCCCAATAATGCAGAACAAAAAAATAGGAAAAGCCCTACCATGTCAGGAAAAAATGGCAAATTAAATGCTCAAATTCTTGAATTAAATGATTTGTCTTAGCTTTTCCAAAACAGGGCAAACAAGTAAAGGAAATGGAGATGAGGTAAAATAGTCAGAGAGCTAAAGAGAACTGGAAAAATCCCACAGAGAGCAGGTAAAAGTAGAAGACAAAATAGAACCTAGCCAAGGTAGAATTTTAAGCATTGTATACCAAATTATAGAAGATAAGCAGAGAAGATCAGTAGTGAAAATTCAGGAATCAGAGGTGCAGAAAGTAAATGAAGTCATTTTATGGTTAAGGTAAGATAGAGTGACAATAAGTACCAATGGGAACCTCTTTTTATGTGGAACCAGAACATAGCAATTTGATTTTCCATATTAAGTATACATTTATCTCAAAGGTAAAAGGGAATATTCCCCAGCAAAGATTTTTTTGCTGTGTTCTTTCCACACCAAAGTTTAACAAAGTGACTTTTGATGAATCGATAAAAGGGTTGGTTTATGCTTTTTATTAGACTAAAAATTCCTTGAGGGTAGGGGTTGTGCCTTCCTCTTCGTGATAGGCAATGGGGAGAGAGAGACTCTGTGCCTGAGTACAAGAACAATTGTACATGTTAGTAGCTATTATTTAACCCCTAGGGCTACAAAAGTGTAACCATTGTGTTCTAATATTGTACATGAACAGAAAATACCTGGGCTGGAGAGGAGCCGACTCAAGCCAGAATATCAGTGTATGAGTCAATTTGTGAACTTTGTAGTATGCACATGCATGATGTCTTGCAAATGGCACATGGGCAATAAATGTTGAAAAGATGAATGAACAAATGTGTGTGTGTGTGTGTGTGTGTGTACTCAGAAAACCATAATATTGGCTAGAGTTAGTAGAAAAATATTTTACATTTTTCCCTACTCATAATTATAACAATATCATCCTGACTTAAAAAACTCAACCACTTCCCTAACTTTGGATGGTCCTGAATGCTACAGTCTAGTTGTAGCAGAGGAAAAGACAATTTTCATGACATTACACAGATCAACATAATGCAAAATTGTGTGTGACAAAAATTCAGGGGAGGGGAGGAGAGGAAGAATGGAAGAAGAGTAGAGGAAAAGAAGAGGAAGGGAGGGGAGAGGAAGTGAAAGAAATGATACAAAGATAGATCCAGCTAGAAGAGAGAAACCAGAAAATGTTTTATTTCCAAGGTTTCTGTGTAGAGTCAGAGAATCATGTCCATTCATTTCTTAGCTTCAGGGAGGATGGGTGGAATGAAGGATCAATAATTAAATCCAACCCAATGATTCCTCCTGTAAACTTCATTAAAAGGTCAGACTTAGATTGTCAAGGGACACTGGCCCTGATAAAATCTCATCAACACATCATTTAAAAAAATGCTCTGAGTAATGGACACTTTCCCAGAAAATAGGGTACTTCTTTTTGCCTTCAGTTCCAATTTCCTATCCAGAAGCTTTCTGATTTTCTGTAATTTCTATTAAAAATTCTAGTTATACCAGTAATAATTTTCAAACACTACACTTTCTCCTAAAACTCCTTATACTCCCCAGTCTGTGGTCATGGCCTTATGGCTAGTGGCAGAAATTATAGAACTTAGTGACTGCTAGAACTTAGAATATATGTCACCCGGAATAGCCACTCTTTACTCATGTAATAAACATGAGATTTATGTGTAATGCTTTATGAGAATTATGTGGATAATGAATTGCTTGCAATAAGCAAGTTTGCTCCAAAGAATCATTTCAGATGGTTTTTAAAAATAGGAAACTCTTTTAAACATAATTATGGTGATCATATTTTCTGAATCCCAAGTCAGAACAGTCAACTTTGCTCCATTCCCCAGCTCCACCCCAAGATTCTGCTGTCTTCTACATAGTGTTGCTGGGCTTGAAGACTGAAGATAAAGTCCTTACCACAACATCTATACCCATTCACATTTAATAATTCATATTTATGCAGCAGGTTGAGGGAGGATATAGTTGATCTCAAAGTCAAGAAAACCTAGGTCAAAGTCTTGGTTCTGATATGTAATGTCTATTTGACCCCAGGAAAGTCACTTTGTCTAGGCAAGTGGTATCATCCTCAAATGGAAATGGGGCCATTAAACTCTAGATAAGGAACTTGGTATTGCCTTAGAAAACCACATAGTGCCATTATCTATTATTATAAATAGGTTCACTCTTGATCTGGTCATATAGGAAGAATAGGAAGACAGCCTCAAAAGGTTAATTATCTTCATCCCAGTCTAGTTTTCTTAGAAAGGAGTTGCTGATAATGAGAACACCAGCTCCTACAGCATTCCCTAATCACCCTTCTTGCAGGGACCAGAAAGAAGAGGGGTGGGGATAACTACCTTGCATCTTGATGGGGTCAATTGAGACAGGTGCAACTTGTATGCTCCCCTAAATCCCTTCAAGCCCTTGATGGGGGCTGTTGGAGGCAAGTACATGCATTTGTCTCTTTATTACCCAAATCCCAAATGGATTCCCCACTCACTGCCCACTTGCTTTAGTAGGGTAACGGACAAAGAAGGCATCTTGCCAGCGACAGCCTCACAGGTTAACTTTAGCAATATCATCATTCTGAGCAGGCATAGTGAATATCACATTATGTCACCCCATATCTCACTTCACAGTCTCAGTAGGACTGTCTATCACTATGATTCTAGGAATTACCATCGAGGATACTTGGGGCTTTTCTGGAAGTTATCTAAAACCTGGAAACTATACATTGCCATGGCCATGGATTCTGAGAAACTAAAGTCTAAAAAGGATAACAAAATCCTCCTTACATACAGGATCCCAGTGCCTCTGCAGGTCTCATGTCTGATACCTCCGCTCTGAGCCAATGGCGTCAAACAAAAAAAAACTGCAGCCACTACAGGCTGCATAGAAGCTTAGGTTGAACATGCAATGTTATTTACATTTTATTGCATTTTTATTTATTTTGTTAAGGGACGCTAGATGGTGCAGTGGATAGAGCACCAGTGCAGGAGTCAGGAGGACCTGAATTCAAATCTCAGGACACTCACTAGCTGTGTGACCTTGGGCAAGTCACTTAACCCCAACTGCCTCATCCTGGATCATCTCCAGTCATCCTGATGAATACCTGGTCACTGAATTTCGAATGGCTCTGGAGGAGAAGGGATGCTGGTGACCTACACAGCCCTCCCTCACCCAAAAACAAAGTCAAATCCAAGTCACGTGATTATTTCTCTGATGGCATGGTCTTCTTTGGCAATGAAGGACAAACACACACATTTATTTTGTTAAATATTTTCAATCACATTTTATCTGTGTCAGCTTCTGTTAGGAGTGTTGGGCTAGTGGACGTTGTATTTGGTTTATCTGCTCTAGAAAACATTTTTTAAGACGACAAGGTGCTACATTTACTATATATTTCACCAAATATATGGACTCACAGGTCTGGTTCCAGTCCCTGAAAAGGCTTTTAAGTTTACAAAGCACATTTCTCACAACAACTTTGTGTACTTATTTGCATACACCTTATTACTATTTTATGGAAAAGAGAAACTGAAGATCAGAGAGTTTAGAAACAACAGTTACCATTGTCTCACAGCTAGTCACTCAATTCTAAGTTCAGAATTTTTATCCCCTTTCCATACTCTGTACTATCTGTCTAATTAGACATACATATATGTATACATCACATATACATAAATACACAATATACATATGTGGGGAAAGGGGAGGAAGAGAGGGAGAGAAAGAGAAAGAGTGGGGAGAGAGAGAGAAACAATTATGATCGACATCATACAGGTTAGGGAGTAAGTACTCATTTTGATGAATAATTATGTCTCTTTAGTCTGTGATTCTCTATCTTTTGTGACTTGCAATCATTTGTGACTTCTATTATAATTTTATTTTAATAATGTGTTACATTCACTCCCAATTTGCTGAAACATTGATATTTCCAGTATTTTTGAACATTATAAGGAGAATAGGCTAGAATATTTAAAATTGGAAGTGTAATAGGGGAAAAAATACAAACTGGAATTTACTGCTACTGAAAGTGCAGCTCATTATAAGAGGAATGGAGACATGGGTAAAAATGATAGATAAAATCAAATTCCTGTGTACTATTACTTTGAAGACTCAAGAGGTACAGCCTTTTGAACTGACTAGGGCAACAGCCTCAGACTTCCCTAATAGTCAAGAACCAGAAGTGTTGGGTCGGCTATAGGGACTTAGGGGTCAGTTATCAGAGATGTAGAATACTAAGCTTAAGGTCCCTATTCATGAAGTGAGGCCCACACCAAGAGAAAGAAAAAGCTGCCAATATCAAATACTGTTGATAATCAGGTGAAAAGAGTAGTTTGAGTTAGGCATAATCATCTGATGCCAAGGGAATGAGGCTAGATTAATGTTTACCAATGTGTTGTCCAAGGAAATGTTCTTTTTCTGTTTCTTTTTTTTGGGGGGGTCTCTTGGAGAGTACTAGTTTTTTTATGAATGGCTGGTCTCACCTCAGATCTCTTGAATGAAATTCACTTGAGTCTCTAAATAGTAGAATATGCCATTTATCAATATCATCCTGTGTCAAAAATGATAGTAAAAATAACAGCTAAAATATATGATGATTGAAGGTTTATAAGCTGACATATATGTATATATGTACACATGTACATGTATATAATATATGTACATATAATATATATAATATAAACATTGGAATGTATATATATTATATATATAAATACTTGTGAGCATGATGTATACCTGATGGAAACTTGTGAGCTAGGTGCTTTTATAATCCCCACTTTAAGCCATTTTGTCAAAATAACATACCTAGTAAGAATTTGAGGCAGGATTTGAACTCAGATCACAGGGTCACTGATCTTCCTGATTCTAAATCCAACACTCAATCTCCTAGGTCACCTAGCTGCTTCTAGGAATAAATTAATCAACCAATAAGCATTTATTAAGCTCCTACTATGTACCAGGTACTATGCTATGTGATGAGGATGTGAAAAGAAAAAAACGTGACAGCTTCCATTTTAAAGTTGCTAGGAAAGGCTGAATAACATGATGACTATATATATATATATATATATATATATATATATATATACATACACACATATATATGTATATACATATGGGGAGAGACACAAACACATATGTCATACACACATATATATATGTATGCATATTCTATTTACACATTAAACACAAAGTAATGTGGATGAGAGCTCAATGAAATGTTATATGGGAAATGTTACTTGAGCTGTTTTGTTTGGACGACCCTTTGAAAGGTGCCCCAGGCAAGTAACTAAAACTAAGTGTCAGAGTATTTGCCAATCTGCCGATCTGTATTGATAGAATTCTCTCACCAGGAGTTCCTTACATAGAGAAATCACGGATATGTAAAAAATGTCATCTTATGACTATTAAAAAATAAGTATTAGACCTATCACTGTATAAATCTTATAAATGGATTCTACTTTACTGACAAAAAAAATGGCATCTTGTGATTTAAGAGGAAAAAATAGTTTTTTCCTCCAATGTTTCTATTTTTGTTTTAAATACATTTGGAAATTTTCCTTTTAAATTTATCTTGCAACTTGTCAGTGATATTTCTCCTTTCCAAATCCCTTAATTAACTCTTTGCCTCAGGCATGCCCAGAGCCCTATTGATTTGTATCTCCTCCACATTATTATATTAGGAAAAGAGCAGTCTCTATATGATTATTGAACATATGTCCCAGTTCCTCACAAATATTGCATCTTAGTTGTGTGATATATAGACTCAATTGAAATGAGTTGGGGTGGGAAAAATGAGCTCTTCAAAAACTCCTGAGTTGAAAGAAATGAATCCTATTGAAATAAGTAAAAAAAGAGAAGGAAGAAGAAAAGTATGCCAATGAGACTTTTGATAAGAAATAGTTTTAAACTTTCTGGGAAAGAGGATATACTGGAATAGCATTATTAAAGATATGAAATGCCAGCTTATTAAACTAACATGAAAAAATATTTGATAAGAGAAAGTACTAGTGAAATTTAATATTTAATTTTCAATTTGCTACCTGACATCAAATTCCAATACTGACATGGGATATTAAGTGGCTTATTAGAGTGTAGGGTCTTTATTTACTTTGTCAAATAAGAACTGAATGATACTATTTTCAATCCCTATTAGTTCAAATTTGGAACAAATTTCACTGAAGGAAAACCACTCTAATTTTAGAACTCAGATCTCATTTGAATGAATTTGTTTACTATGATTATCATTAATGTATAATTATTGTTTATCAAGTTATATACAATCTATAAATGTATTAAGGAAATACATAACACAAAAATGCATTTCAAAACAGATTCTAAAATTCTCTGACTGCAATGCTAAATAAGTATTAAGTACCTATCTTAAATAGAACAATAAATTTGGTACTCTACTAATTTTTAAGTATATGTAAATTCAGCTCTATGCAATTTTAGGGGCAAAGTTAATTATTTAAAAAAATACGTACTTAAATCACCAGTATTGGGCAGCATGTTTGTCCCACCCAAGTAAATACACCCGATTATGTATGCACCCTGTAAAATAAGGAAATAGCAATGTGCTGATCTTATGTTGTGATCGTTTATTATTCCTATTATATTACTTTCCATTGAATTTTTATGCAATATGGACCCAATCAATAACTGTCTCTGTAGGTTTATTTATATTTATACTTCAAGCATTTTAAAATATCTCTCTACCTATTTTAAGAAGGAACTTCATTCTTGGTGAGTTTGACTAATACTTAATAATATTCAAATGTTATTTGGGGGCAATTGCTTTGATAAATGATCACTTAACCATTCTGGCAGGCCTGCAATAGGATGACATAACTATTTAGTTTGTTTTCTAATGATAATGATACAGAATGAGTCAAGTTACTACAATCCAATCAGAGATTTAAAAAAAAAAAACCTCTCAGACACTTCACAAAGATAATTTTAGAATTATACAAAGGATAAAATTGCTTTCCATAAGGACATCAAAAATAATCTGAGGCATTGTTAGACTGTGCTATAAGGAATTCATTAGCAATCTATCAGGCATTTCTGAATTGTTTCTGAATGACAACCAGGAGAATAATTTCAGTATACATGAAAAGACTTTTTGGAATTGAATAGTGCTTTATAAATTCCTAGAGAACGATGCTCTTTCAAAGTTTTAATCTGACCTAAAATTATCCATTAGAAGGGAAATATGACTTAATGACAGATTTCTGTATTGAAAACATGTGGCTTAAACTTTGGTTATTGTGTAATATGAAACTCTCAGTTGAATCTGTAACAGGGTAACTATTCTTCTCAAACATTGTCTATCTTATATGTCCAACAAATGGCTAATTTAGCCTAACAACCCTTCAGTTTATGGTCTAATGCCCTACCAGGTGCTCTCCTGGGCATTCCAGGACTCTGACAAACCTTCCGACTTAGTTTTTCAAATGTAATATCCATAGCTTTTGGTCCTGGATCTTCTCTATGTTGTTGGCCCAACTCTCCTCACTCTCTGTTTTGGGGCAAGAATCCATTTACCCTCATCACATTTGACTAAACGAAGGAGTGAAATGCACACTCATTTTGGTATGAAAACCTATCTTACAGTATAAGAAAGGGGGGGAGAAGGAGATATTGCAAGGGGGGGGATGATGGAAGGGAGGGCGAAGGGAGGAGGGAGCAATTTGAAGTCAACACTTGGGGAGGGACAGGATCAAAACACAGAAGAGAAACAATGAGGGGCAGGTTAGGAGGGATGGTAATTCAGTTAGTCTTACACAACACGACTATCAGGAAGGTCATTTGCAAAACTACACAGATAGGGCCTATATTGAATTGCTCTGCCTTCCCAAAGGGAATGGGTGGGGAGGGAGGGATGGGGAGATTTTGGAACTCAAAGTTTTAGGAACAACTGTTTAGTATTGTTGTTGCAACTAGGAAAGAAGACATACAGTTAATGAGGAATAGAAAGTCATCTGGCCCTACAGGAGAAAGAAGATGGAGACAAGAGAAGGGAGGGATGAGAGAAGAGAGGGCAGATTGGAGATAGGGAAAATTGGATTGCTTGGGGTAGTGGGGTGGGGGGAGGGGATAAAGGGGGAGAAAATTTGGAACCCAAAAATTTGTGAAAATGAATGTAAAAAGTTAATTAAATAAAAAAAAAAAGAATCCATTCAGTGCTCATTAAATCCTAATCTTCTGGGTGAGAAAAACTCCTTCTCTTCACCTCACATTGCATAACAGGCTTTCTTTTCCTCAGGAAAGGAGATATATGTTTACATGCACATACACACACACACAAGTTAGCAATGCTCTGACCATATCTGATTATATTGATAACATCAATGAATCACCAATAATTTATTAGATGACTATGCGCTAGTCTCTGTGGTAAGTGCTGGAGACACCATGACAAAAGAGAAACAGTCCTTTTCCCCTAAGAAGTTTCTGTTCTATAGAGAGAACCAATACATATTTGTACACTTCTAAATGTACACAAAACATATACAAATTAAGTATTAAGTAATGATTGAGGGATCCACTAGAAGCTGGGGGATGGGAGGATGAACAGGAAAGCTTCATCTGAAGTGGCTTGTACTTGAACTGAGTTCTGGCAGAAACTAGGGACCTTAAGAAGCAAATGGAAGAGGGAGTAAATTGCAGGTATAAGGGCGAGCCTTTACAAAATAGGAGATGGAAGAGGGGCATAGTGTATGAGGAAAAAGCAAGGAGGCCAATTTGATTGTGTCGGAAAAGAAATAAAGCAATAAGGCCAGTCAGGTGAGCTGGATTCCGACCGTGAAGCATTTTAACTTCCAAAAACAGAGGTTTGAATTGGATTCTAGAGATAATATGGAGCCATGTTGAGCAGAGAAATCATAGACTGAGACTTTAGGAATTTTGTAACTAGAAAAATTCCTAAGGTAAGATCTGAAGAAAGGTCAAAGGACATTACAGAAAGATAAACTACAGCCTGCTCTCTAAATAAATTGAGAAACAGGTGCACCTACATATGCATAGAACTTATCACTGGGACCATCCTAAGCCTCCAACACACCCACCCTTCTCTCAGTGATTATCTTGCCCACTGTACTAGTGATCCTTTCTGTTACAAAACACTTGTTTACATTTTTTAATATTCATTGAAAAAAATTTTGAACTCTGAATTTTCTCCCTCTCTCCCTGAGAAGATATGTGATATCCATTAAACATGTAAAAATATATCTCCATATTAGCCATGTTATAAAAAAAGCAAGAAAAATAAAGAAATTAAAAAATGCTTCAATCTGAACTCAGATTCCATTGGTTCTCTCTCTGGAGTTGAACAGCCTGATTTCATAAGTCCTTCAGAAATGTCTTGGATTATTGAATTGATCAAAATAGCTAAGTCATTCACAGTTGATCATTGGCAATATTGCTCATTGTATACATTGCTCTCCTGGTGGTACTCCACTTTGCATCAGTTCATATAGGTCTTCTCAGGTTTTTCTGAAAGCATCCTGTTCATTATTTCTTATAGTACAATAGAATACAAGCATGTGCTACAATTTGCTCAGATGTTCCCAATTGATGCACATCTCAATTTCTAATTATTTGCCATAACAAAAAAGCAATTTTAAATATTGTAGATACAGGTCTTCTTTTTTCTTTAAGTTATTTGGGATACAGACCTAGTAGTGGTATTTCTGAGTCAAAGGATATGCACAGTTTGGTAATCTTTTGCTATAGTTCCCAATGGTTCTCCAGAATGGTTTACAAGTACATCAACAGCATATTAGTGTACACAACCTTTTCAGCATTGGTCATTTCCCTTTTTTTTGTTGTATTAGCTGATTTGATTGGTATGAGTTGTTTTAATTTTCATTTCTTTAATCAATAGTGATTTAAAACATTTATTTTTCATATGACAATAGATAGATTTGGTTTCTTCTTCAGGAAATTGCCTGTTCATATCTTTTGACTATTTACCAATTGGAGAATGGCTATTTTTTGTAAATTTGACTCAGTTCAGCATATTTGAGAAATGAAGTCTTTATCAGAGTAACATGCTGTAATGATTTTTCCCCAGGCCATGAACATTTCAACATTTCTATTTCACACCTCAAAACTCCTCTCACTCTTCAGTTACTTTCTCTCTTCCTTTCATCTAGTCACTGAAGATGAGATAGTAGTTTTCCTTGCTACAGTTAATCCTTGGGTCCTTGAGCACATTCCATTCCTCTAGGAGCTTCCCCCTTGACATAGCTTCTCTCTCACCTTCAATCTCAGACTTTAGAATATGTTCACTTGACTCTTTCAACAATTTCAGCTATCATATTACACTTCTTGCTTTCAATGGAAAACTCCTAGAAAAAGTTGACTGTATCTGCTGCTTTCGTTTCCTCACATCCCTTGTAATCTATTGGAAACAATCACTCTCTTATAGCTTATCAGTGATCTCTGAACTAAATATTTATGAACTACTCTTAGTTTTCAGACTCCTCAATCTCTTTGCAGATTCTGACACTGTTGACCTGCCCTATGCTGGTATGTTCTCTACTCCCTGATCTTCTATGCCACCATTTTCTAATGTTTTTCTTCTCAACTATCAGATTGTCCCTGCTCAGTATCCTTCTACTACCTATGTATGGCTGCTCCATAAAAATTCTCAGGTCCTCTTTTATTCTCTCTCTCTCTTTCTCTCATTCTCTTGGCTATCTTACTCGTTCACAGGGCTTTTAATGATCATTTCTGAACAACTGATTCCCAATTCAATTTATTATCACTTCTATAATATAAATGTATATATGTGTATATATACACAATTATAGCATATATAATCCTTGTATATTAATTCATTAATAAATTTGGATATCTAGCATTAATTTCTCGAGTTCATAAATGCCAATTGCCTAATAGATGTCTTATGGACAAAAGAGTGTTCAAACACATTATCTTCCTCTACTAATTCCCTTCTTTCTTCAAACCTCCCTATTTCTATTGAGGATATTAACCATTTTCCCACTCATCCAGGTCCATAATTTGAAGATTATCATTCCTTTTTTCCTCTAACCACAGCATCCAATTAGTTGCCAAGTCTGCATGTGATCATCTCTATAGAAGGAAGGTCAGAAGGAAGCACATTCAAGGAGGATGACATTGAAAACTACATGTTGAATTTGTGATATACTTAAAAGAATATTAATTGTACATCATCGATCAATTAATAAACCTCAAGTGCTTACAATGTGCCAAGCCACTGTGATAAGCACTAATAGAAATATTTAATTTCATATGTGATCTCTTTTTCCCTCCTGTTTTACTATATATATATATATATATATATATATACACTATCCTGAGGAAGAGTGGGATTTCCACAGATCAGATGGATTGAGCATAGCATCATCATTCAAACAGCAGTTTGCTCTCAGTATACTGGGATGCATTGAATTTTCTGTGTACCAAGTTAAGTGGGTATGTACATTGTTTATCCTTTAACCAAAGTGACCCTCACAAAATGGAAAGGAGGCTAAGAATGATTCCTATAAAGAAACCGTGAACTGAAGGTTGTTACTAACAATAAGTACAATAAGAAAATGGCGTATTTGACACTTTTGACCCATGAATTCTTTGTCTGTCAAAATTTGAGGTAAAAACAAAAATGATCTATCTTATGAGAATTGATAAGAAGCCAAGTTTCAACTTATAAAGATCATTTGAAATATGGATTGATACCCAGTATCATTAATGATGAAACTTAGCCCAAATACATATTTTGCCTTGAGCTATTAGCTAATGACAGCATGAAGTCATCATGATTAGCAAGACATTTAAGCAGTTTTTTTGTTTCTTTTCCAAAAATGATGTGTCACCTATAAAATTCTTCATATCACACATACAGTCCAGCACAACTTGGGACCAGAACTTTAAGTCTGCTTTCAAATCTTCCAAATGAACAGTTTTATTGCTTTTTAGCTCATTTAGTAAAAAAATAATAATAATAATGCTGTACGGACATAGGCATGCAAGAAATGAGCTAGTTAAATTTCCACAAAAATCTGTACATAATTTTTGTGTGGGATTAAAAAAAATGAGGATCCTGACTTAATAAGTGTAGCTCATGGTACACTTCCATTTAGAGCTACATGTATTTGTGAGTTATCTTTTGAAGCTATGACAGCCATCAAAGCCAAATGTAAAAATGAACTTACAGCTTTGGGGAACTGCCTGGAGCACCCAGAGTTTGGTGACTTTTACAGAGCTGGGCATTCAGTATGTGTCAGAAGCTGGTCTTGAATCTGGTTGTTTCTGGCTTTAGTGGCATCTCTCTACCCTTTATATCAAGCTGCTTCTCCACATTAAATAACATTTATGGAATAAAATATTATTTAAGAAGAATATTATTGATTTTTGAAATTTTTATCTCTTAAAATTTATATTTCTGTAAATTATATAATAAATACAGTACATGAGTATATTAGTCCATTATATAATTTAATCAAATGTAAGTGCACTGGTGCTGATGTCACTTTTTTTGACTGCAATCAAAAAACATTGGAGAACATTGAATTAGAGCAATATTCTATCATGTTGTGATAAATGTATTGAAAACAAGCATATAATTTCTTTTTCTCTCTTCTACCTAACGTCTCAGAGAATTATTTTAATTTCACTTTTGAAAAAGTCAATTTCACAAGTTCATGATGGGGGAAATATAGCAACACAATAGTTTGCATGAAAATATCTGGGGGCGTGGGGTCCTATAAGTTCAGTATGTATCAACAGTGTGACTTAGCCTACAAAGGTAAATATGATCTTAGGCTATGTTAAGAGAGGCATAGTAACCAAAATGCTACTGTCATTTCCCTGATCCTAGGTCAGCCTATGTCTGCAGTAATAAGATTAGTTCTGGGTGTAACATTTTAGGAATAACATGGACAATCTGGAGTTCATGAAGAGGAGAGAAAACACAATGATGATGGAAATTAGTCCATGCTATAGACAGATTGATTAAAAGAAGTGAGATTATTTGGATTGAAGAAGACAACTTCAGTCTTTAAGGATCTGAAGAGCTCTCATACACATGTTGTGATTGTGGACATGGTCTGCCAGTTCCCCAGGAGAAGAGCTATGAGCAACGTGTGGACGGACCAGAGAGGCAGATGTGAGTTCAAAATAAGGAAACTTTTTCTAACAATTAAGGGTTTCCAAAAGTGGAACAAGTTGCCTTGGGAGGCAGTAGCTTCCCCCTCCCTGGAATCATCAAGCTGAGGCTTCTTGTCGGGGAGGTTAAAGAGAGGATTGCCTTTTTCCTCTTTAAAGATGTTAGACTACTGCATGTGTGTGTGTGTGTTCATCCTTCATTGCTAAAGAAGACCACGCCATCAGAGAAACAATGACATGACTTGCACTGGACTTTGTTTTGAGTGAGTGAGGGCTGTACAGGTCACCAGCCTCACTTCTCCTCCAGAGCCATCTGGATCCAGTGACCAGATATTCATCAGGATGACTGGAGATGACCCAGGATGAGGCAACTTGGGTTAGGTGACTTGCCCAAGGTCACACAGCTAGCAAGCATCGAGTGTCTGAGGTGAGATTTGAATTCAGGTCGTCCTGACTCCTGCACGGATGCTCTAAGCACTACACCACCTAGTTGTCCCTTTTCTAATCTAAAACTTGTAGGAGTATAGTGTCTCCATGGACACATTAATCAACTCTTCAGCATTTAAGGCCCTTTGCAATCTGATTTCAATCTATCTTTCCTGCCTTATTTCATATTCATTCTCTAATATGAAACATTTTACATTTTGGCCAAACTGACCCGAGATATGCCATAAGACATTCCAGCTCCTAGACCTGGAATGCACTCCTTCCTGATTCCTGATTCTTAGAATACTTAACTTCCTTTAAGACTCAGTTCTGGTGTCACCTGGGATGGAGAAGTATTTCTGCTTCTATCCAGCTGTTACTACTTCTCCCCTCTATGATTTATCTTGTATACAGCCTCTAATACCCCACCTCAGATTCTCATTTCTCTCCTTGCCTCCTTCCCTCCTAAGTATCTAGAACTTTGTAATTCAATTTTGAGCTCTTCTGCTTAGCTCAAATCTATTCCTATCATTACAGAGACTTGTGTTTACTAATGGATTACTCCCCCTCCGAAAACAAACAAATAAAAACCAACACACTTCTAGTGTAAATGACCTGAAGAAAACAATCTATAAAGGGCAATTACTCCCCATCCCAGAGGTGGTCTTTCTAGCTAAGCTCCACATTCTACTCATCCATCCTCATTTCATGTTTCCGCATCCTGGGCCCAGAGAATCAAATGCCCGTTCTGCTGCTGACAGATCCACAGTGACTTCTGCTACTCAGACTGTCATTTTAAAGACACATACAATGCTATAAGAAGAGGACATTCATAAAATCAATATGACAGCACCCATGTTTCCCTTGTAAACACAAATCCATTTCAAACCAAGATTTCATCACTTAGCCAAAAATATGAATCTTGTCACATGTTAGGCAAAATAACAAAGATGTAGTAGAAAGGGAGAGTGAAAATGACAGTAGGAAAGGAAAAGATGGCAGAAAAATCATCAGTATATGTCTTGAATAGACCATTTTGAATATAAAAATATTATATTTTCTACACCATGCTTTCCTTGGGGGGGTTGGAGAGGGCTGAAAGACAGCCAGATGGCCTGATTGCTCATATTTACTTCAATATGTCCAAAAAAGAGAATATTTCTTTTGATTTCATTTTTATTTTTAGTCACTGGAAAAAGAGAGAGAGAGGAATAGAGAGAGATAGAGTATCAATGTGACATCAAGGACCCTGGCATACACAGGAAAGTCTGCTGTACAGGTTCTTAGACATGTTTTTCTAAAAGGAAAATAACTTTTGAGGGGTCAAAAATCATGTTAATCAAACACACACACACCAACAGAGAAAATGCAAGCAGAGAAATAAGGATCAACAGACAGGTCTTTCAACTGTCTGGCCATAACCAATATATACATCACAGATCATCAGATAGAACCTAATATCTGACCATCTCTTACATATTTAGTTACCAGCACCAACATTTGAGTTTTTAAAGCCAGGGGGTTCCTTACCAGCTACCCAGAGTCTCATCTAGCACACCAACCTTCTTCCAAAAAATAAGCCCCCAACAAAACCTCACCTCAGAGTACATATGTATGTCCACTTGTGTATATATACTTTTCAGATCTGGAGGGCAAGACCCTCTGACCCAGTCCCTCAACAGAAATTAAAAAAGGTATTGAAACCTATTAGTGGATAGGGAAGATCTTTAACTCTTCCCCTCACTTACCATTAACTTTACATCAACATTACAAGTGTACATAATGATTAGACCTGTTTTTTCAGTCAGGAAGATATGGGCGCAGATTTTGCCTTTGATGTATTCTAGATATGTGACCCTAATAGTCAAGTCTCAGTTACTCAAACAACTCTCTGATACTTTAAGTTACAAGTCTGATCTACATCAGTACAGGAAGTTTCCACATCAGAACTTTCCTATATATGATAAAATCATGAGAGGGATTCTTCTTACTGTTAAGCAAGGAAAGATATGCTCCCTCCTTCAAAGAACTATATGAAGCTTTTCACGTATAATAAATTTGCAATATATTATGCATATATCAACAAATCTATTGCCATGTTACTGTGAGCCTAATAAGATTTGCTGAAAATTTTACTGACACAATTCTAAAAACGATGATGCTTACAGAGCCTGAAAGAGAATATATCCCCACCATCATCACCAAGGAGAAACCCCTTTGAAAGAAAGCCCAAAACACCACTTAATATCAATTTTGTTTCTGGCTAAATTTACCTCAGAGACCTTTTACAAACTCATTCCAATTGCTTGTGTTCAAGTGGAAATCAAATATTACAGACACAATGGAAGCTCTCTGATATACCAAAGTAATAAGCTTGCAATACGACCTTCTCACAGGGGAATCACTGGATGCTTGAAGTGCTTACTTTTTATGATTTCAAAATAATTATAGCTGTAGTTAGAACACAAAAGAATCTTCTGCAGATGAAGCAAATATCCTCCAGGTTTGTACTTTTATTAAAAGACTCAACTTTGGAAAGATGCCAATCACTGCTCTCTGGTGTGAGGCCACTCAATTTGACAAAGTGTAGTCAATTACTTGGCTCTCATTAGCAATATTGAGAATAGGGGGATCCTAAATGCTTGGCAATTTAAAAGGCAGATCTGGGAAACATCACCAACGACTGAGCTGCAAATCAAGGAGGTGACAAATTTTAGGCAAGCTTATCACAATCCTTGGCAACGTGATAGGCAATTTTCTTTTAGGCCTAACACTATATTATCACTGAAGGATGCAATCACGTCTGGCCTCTCTTACCACAGTTTATATAGCTTTTCAATCTAGATGATGAGCTTCTGAGAGGAAATTTGTTATCTCTGCCACCTGAGTTTTCTTAGCTGAAGAGGATAAGCAACATTGAGGAATTAAGGAAGTCTCTACTGTTCCATGGCAACCCCTGTTCTAGAGAGACTGAAGAGGCACCTGTGGCTCTGATTTCATCAAGAATTTCTCAAGGGGTACTGTGAGGATGTCAGGAGAAGAATCTTTGGGCTCAGCTCTTCTACTACCACCCCAATGAATACGAGTTACCATTCACAAGGGCAGGAAGAGATTTGAAGCGACTTTCCACAAAGTGATTCTTACAAAAGAAAATGACTGACTGAATGAATGAATGAAAATTAACTCACTAGCTCATCATTGCTTGTTTTTCTGCTCCTCCCCCAAAGTGCTCCCTCTCTCCCCCCATGGTTCTGCACCATATTTGAATCCTACAGTTTTAAGAACTGACTTTTTGAGTTAACTCATTGGTAGCATCCTAGAGTATCCTAGTTCCAGGGTTAACTGAAAGCTACGAAGATCAACCCTGAAACTCAAGAGAAAGGAGATGGGATTAGTGTGGAAGGATAAAGAGGGGTAGTGGTTTGTAGAGGAAGGAAGGATCCATAATTACACTTCTTGTCTAGTATAGCAAAAGAAAAGTCAGTCAAAAGGAGTGCGAGAAAGAAGTATTACACTGGGGGATCCACACTCATCCTTCATTGTAAATAGTAGCCCCTCAATCTGGTCATAGGAAGGACCAAAAATAATCAGTCTCAGGAGAGCTCAGAAGAGTGAGACTGGGAAAGTCAAAAAAGAGACCCAGACATAGGGGACACTGGAGTCTTCTGGTGGAAGTATTCCAATTGCCTCATCTCTTAAAGGCCATAGATTTCATCCAACTTTCAGGATTTAAGAGAACAGAGATGAGGAAATGTGGAGTGGGGAAATAACGCAACAGTACTGGACCTAAACAAGGAAAAGAAGTATTAGGAAGTTTTGTGTTAGGAGAAAAGACAGAGAAGATGGTAACAACTGGAGGGAGGGACACCAGTTATACATAGCAAAATAAAGAGAAAAATGCTGAAGAAATACTGATGCAAAATGATGAAGGTCTGGAACTAGGGTGGTAGTAGGGGAAATGGGAAGAAATTTTAAAGAAGAAAAAGATAGGAGTTGTTAAATTAGATATAGGAATTGGTGGAGGGAAGACTCCAATATTTTTAGCCTGTAAGCCTGCAAGAATAATGGAACTCTTCCAGACAGAAGCACTACAGTCAAGAAACGAATAGATTTTGAAGGGAAAATCATGTTGGATTTTGGACATAATGCAATTGAGGTGATAAGAGGAGATGCATGAAGATAGCTGGAAATGTGGGCCTCAAGGCCAGAACTGAAGATGTCAGCTTAAGAGTTATGAGCACAGAAGTGGTAGCGAGGCCATTAAAGAAGATGGGCTCCACAAGTAAGTGAAAAAGATTCAGAATAAATTGGGAGCAAGAGCATGCTGGAGGCTGCACAAAAAGCCAATTGTTAAATTTTTTGTGTAAGTATTTACTCCTCAGAGACTGGCAAATACTACAAATCATGGCTTGACGTATTACTTTAGTGATTGTCTAGACTAAAAGAAAGATGGAGAAAATGTTAATGTTTTGAGATTTGGCTTTAAAGGTGTGTTATGCTTTTGTATGTTAAAGATGTTAAATATACATTTAACACCACTGATTGTGGGAGGCCCTTCATGGCTGAAGTCTAGGACAGAGAAGACAAAGAGATTTGAAGTTGTCATTGCTTCTGTTCCTTTATAGAGAACTTTTCAAATATGATTTTTTAGGTATCACCAACTGTCATCAGAAACTGTCTTGAATTGATAAACAAAACTGACCCAGGCTAAAAGCCATGTGGTTCCAGTTGATATTTTTACAGAGCAACATAGCTATTGAGTATCTGAAGTGGAATTAATATCCAGGCATTCTTGTCTCTACAGTTAAATATAAAATTTTAGTCTCCTCTTGGTTTTTTTTTTCCCATTAATTTTCTCTCAACAAGAAAGATACAGGAAAGGTTCCTAGAAGTCTTTTAAATATGGGAAGCATGGTGTAAATGGAAAGAAGGCCAGTCAGAAGATCTGTAATCAAGCCTTACTTCTCACACCTAATAGCTGTTGGACCATCTGTAAGTCAATTAACTTCTCAGTGCCCCAGGCAACTCTCTAGTCCACAGAATTAGCTTCCAAATCAAGTAGTTTCCACAATGAAATCAGTTTCAGACAAAAAAAAAAAAGGCCACATGTACCCTGAGATAGAGAGAAAAAAGTAGTAAGGTTTAGAGAACAACATGGCATCCTGAATCTCATTTTAGCGTTCTTTCCATCGACAACTCTTCTATTACAATATGCCAATCTTTACATCTATGTATAATTTTGGAATGATTAATGAAGATGTGAGGTACTATACTGTAATGGATATCATTATATATACATACATGTATATACATATACATACATACACATGTGTTTATATATATACATATACATACATACACATGTGTTTATATATATATATATATATATATATGTATATATATATATATATATATATATATATATATATAATGGATACCAAGCTGGCCTTGATATCAGTCAGACATATGTTTATATTCTGAATGTTACAAGCACTAGGTGTCTGGCCATGGTCAAGTTGTTTTCCTAACCTCTTAGTGCTGCAAATCATTAAGAAAACCAATCTGAACTAGTGGGAGGAGTTTCCATACTAGAAGCTCCCTAGACTGATGAATTACAGGTCCTCTCTCTCAATACCCTGTCAATAAAAAAAAGCAACTATATTTTTTAATTCTTTCTGTCCCCTAAAGTATTTTTCCCTACTCAAAGAATTGTCTATAGAGTAAGTTATGCCAACTAAGTCAGTGTTGTGTTAGCGAGAAAAAAATTGGATTGGTGTAAAAGGAAGTGGATTTTAATTTCTTCTCTGCTATTTACATATGACTTTAGACAAGTCACTTAACCTTTCTGGGACTCAGCTTTTCTTTCTGTAAAATGAGAGAATTTACTGGGTTATCTTCAAAGTCCCTTTCAGCTCTACATTTTACGATTCTCTCTCTCCTGAGACCTAACAGTGATAAAGAGCCAATAATCACATTTTGATAAAGTTTGATTAACAAAGCCATGAGTTCTATGCTGCATCGCCTTCCTCCTTCTACACCCCTCCCCCGAAAAGAATGACCAGCTTATTTGGATTAAGAAAAAAAAGGTTCCTAGGCTCTCATACTCTCAATGCTATCCATTTGCCTCACAATAATATACCGTCGGTTTCAAAGAGTACAAGACGGGAAAAGAGTGAGACAACTGCATATGATTCTATGATCACTACCGGAAAACAAACAAAACAAACGTAAAAACCCTTCACAGTACCGGTGCTTCTGTAAGAAAATCATTTGAATGGTCTTCCTAGTGAAGGAACTGACTTTTCATAAAAATGTGATGTGCTTTGCAAACTGAAAGTAAGCACTAAATATTTGTTTGAATGAAATCATTAAAGGGCTGACCATCAGATATAAAGATGCCATGAAACTGGGAGGGATAATTAACAAGTTGGATGGCAGTAGGGTCTTAAAAAAAGATTTCAGTGGTCCAGAATGATTGACCAAATTTAATAAAATAAAATTTAATAATAATAAATATTAGATTTACAGACTCAAAAATCAAACATTAAAGTATTAATAATAATAGGTAGCATGTATATTTTGCCTACTATGTGCCAATTCCTATGGTAAGGGTTTTACAAATATTTCATTTGATCTACACAATATTAGGAGGTAGGTGCTTTTATTGAACCCATTTTACAGCTGAGGAAATTGAGGCAAACAGGTTAAATGACCTCCATAAGGTCACACAGCTATTAAATGTCTGATACTGAATTTGAATTCAGATCTTCTGGATTCCAGATCCGGTGCTCCACCCACTGTTCTAACTAACTGTTTTAAGTATAGGAGGCATGACTAGTCAAAGGGCCCTATGAAGTGTTCAGTATTTATTAAGTACCTGCTAGGTATCACACAGTATGCCAGTGTCAAGGGGTACAAAAAAGGAAAAAAAAAAACCCTGCTCTCAAGGAGCTCATAGTCTGATGAAAAACTCTGGGGATAGTAGTGACTTCCAAGTTCAATATGCATCCGTAGGGTACCTCAATAAATTAATGCTATCCTATGTTATAATAGGAGAGTCATAGGGTACAGAATGAGGGAGGTAATGGTCAGAGCACATCTGAATTATCATATTCAGGTCTGGATGTCACATGTGCATTAAAAAAGTTATCAAGATGGTGAGAAGACTGGAGACCCCAATCTTGTAAAGACATTAGGCTTGGAAGAGAGAACACTTACAGAGATGTAATTTTTATTTGGTTGTTTTGGCTGCGTCCAACTCTTTGTGACCCCATTTGGGATTTTCTTGGCAAAGATACTGGTGGAGTTTGCTATTTCCTTCCCCAGCCCATTTTAGAGATGAAGAAACTTGGGCAAACAAAGTTAGGTTTATCCCAGGATCATATAGCAAGTAAGTGTCTAAGGTCAGATTTGAATTTAGGTTTTCCTGACTCTAGACCCAGAACTCTTGAGTTGTCTTCATTTTCTTGAAGGGTTGTTACGGGAAAGGGATTTGACTTGCTCTGCTTGGCTCCACAAGGCAGAACAAGAAGTTGTAGAAGTAGCTTCAGAAGCTTTATATATGGGGACAAAATCCTAACAGAACTATCTAAAAAGAGACCAGAGTACTTTGGTAGGTAACAGATTCCCTGCTACCAGGATAGAAGCTAAGAGATCATGCATTTCTCTTCAATGTTGTAGAGTGGATTATTGGTCAATTCTCCATTATACTAAATGACTTCTGAACTTCCTTTGCATTCTGAGAATTCATAATTCTATAAACTTAGAAAAAAAACAGAAAAACCTAAAAGTGAAAAAAAAATAATGATATCTTGAGAGAAAGTCTTATTTTAAGCCACTCAGTGGTATTCACAATTTCTCTTTAGGAATAGTTATCCCTTTATCTGAGTACAAATGAAAGATATTCCTATTAGGTTACCTGTCTTGATGGCATACAGCACTGTCCATGTAGAATTTTTTTAATTTTTATTCTTTCTATACAGTGAAAAATGATTGGAATTATTGAGCTTATGGATAGAGCCACCTGACAACTACTTTATAATTGAAGTATGTTTGGAGCAGCATGCTTTACCCTCTTCTCATTCCAAAAGACTGATTATCATCAGCTCTTCTGAATTAATAGAAGAAGCAGAGTCAGGTCCACTATTGACCCCATTCATGAGATAGTGAGAGTGGGCTATTAATTATAGTTAAACTCCAAGTCTAAGACATTAGAGAGGGTAGGATGGGTTGGTAGGCACTGATGAATGGGACATCCTTTCTATTGCAGTGTTTCTTACAGACCACATGGTTGTGTCAGTTACTTACTGCACTGGAGTTCCACAAAGGAGAGAGAATAAAATTCACCAGATTATGGCAGACATAGAAATATGCACAGAGTAAGAAGACCAGGGTTATTTAGCCTTTCTTCAGAGGCTTTAAATCATTGGCAAATGAAAGCACCTCTGTAAGGGAATGATCATTCAAAAAGAAATGCTACAAACCAAATCAAACAAACAAATATTCAATTTGATTGGCATAAAAAAAATTAAGGGAGAAAAATCACTGTGTTAAAAGTGCGAATGTAAAGTTCGTATTATCATCATAAATAATATTGTATTGAACCTGTGATTTATCAGAATAGACATTTCCCGATATGGAAAATATGTCCATCATGATAGATTCTTAATTCAGTTTTAATTTGTAGTCTTGGAAAGTTGACTGGGGCAGAGAGAGGTTATGTGATTTGCCAGTGGTTAAGCAACTAGCATGAGTCAGAGACAGGTATGAATTTGTCATAGACACCGACCACAGAGTGGATTTTCTATCCACTGTCATTTTGCTTCTCGTACTATGAATTTGAATGTATCATATATGTGTGTGTGTGTCAGACAACATATAATAATATAAATGTCTTAAACCTAATTGTTTCCTGATGAAGCTTCAATTTTAAAAAGAACAATTCTTAAGACATAGGTACCTGTATGCAAAGATATGTGTATGTGTTATGCTACAGGTCTCTACAACAAACCAACGATACTCACCATGTCTGAGCAACTTTGAGCAAAGTATGAGTGGGTATTCCACCAATATTATTATTAGATTGTTAATAAAAGTACAAATTTAGAAGTTATATTTTTCTTTAAAGTCGATTCTTTCCTTCCTAAGTTAAATAAGAGTTTCCTATTTCTAACTTTGAAATGCTCTATGATTTGATGAAAAAAGAGGAAGAATCTGGTGAGATACAGCAGTAGATCTGCAATTTTTAATTCTATTATTTTTAAGTCTTTGTCAGAATGATTACAAATAGATAAGGTCAGTAAAACTTTTTGCACTTATATCTACCAGATCAGCTTTACTTACGTAGTCATGAAAAATCTTTATTTTTATTTTTTAGTTCTAAAGTAGGTAATTGATTCCTTAACAATGTGTCATAAAGGGCACGGAAATAACTAATGTCCATCGTTTTACACTTCAATGAAACGGAATCATATCATTTATTTCTATGTATATATACATACATATATATACATATATGTGTGTGTGTGTGTATACATGCCTGTATTTATTTAAACAAATGGAACACAATATGGTTCTCTGAATAGGAAATGTGAGTAACTTATAGTAAAAAAAAATATTTCAGCAGCTTTTTTGGCATTTCTAAATGATGGATTTGGTGATCTTTTAAAGTCCCTTTGGATCTCACGATTCCATAGATCTTCTCTTTGGAAAGCCTTGAAGTTCAATGAAACCATGAAACGTGAACAAATGCCAGGATAGAATTTATATGCAGCTAGATACTATTTCTTATCTGCTGGATTTTATAAGATATTATAACTGCAGAAAAAGTAAAAAGTTTTAGCTGTTAAAGGAACCCACTTTATGGGTCATCCCCCTTGGGAGGATATGTCCAATCCATGTGCAGGCACATGCATATGAATTTAGCACAAGCCATCATTTATAAAAATGTTACAGAATTATTATATTCAGACAAGAGTTCATCTTTGGAGGTCTGTTCCAAAAAACCCAGGGGCTGTCAACTATATGAAATTCAATTTAGCTACATCACAAGGCTGAAGAATAAAAAATTACCTCAGGATTCTAGGGGTCAGCCCACCTTTGGTAAGACACTGTAATCTCATGATTTGTGAAAATGAAGGCTGTCTTTTTTTAGGCTTCTCAGAAATTTTTACTTGGTTTTGCTTTGCATCAGCACTGATGATGGATCCTGCTAATCTCATAACTTCTGTTTGTTTAATTTGATAGTTTAGATTTTACTAATTCTACAAGGAGAAATTCTCTTTAGTTGTCTAAGTCACCATCTGGTTGCTATACTAGAGGAAAAAATCAAATGTCTAAAGCACTAAAACCAAATTTTACTATAAACTAAGAAAACAATTTAATTCCAGTTGAATGTCAAAGATTTATAAAGTAAGATTTGGTTTAAAATTATGTTCTAAATAAAATTTTGAAAATCTTACAAAGCCCCAAAAAAGACTGGAACCAGTTATTTAAATTGTGTATCTAAACTTTTATCTTCATGTTAGCATGCACTTTCTATGTTCATTTCTCAACTGAAGATAACACTGAAGTCTTCCTAAAATGTAACTCACTTAGGCATCAAATTAAAATAACATAGTCCTGTAGTACACCCTATTAAAGAATGTTAGCTATTGGACATACTAAAATGTTCTCCTTAAAACAGAATCTAATCTAGAAATAGTCCCACATCATAGACCTCAAGATGATTAGGTTCTACAAAAGTATATTGAATGCATAATGTTGCTGAAATTTAATGTACTTTGGCCGAACTGTTGTCATTGACTGAAAAGTTTTCTCTTCCTCCTCTACCTTTTGCTTTTCTTCTTTCTTTTCCTTGTTCTTTTGCTTTTCCTCCTGTTGTAAAGTTTCAGGCACATTATTGCTTTAGGCTTGCTTTATGGATTAGCCTAGAATGTTAACTATAATTTATAAGATTATTCTCTCCCAGTGGGGGGAAAAATCATTTGCTGACATGAAAATGGAATAGCTAGGAAATGTGGAAGCTTGAAAAATGCGTGTATCCCACATATTCCTGTAGTAACCAATGGCCATGTGCTGCAGGAGTAGGGAAATGCTTCAGTGTACATACTTTAGTGTATTATACTTCAGTGCATACTTCATAATTTGGAGTTCCTGCACAAGAGTTAGACATAAAGTGAAACTCTCCTGATAGACAGCATAATAAAATTCCTATTGATACTACATGCATCTCGGTTTGACTATGATATATCCTTTGAGCTGAGAGTTGAAAGCCATATAGCTAATGTGCCCTTAGGAGTTACAGATTGATATTTACAGTCTACTATACCACATGTCATTGTTCCATTACAATGTGCACCACTGAATCTTGATTACATCATGGTCTAGCCAACCTAGTTCATTCATTATCCCCTTTCCTGTCAAATCACATTTATCCATCTTCTGACATAGCAATCCACAGACATCTATGAAGTAGCTCCTTGAGTTCTGGTTTTCAGACCCACCAGAGATATTTAGCTCCCCCACCCCCACCCTAGATAGTGCCAGGAGCTTTCTATCTCTTTATGAGTGAGCAGATAATTCCCAGTCTGAGACAAAACCTGAAACTCAAAGGACTTCGAATATAGGGTTAAGCCTTGATTTGTTCTAGGCCCCTTTATACAACTAAATATATGATGCTGTCTTCTGAGCCTTCTTTGTAATAAGGAAACCTCAGAACATCCCTTTATCCAACAGCCTTCTAAATTGCAGGGATATTTTTAAGTGATGAAGTTATCACCAACAAACTTTATGATAATATGTATGTGGGGAAGTGCACTCCATCTAATCAGGCATTGTTTAGACATCTGCCAAATCTCACAGATTCCCTATATATCCTTCATCATCCTGTGCTATGTGAAACATCAGATTTTATATTAATTCATTAGTCACATGGAAGAACACACATTCTAGGGACGATGTTTTCCCATAATGAAGTGGATAGAAATGTTATGGATTCATTAATTACCCTCAGAGGATTAACCTGCTACCCATACCTAAGGGTGTCAGTCTTTGAAATCAGAACAAGGGCCCCTGTTTTACTTTTTTTCTTTTTAGCTTTGCAATTGACTTTTCCGTGACCTTGGAAAACCCTTGCACTTCACGGGTCTTGCCCATTAAATGAATAAAATAATATCTGGCTGTGCCAGAAGAATGAGCTGGTAGTTTATTAGCTAATTCCTTCCGAATGTTTTCAGCTCCTTAGGGAAGGGTAACATATCAATACAAGGTATTATTATAATTGAGCCAAATTAACTCGTGTCTTATTTGAGGTAAGAAAAACGGATGAGAAGGACAACAGCTCCACAAGTTACAGATAATGAGCAGCTGGGGTGGCAGCCCAGCAAAACGTTCAGTGCCTGCATGTCTTGGTGGGCGCCTAGGATTTTACATTTAGAGCCCAAGAAATCCTTAAATGGAGACATCATCCTGTGAAGCTCCTATGTTTTATTGAAACCTTCACCTTGGGAGTCACACTGACATCTTTAATGTGAGAAATCTATTCATATAAAAATATTATAAGAAGCACAACAGGGAGAAAATAAAGTCTGGTGTATAAAGCAATGGGTCAGAAGTCAGAAAACCTAAGCCAAGAGCCACCATTAGTGTGTGTGTGTGTTTGTCCTTCATTGCCGAGGAAGACCATGCCATCAGAGAAATGCTGACATGACTTGCACTTGAATTTGTTTTGAGTGATGGAGGGCTGTGCAGCCTCCTTCTCCTCCAGAGTCATCTGGATCCAGTGACCAGATATTCATCAAGATGACTAGAGATGACCCAGGATGAGGCAATTGGGGTTGAGTGACTTGCCCAAGGTCACACAGCTAGTAAATGTCAAGTGTCTGAGGTGAGATTTGAACTCAGGTCTTCCTGTCTCCTGCACTGTTGCTTTATTCATTACACCGCTTAGCTGCCCCATCCATCATTAGTAGCTATGTGATCATGGGCAAAGCTATTATCCTCCTGCATGAGAGTTTGTGTGTGTGTCAAAAGGAGAAGCAAAACAGTGAGAACCTAATTCCTGTCTTCTCTATGTGACATAATGCTACTTGTGGCTGTGAAATGAGATGATTGTGACTTTGAAATATATACATTAAAAATGTTAGCATATTTAGATATTTTAAACATATTATTTTCTTCATTTAGTAAAAGAAAACACTAACCCTTTCTATATTCCTTCACTACTGAGGATAACTTTAGAACCTTGAAGGCCATACCACTGAAAGGTAAGTTTTGCCAGATCCTATTAGGCTATAATAGTTTCAATTACTTGGTCAGTAAATAAGCATTTATTAAATGTCTGCCACTGCGTGACACGAAGATAGGCAAAAGATAATCTCTGTTCTCAAGAAACTCATAGTCTAATGGGGAGAGATAACATGTGAACCACTACGTAAAAACAAGATAGTCTATTTCCATAGGCCAGGCATAATGATGAAGGACTTCACTGGAGTGGTGTCAGTATCAGTGGAGAAAAGGGGGCATAAACATCAGATATACAAAGCTAAAATCAACAGACTTTGGCAACATATTGAGTCTGAGGAAGTGAGTGTTAAGAATCAATAATGAGCTCTGTTTTGAAAGCCTGAGCCATTGAGAGGATGGTGGTACCCTCAATAGTTAGATAAATTGAAAAGAGGAAAGAGATAAGGATGTGGAAAAGGATAAGAGGATAGGAATCTTTCAGGGAAAGATGTGGAGTTCAGTTTTGGATATGATGGATGTCTGTCAGACATCCAGTTAAAGATGTACGATAGGAGCTGGAGATTTAAAGCTAGAGATGAGGACAGAATATAGACCTGTCAAAGGACTCTGCCCTTTGCTCAAAAACAAATCTATGAAGGCTCAGCATCAGGAGAATTGCAATAAGGTATTTCCTTTCTAGGCTGAAACATCTCATGAAGATGGTTTACTGAGGTCTGAATTGTTTGTGACCTGTTGGAAACCATAAAAATTATTTCAAGAATCTCAAAGAGGAAATAATAAGGTCTCTTTTTTCTCTAATATGCAAATACTGCCTACTGGATTCCCCAGATTTCAAAATTGCAAGGGACTTTAGAGACTCTGTAATTCATCCTATATCTATGTTCTATTAAATATATATCACACAAGTTAGTGTCTGGTAAGTCATATTGAAAATTTTTGAAAAATAACTGGTTCTACAGACAATTTTTAAGTATAAAATTGCTAAAATATCATATGTATTCTCAAGAAAGAATAAAAGGCAAATTATCAGTTTCTAGGATAGCACATTAGCCTTTACAGATGAAGTAATTTACTACTGTATTGTAGAAAAGCAGGAAGTCATCCCATGCTCAATTCTTATTGTAAAGATTTCATGAAAATACGCTTATTGAGTGTCAATAAATCAAACTGCTGTAATACTTCTACGTAGCAGATACTATGCAAGTTTCTGGGGACACCAAACCCAAAATGGAATAGCTCTTATCCTCAAGAAAATTATACTTTATGAAGTGAAGTAATGTGTAGCATACAAATATAATATCAAGTATAACGTCACTGGTATGGATATGTCACACTGAATTCTCAAATGTAGAGGTCAGACATATAGCCATTGATTCAAATAGGAACAAACATTCCTAGGGACTCTTATAGATTCTAAGAAAAATGAGACTTGATGTAATTAAATGCTTCCTAACAATTACAACAATGCCAATGTGAAATGGGCTGCTTCAAGAAGTGATAGATTCTTCCTTGTTAGAGGTCTGTTACTTTTTCGGTAGGGGAAAAAAGATACTCAAAATCATGGTTTAAGATTGAGAAATAAAGGAGGTCAGATGTTGGGGATTAACCAGATACATCATGCCCATATTTCATGAATCCTGTTTTCCAAGTGACAAGGATGGTCCCAAAGTGTGAATTAACTTTATTTTAATGTATACGAAACAAGTTGTTACTGATATCGGAGACATTTCTGAAACAACTATGTATAGCCAAAAAATGGACTAAAGAAAGATGTGAATCACCTATTTTTTTTAAAGGATGGTGGTAAGAATAAACAGCAAACAATTATAATAAATAAAACCTCACCTATTTAAACCACTTGGTAGGGGTAAAAAAGCTTGAAATGGATAAAAGAAAAGAAATCAACATTTAGTATCAATTTTCTATTGAAGCATAATGGTCATGAAAGGTTGTTCAATTGATATGGATCAATAGAATGATCCTATCCATCTCTCCCACCAATCCACTTGATGAAATTATAGGATGTAAGCAACAGGCAATAGAAATAATGATATATAAGGGAATCAACTGCACAAGGAGATCAAAAGGTCCTAGAATCCACCATAGAATTGAAGAAAGGTCTTTATTTCTATAAAAGTAATTAATTTATTTAAAAAAAAAATATACACATACATTCTTGCAAGTGAAGAAGCATGATAGTCAAGTAAAACACAAATTTAGAATATAAAACCATTTGTAAGACTTTATGGTGCTAAAAGATGGGAATTAAGAAATGAGAGAGTAAAATAAATTTTGGTTAGACATTCATTTAGGTAGCTCATGCCAAAACATTTAGAGGTGAATCTTCAAAGAGGACTGATGTTGAATATTGAAATACAAATAAATTGAGCTGTTCTAATAAAAAACCCACAATATAAAAATCTAAAAACACATAAAGGAATAATTGTATTAAAATGTCTTGCTGGTTTCTAATAATATATTTATTTTAAAACAGATTTCTTTACAGGTTTTAATATACATATCAACTTAGCTAAATTTACTTTCTATATCACTTTTTATGAAAGCATAGAAACAGTTATTCTAGAATTCGAAGGAGCCTCCAAGAAATATCCTCATTTTACAGATGAGAGAATAAGTCTAGAAAGGTGAGATAATCAGCATCAAACATTTAGCAAGTGCACAGATCTGCCTCACTTAAATCCAATTCATATAAAAGTCAAGACAGCGCCCTCATAATGTCACTGATCCCTTCTGAGAATGAAAGATCACCAACCAACCAACCAAAGCCTCCTATGATCCTATGGATTCCCAATCAAGGGCTCTAAAAATAACAAAACTACCCAAAAGAGAGGGCGTTTTCATTCTTGTTTGTTAGAGAAAAATGTGTCACTTCCTTAAACTTAAATTCCACACAGTTCAATGGTTTTCATTAAAATCTCATTTTAAATGGAAAACTGAGGAAATGTTGAAGGAGATTCTGTTCTTTTTGTCTTATGTTTTGGGCAGTTACATTGTAAGGAATGGGGCTTAGGAGGTGATTTACAGTATTTGTTTCAGTTTATAAAAGCAATGAAAATAATTTGATGTAGTCTTCATGACTTGCTATACCAATTGCATTAACAAAAAATAGAATCAGGAGGAGCCAAGATGGTGGAGTAGAAAGACTCACATATGCTAGCTCCGAACCCACAGCCCATATATTTCCTGTAAAAAGAAATCCACAAATTCTGGATCACTGCAAGCCACGCACCAATACAGTGAAAGAGATTTCCGTTCCAGAGAGCCCTGGAAAGCTGTCCACAGGGGTCCATCACACCCCGGAAAGCGGAGCCCAACCCTGCGCTGCCCTGGCTGTGCAGCCCCAGAGGAGCAGATCTGAGCAGGCTTCAGGGACTGAATCTCTGGCGGCTGCGAAGGTCCCTCTACCCACAGGCGCTACAGGTCAGTGAGAGAGACTTCTGGGCTGGCCAAGAGGGGAGCGGGGTATCTCTGTAGCTTGGTCCCCCTTGGGAGGCAGCGGCAGAGGGAACAGCAGAGGCAGTGGCAGAGGCAGTGGCAGAGGCAGCAGCGGCCCGGGATTCCCTGAGCAGACAGGAGCTCCATTACAGAAGGTCTCTGCATAAACCCCCTGAGGGAACTGAGCCTGGTAGATGGCCTTACCCCCACCTGCTCCATTACTGAAGGTCTCTGCATAAACCCCCTGAGGGAACTGAGCGTGGAAGGTGGCCCTACCCCCACCCCAGCAACAGAACTTAAGCTCACATTGAATAGCAGCCGCTCCCGCCACGGAAAGCCTATTTGAATCTCAGACCCCAAGCACTAGCTGGGCGGATCTAGGCGGGGGTGGACAGGAATCTCAGAAGTCAAGTAACTGGCTGGGAAAATACCCAGAAAAAGGAAGCAAAATAAGACCATAGAGTGCTACTTTCTTGGGGAAGAGATGTTCCTTCCTCCTTTCATTTCTGATGACAAAGTACAATGCTTGCCATCAGGGAAAGACATGGAGGTTGGGGCCTCTCTATCCTGGACATCCAAAGTGGATGTCCGGTGGGCTCAGGCCATGGAAGAGCTCAAAAAGGATTTTGAAAATCAAGTTAGACAGGTAGAGGAAAAACTGGGAAGAGAAATGAGAGAGATGCAAGAAAAGCATGAAAAACAGGTCAATACCTTGCTAAAGGAGACCCAAAAAAATGCTGAAGAAAATAACACCTTGAAAAAATAGGCTAACTCAATTGGCAAAAGAGGTTCAAAAAGCCAATGAGGAGAAGAATGCTTTCAAAAGCAAAATTAGCCAAATGGACAAAGAGGTTCAAAAGCTCACGGAGGAAAATAGTTTTCTCAAGATTATAATGGAACAGATGGAGTCTACTGACTCTGAGAAACCAAGAAATCATAAAACAAAACCAAAAGAATGAAAAAATGGAAGAGAATGTGAAATATTTCATTGCAAAAACAACTGACCTGGAAAATAGATCCAGGAGAGACAATTTAAAAATTATGGGACTACCTGAAAGCCATGATCAAAAAAAGTACCTAGACATCATCTTTCATGAAATTATCAAGGAAAACTGCCCTGAGATTTTAGAACCAGAGGGCAAAATAAATACTGAAGGAATCCATCGATCACTGCCTGAAAGATATCTGAAAAGAGAAACTCCTAGGATCATTGTGACCAAATTCCAGAGTTCCCAGGTCAAGGAGAAAATATTGCAAACAGCTAGAAAGAAACAATTCCAGCATTGTGGAAATACAATCAGGATAACACAAGATCTAGCAGCTTCTACATTAAGGGATCGAAGGGCGTGGAATAGGATATTCCAGAAGTCAAAGGAACTAGGACTCAAACCAAGAATCACCTACCCAGCAAAACTGAGTATAATACTTCAGGGAAAAAATGGTCTTTCAGTGAAATAGAGGACTTTCAAGCATTCTTGATGAAAAGACCAGAGCTGAAAAGAAAATTTGACTTTCAAACACAAGAATGAGAAGAAGCATGAAAAAGGAAACAACAAAGAGAAATCATAAGGGACTTACCAAAGGTGAACTGTTTACATTCCTACATGGAAAGACAATATTTGTAACCCTTAAAACGTTTCAGTATCTGGGTAGTTGGTGGGACCACACACAGACGTACACACACATTTACATGTGTGCATGCCCACACACATACACACATGCACACACATACAGAGACAGAGAGCACAGAGTGAACTGAATAGGATGGGACCATATCTTAAAAGAAATTGAGGTAAATGGTGAGAGAGAAATGTAGTGGGAGGAGAGATGGTGAAATGGAATGGGGTAAATTATCTCTCATTCAAGAGGCAAGCAGGAGACATTTTAGTGGAGGGAAAAAGAAGAGAGCTGAGAAAAAAAATGAGAAGTTTACCCTCATCACATTCGACTAAAGGAAGGAATAAAATGCACATTCATTTTGGTATGAAAACCTATTTTACAGTACAGGAAATTGGGGGAAAAGGAGATAAGCAGGGAGGGAGGGATGATGGAAGGGAGGGCAATGGGAGAAGGGAGCAATTTGAGGACAACATTCAGGGAGGGACAGGATCAAAGGACGGAATAGGAACAATGGGGGGCAGAAATAGGATGGAGGGAAATACAGTTAGTCTTACACAACATGACTATTATGGAAGTCATTTGCAAAACTACACAGATAGGGCCTATATTGAATTGCCTGCCTTCCCAAAGGGAATGGGTGGGGAGGGAGGGATGGGGAGAATTTGGAACTCAAAGTTTTAGGAACAACTGGTTAGTATTGTTGTTGCTACTAGGAAATAAGAAATACAGTTAATGAGGAATAGAAAGTCATCTGGCCCTACAGGACAAAATAGAAGATGCAGACAAGAGAAGGGAGGGATGATAGAAGAGAGGGCAGATTTGTGATAGAGAAAATTAGAATGCTTGGTGTATTGGCGTGGGGGGAGGGGATAAATGGGGAGAAAATTTGGAACCCAAAATTTTGTGAAAATGAATGTAAAAAGTTAAATAAATAAATTTATATTTAAGAAAATAGAATCAGAAAGACTGAAGTTTCCTCAGACTCTTAGATACAATCCTTGACTAGTCATAAAAAAACTAATTATGAAAATGTCAAAATCATGTTATTCCATAAAACTTTCTATCAACATTTTGTTCGAGACTTCTTTTGTAATAGCATCAATTCCACTCACTTTAGGATGTAACAACGCAAGCTGTCAATCTATTTTTCTCTAAAGAAACTAATTAAAATATGATCAGGAATACCAGTGCAAATGGAAGAAATACCAGTCATTTTTTTAAACTTTTACTAAATGATATAATAAAAAGAAAATATAATCAGAAAGTTTTAAATGGTGTAAATTGGTAAAGCTCATTATAAACCATGGGGATTCAGAGAACGTGTTTCTATTGGACCTGATCCAGCCTTCCTAGTATGAGCAAGACTCCACAGAAACCTGATGAACTCTGCACACTGGAAGTTTACTTGTTGAAAAAATAGGAAACTAACCTCGAAAAAAGTCATAATCAGTAAATGCCATATCTATGTTATGTGTATATATACACACCGCAAAATGGTTAATTTTAGGTAAAGGCAATAGTATTTCCAACTGCCAAAAGATTATTTTCAATTTAAACAAAAACAGATCATTATATTTCTGGATATTCATATTCCACATAAGTATCATGCTTCTTCAATGTCTGAATAGATACATCCTTATAGAATGTGCCATTTGCAAATTATCATTTGCTATGCTTCTTAAAAGATCCTTCATTTTAAATTCTTTCAAAATTCATACCTGAATGATAATAATGAATCATACTTTCGACCTGGCATAGTAAAAAAGCAAATCAACAGGTATTTATTGAATATAATTGTATTCTATGTTATTATATATATCATATATTTATTATATTTTAATATAGAGAGACCTGAATGTTAATTGTTACTATGGGAAATGCTCCAAAGAAGATACATATACATGAATGTGTATATGTATTTATATGTATATAGGTATATATGTAGATGTGCTGTGTATATGAGCTCACATGCATATACTGCTCTATTTATTCTAGATTGTAACCTTATATTCAGGAGAAATCTTATCCATAGTCTTACCTCTCTCAGTGCCTAGAACACTATAGTTAATATTATAAATTCTTAATTTGTTTGTGATAAGAAAGAATATACATATATGCATAAATATATAAGGCATATATCCTTGTATATACACACATACATTTACACACACATATACAAAAACTATTTCGGTATTTCTCATTTTAACCCTTCTAATTAAAAGAAATAATTTCCAGGATGATCTATTTTTGGTGACTACTATGAATTATATTCAGATCCAATAACTTTAAAATAATAGGACCTTTTTGAGTTTACAAAATAAAGTAATTGCATATTATGTGAGCAAATGTTATGGGTTTTAAAAGTACAAATGTGAAATCTTCACTTCTCCTGGCTTCCATGAGATGACACTTTGCTGATTCTCCAACCTTTCTGGGTGCTCTTAATGTCTGCAAAGTTCAGTCTTCTTCTTGATACTCCTCTCTCTCTGTCTCTCTCTGTCTCTCTCTGTCTCTGTCTCTGTCTCTCTCTCTCTCTCCTCTCTCTCTCTCTCTCTCTCTTTTGGCACTCTAACTTAAAGATCTTGTTCACTCTTTTGTCTTTAAATATCATACTGAGGTAGACAGCTCCCAAGTTTTACATCCAACCCTGACATTTTTCCAGAATTTCTAATTTTGAATTAGACCTGAATTTCTAACTTTGTTATCTGACCTTATTCGCTTCCAGCACTTTTAATTCATCATATCCCAAACCAAAGTTAACGTATTTTCTTAAAAACCTGTCCCCCATCGTGAATTGTCTTTTTCTTTTAATGGCTACACCATTCATCCACTCTCAAAATTTGTGTTTTCTCTCTGATTCATTTCTCTCCTTCTTGCTCACCTTATATATCCAATCAATTGCCAAATTCCATTGATTATAGTCAGACCAAATCTTTTGCACCTGCAAATCCCTTTCTTTTTTTCCCTCTTGACACCTTAATGCAGATCCTCCTTACTACCTACCTGGGATTTTGTGATAGCTTCCTAATAATTCTTCCTTAAAGTCCTACCACTTCTCTGTATTTCATGTTGCTGCCAGATTACACACATGCCTGGTCATATTACTTCTATTTTCAAAATTTTATAATAGTTTATTATGTACTAAATAAAATTCAAATCCTTTTCATTACCGAAACAACTTGGTGTTACCCAGTCTTCAAGTCTTATTTCCTTTTACTCCTCAGTTGATGTTTAAGCCAAATTTTGGTACTTGTTAACCCCCCAGTACATGCCTTGTATTTTTTCATTGCTATTGTTTTTTCAAGGTCTTTCATAAATGTTGAATATTTTCCCCTGCTGAATCATTGAAATCCTACCATCCTTCAATACCTCCTTAAATGATACATCCTCCATGAAAACCTTCTTGGTAATCCAGTCATAATATTCCCTTTTCAGACTCTGCAGAGTAATTTGTATCTTTTATTCACTTATCATGTTCTATTATAGATTTTAGAAATTCTTACATATTTTGTAACCACCTACTTGGATCAAGAATTTTTAATATTTTGGGGTCATGGACTCCATTTGGCGAAATCTATGTCTCTTCTGAGAATATTTTTAAATACATATGATTACAAAAGAAATCAATTATAATGCAACACAACATATATATATATATATTAATTTGAAATGAATAAACTTCTTTGTTACATGATCAACAATATAGAGAACTAGATATTTTTGCTGGTTCTCATGACCTCTTAAACCTTTCCAAAATAAGAACTATGCACAAGACATGGTATAGTTTTAGTTCTCTACATGGTCTGTTACAATCCAGAGTTTAAGAAATGCTGCAGGAGTTACATGTAGGAAAAGTTTAAAAAGTCCTGGTGACATGAAGAAACCTAATGGTACAACAGTATGATGAACTAAGAGGAGAGAAAGCTAATCCTTAATCTCTAATGCACTTAGTCAGTTACTCCCCCTCCACCAACTACCACACTCTAGGAGAGTCACACAAGTCAATCCATGGGTTTACAACAGTACTCAATTATGCAATGTGGAAATACTCTTTGATGTATAAGTATTAAGTCAGAGAACTAAAGAATTTAGGGAAAAGGATAAGAGTTACACAATATGGATATATATACAACAGACATTAAAAAAAGGAATTGACATCCAGCTAATCCCCCAAAACTCATTTGGGCAAACAGTGAGGCCAGTGACATGTGAATTGTCCACTGTGGAAAGAGCCTGAAACAACTTCAAAGGGAAAGGATTCAGAAAGTGAATGGATGATAGGGAATATAAGACTAAAAGACTGAAAACACCCAAGATGTCAGGAGAAGAGAAACTCATCTAAACACCTTGAACATATCCAAATAAAAACACAGGGAAATATTATTAACATAATGGAAGATAACCTCCAGATCATGTAAATGAGTCTAGATATGAGTAAATAAATACCATAGGAGAAAAGAGAAGAAATCAAGGGGAAGAGTAAGTGGAACTAAGATGGCGGAGTAGAAGCAGGGACTTGCCTGAGCCCTCTCCCCAAACCTCTCAGAATACCTATAAGAAATGACTGAACAAATTCTAGAGCAGCAGAAGCCCCCAAATGACAGAGTGAAAGAGATTTCCAGCCCAAGACTGTCTGGAAGGCTGATAGAAGGGGTCTGTTGAACTCTCTCAGAGTGGAGCATTGACTAGCATGGGCCACACCAGCACAAACAGAATTGAAGCAGGTCTCAGAGTGTTGAATCACTGTGCCACAGTTTCCAGACATCTCAACTCACAAACATCAAAAACAGCGTCAAAGATCAGTAGGAAAACCTTCTTACTTAGGTGAGAGAGGAAAGTGGTCTGTTCCAAGCCCTGGGGCATTGGCAGTCACTCCTGCAGTGGCCAGCTGCCTCTGGAGCTCTCAGAATATATACTGTTGGGGAATCAGCAGCTGACCTGGGTGGTGGTCCTGGGGCAAGGAAGAGGGTTGGCTGTCAGAGGTGTGGAGAGGGAATCCTACTCATGGATTCAGGGCAGAAAAGAGTGCTTTTTGTAGCTCACAGACTAGAGTGTAGGCCCAGAAAGGAGTAAACACCTCTCTTTTGATTGTACCATTTTGGAGAAGCTGAGAATTTACAGGTCCCAGAAAATATCTGTGAAAGTAGCTGCACAAAGCCCCTGAAACTTGGGGCAGTGCACCCTCCACTTAACAAGGTGCTTAGAATCACCTCCCAGAAAAAGTGAGCATAATATTTCTGGGGTAAAATGGAATTTCAATGAAATAGAGGACTTCTGAGCATTCTTGTTGAAAAGACTGGAGTCAAAGAGACAATTTGATTTTTAAATACAAGAATCAAGAGAAACATGAAAATGTAAACAGGAAAGAAAAGCCATAAGGAAAGTCCATTAACGTTGAACTGCTTACCTTCCTACATGGAAAGATGATATTTGTAATTCATGAGACCTTTTTCAGTATTAGGGTAGTTAGAGGGAATGTACATACATATATACACACATACATAGTGCATATATGTATGTGTATATGGATATTATATATGTACATATATGACTATGTGTATATGTATGCATATATGTGTGTGTATATATGTGTATATGTGTGTATGTATATGTATATATGTAGGCAGGTATGTATGAGGGCACAAGGTGAATTAAATATGAAGAGAGGATACCTAAAAAAATAAAAGCAAATATTGAGGGGAATGTACTTGGAGAAATAGAAAGGGAGGGGTAGAATGCAGTAAAGCATCTCACATGAAAGAGGGAAGAAAGAGCTTTTACAATGCAGAGGAAGAGCGGGGAGATGAAAGTGAATAAGTGAGCCTTATTCTCAATGGATTTGGCTTAAGGAGGGGATAACACACATTCCACTGGGTATGGAAACCCATCTTACCCTACAGGAAGTCAAGGGGGAAGGGGATAGCAGAGGGAGGATAATAGAAGGGACAGCAGATTGGAGGGAGGGGTAATCAGAAGCAAACACTATTCTGGGGAGATAGGTCAAAGGAGACAATGGAATAAATGGAGGGCAGGACAGGATAGAGGGAAATGTGGTTAATCTTCCACAACATGACTGTTATGGAAGTATTTTACATGGCTATACATGTATGACCTATATTAAATTGCTTGCTTCCTCAGTGAAAGTGGGTAGGGAGTGTAATGATAATTATGAGGTTAAAGGTCATTCCCACCCATTAATGGGTCTGCCCATTAAGGGAAGCTTGATTAACACCTTTTGTTAATTTTCTGATGAGGCTCTGGTTCTCTGGGGCTGTGATGCCCTCTGGCTCTGAAAAGTGTATAAATACTCTAAGGTGAGGTTTTGTTTTGGGGCTTAATCATTAGAAGTGTCTGTTTGGATAGATGAGACTCTGGACAGCTGCTAAAGAGCCCCCTGACTTTGAAAACCTAGATGTTGGTGGTTCTTTCTCTGGTAACTCTGTAGGTATAGACAGACAGTTGGATCCGTTGATCTGTGATGGATGTATTGCTTTATGGCCATGTAACTGGAAGCCTAGTCAGTTGATTATTATTTCTTTGTATTTTCAGCATGCTGACATTTTCCCCTGAACTAAGTGGATAATATATGTGCTTGATTAAAGTGATTGTTGACCCTTCAAAAGTTGCTTTCCTTTTAGAAAAGCAGATCTAAGAACTAATGATAGCAGGCCATCTTAAATGTGTTTGGGATTCTTGCTTTTACAGGGAAGAAGGAAGGGAGAGAATGTGGAACTCAAAGTTTTAAAATTGAATGTTAAAAATTGTTTTTGAATGCAACTGGGAAACAAGTTGTACAGGCAATGGGGTCTAGATGGGGCAATGGGGATAGAAATCTATCTTGTCTTACAGGAAAATAGAGGGGAGTGGAATGGGAGAAGGAGGGTGATGGAAAGGAAGGCAGATTGGAAAAAGGGGTGCTTGGGTTGCATGCTGACCTGGGATGGACAGAGGGGAGAGATGGGGAGAAAATTTGGAATTCAGAATCTCATGGAAGTAAATGTTGAAAATGGAAAATAAATTATATTAAATAAAAGAAAATGATCAACTCCTCATTTGATATTCACAACAACTCTCTGAAATATATGTTAGTATTATTCTCATTTTACACATCAAGAAAGTGACAAACTATGAAGCTGTGATTTGTCCCAGGTCACACAGTAAATGTCCGAGGCAAGATTAAAACTCCCATCTTCTTGACTCTGAACCCTGTGCTCAGTCCACTGTGTTCATCACAACACTCCTTTGAGATGAGTATACTATTTCCATTTTACAGATGAGGAAACTGAGGCCAAGAAATTTTAAATGACAAGCCAAGGATCACACAACTAGTATCAGAGGCACAATTTGTACTCAGATCTTCCTCACTCCAATTCCAGTATTTTATCCATTGTGAACCTAATTACTTACTTGAAGGGAGCTTGGATTTGGGTTCAGAAGAAGATCTAGGTTTGAATCTTGGATCTGTCAAATGATTTTGCATAAGTCATTTTTTCTTTCTAAAATTTGTTTTCTTCACTGTAAAATTACTATGCCGGTACTTGTACTACTTAGCAAATAGGTTTATTGTGACATTCAAATGGCATAATGCATTTAAATCATTGTATAAACTTTGACTACTTTGCCTTATGCCACACTTTGGTTTATGCCACACCCTTTAGCCTTCAAAAGAATGTGAAAGTATTTTCTGAAATTGCCATAGATGAGATACAAGTGATAATAGAATAATATATTAAATGCTCACTGAGAATCTAATCTGTTGTTGAATTTATCATCCTATTGCAGAAGAAGGTTAAGGGAAGGAGTGCATTTAGAAATCCAGGAATAGAAGACCAGGAATGAAGCACTTTAATAGCTCTATCAATAGTACAAGTTGAAATCCCAGGCTTCCAACCCCCATTTTATAAAGGGATTCTTCTTCTAATCAAAAGCGTACTCAAACGGCTTTATTCTCTGTGTGTGTCCAATTAATTCTGGGGTTTCCTGAGGGGTATCTATACATAATGGAAATGGAAGAAATGGAAAGTTAGTTTTATGAATGCATACTGTGGGAGGCATTTTAAGTACTAGGATAGAGAGTACATGCATGTAAAGGAAAAAAAGAATACTCAAATGAGTCAGATAAAAGGAGACAATGAGTGTGAAGTAAAATGCTCCTTTTTCTTCCTTCTTCATTCTTTCAAATTCATATTAAGTGCCTCTCTCTCTTTTTATTTTAACTGGTCATATGACTTTTCTTCCTATTCCAAATTTTTACCATTCTGATTTGAATATTTTGACATTGTTTTTGGGAAAATCAATTATGTTAATAGTTTATTTTTTTTTGTTGGCCCTGATAGTTTTCTGCTTCAACTTTGGTAACCAAAATCTAGAAAACCATTGCCTCCCCTCCCCCTGTTAAAAGTCATTGCTACAAAAAAAAAAAAAAATTGGGAGAGAGGGGATTATAAAAACAGTAAAAAGTAAAAATACCATTACTTTTGAGTTTTTGTAAAACAAAACAGATCAAAGTCATTATCTTTGGGGTTTTGGAAGAAGAAAGAGGAAATGCAAGAGAAAGATAAGGAAAAGAAGAAAAAGAGGAACAAGAAGAAGGAGAAGGAGAAGAGGAGGTGGGGAGAGGAGGAGAAGGCAGAGAAGAAATAAAGGGAATAACTAGGTGAGTTTCCAGGTAGGCTGAGGCTAGTAGATTGCTTGAACTTGGGCATTCTGAGCTGATGTCTGGCTCCAATAAAAATGAGCCCCTGGTGAAGAGTAAACTGGCTTTGGTAGGAAACAGAGGAGGTCAAAGCTCCATGCCAAACAATAGTGGAATAGGCTTGTAAACTTCACTTGAATTTTAGGCAAGAAAGGAAGATCAAGTATCAAAGTAATGTTCAACTCATACTTCTAAAATTACGAAATTAAAAAAAAGAAATTGGCTAGTTAAGTAAAGAGAAAAGGATAGAAGGAAAGTGAAACAAGAATAGAGGAAAGAAAGGAGTGAAAAAAGGATATAGAGGAAAAGTAACAGCTTGAAGAAAAAAATAGAAAGGAGGAAAACATAAAAAAATAGTTAGAAATGTTGAATATGGCTATCTAGCCCCTCTCCCCACCTTTTCTCATCCCTGACCTAGTCTAAGAAAATCATTTTCTTTTCTTGTGGCAAATTAGATTTCTACCACTCCATTCTCTCCTACTCCCCCACTCCCAAGTATTTTCAGTCTATGACATGCTGCCTGATATAATAGCTTCCCTCTTCCCTTCCCCTTCCATGTTCTCAAAGTAAATTACTGAGCAAATTAATCCCATCATATAAAAATGTGTTTTTTTAACCATGTCATTACTAATTCTTTTTCCTTAGAAAATTTCCAGAAAAAGTATCTGTTGCCAATAATATTAGGAAACAAGGGTAGTTACTGCGATATAGTATAGGCAGCCTCCAATTTACTCATAGTTTATCTTAAAATTTATTTGTAAGCCTTTAGTTTGGAGCTTACAAATCATTTCCCCTAGAAATGATCAACATTTTTTTTTGCCTTTGGCACTGTCTGTATTGGAAAACTTACCTTGGGGCAGGTGAAGTTAAAGGACAGATCCAGCCTTGTCAGTCCATACCTCTGATTTAGTCTCTAATGTGTGTAATAATGGACAACAGAAGGTGGTGAAATCTATTGGGATATATAAGTATCTAGGATGTAGAGCCAGAAGGAGCTTTGAAGACCATCTACTCCTCCAATTCCATTTTTCATATGAGGAAACTAAGATCTGCAGAGGAAAATGTCTTGGCCAAGGTCCTTCTGGAAGTAGGTATTAGACCAAGGACTCAAATCTAGGTTCTTTGATTTTAAATATGATGATTTTTCTGCTATGATATCTCAAGCTTTCTGTGGATGCAATATATTTTAAAGAAGTCTTTTCTAATTTCATGATATAAAAATAAAACAATAATGTACGAAACTTCCCATAAAGAATGTTCAGTTTCCCATAATGGAAAGAATAAAACTCAGGGTGAAACAGAAATGAGGATGATAAAAAGCAGTTACATCTGCTGCTGCATAAAAACGTACTTGTTCATGGATGAAAGAAACAAATGAAAACAGTAACAAATGTACATCAGAGATAATTCTGCCTAGGATCTTTATATGCATCTGAGGAGCTGCTGCTCACAACCCTGTCATGCTATTTCATGCTAAAATGTGGGCAGAGGGCTTTCACCTTGCTATTAAAAGTAGCAAAGATCAGAATCCTTTCAAGTCACATGCCATGTAGTATCGTAATAAACCTTTCAATCAGGGAATTTTAAGATTTTTGTGTGTCATTGACCCCTTGGGCAGCCTGTTGATGCCTATGGACCCCTTCTCAGAGAAATGATTTCAAATGAATAAAATAAAAAAAACATAGGATTAAAGGGAAACCAATTTATAATTATCAAAACAGTAACAAAACAGAACAAAATGAAACATAAATTTTTGGAACCCAAGAAATATTGCTTTAAAGTAACATTCCTCTGAGGTACCCTAGGTTCTCTTCAGGTACTTCAATGTATCTTCAGGCAATAGACCAACATTTAATGGCCCCTGACCAACAAATCTATGGAAACTTAAAGTCAAAACTCTGGGCCCTGTAACTAGTACAAGTAACTTCCTAGATGTCAAATATTCTATAACTTTGGTCTTAGAGCTACAGATACTGTATTTTCAGACCTTAATTTCCTTAGTGACAATATCTGAACTGATATGGTCAATAGAACAACTCTCAACCCACTTACTTCAGCCAAGAGTCCACATGGTATATATGAATTGACATGGCTAACTATGAAAATCTCATTTAAATGGTGAAGTCTATTTCCTGCAAACATCCTCTAACTCCCCCATGCCTAAGGTTTCTTGACAACATCTTTCTCCATACAAACTGCTATCCTATCACTAGTACTTAGGAAACAGTAACCTGATGTGATATTTGTGAATAGGCCAAGTATAGATCTTTTGATTAAATTGACATGGAGGCTCCTGCAAGCACTTTAAAAGCCAAATTGTGACTGTTTCCTGCCTCATCATCCTTATTGCTGTCTGATGGCAGAGCAAATAATTCACATCACTATGGTAAGCCACTGAAATAATTTCTAGAGTTTGGCACAAAACAATCCTTAAAACCTGATTTGCAACAGGTAGTAGCTACCAAATACAAGCATCTTCCCAATCTCACTGTTTGGATGGCTTTCTTTCATCCTGGTTAACGCTCAATTGTCTTCCCCAAAGCATGTTATGATTTTTCTTTAAGAAATGTAGTAGTCCCCCATCCCCAACCATCCATTAGTCAGTTAAATGCTAATTTCTGGTTCCTATTGAGAACCTAAACTATCGAACAGCTACAAAAGCATTTGCTTCATTGTCAGCCAATGTTGTACTACATTTTCTAAAATAGGAATGTTCTTCTCATCAGTGAAAACTGCTTGGATCCTGAAATGCTCTTTTTCTCTTTGAGCTGCATCATCTCAGCACGTTGAAAATGCTCCTTCCTGAATCATAGCCAGCTGGATTTTGAAACAACCAGAGTTGATTCTTTCAAACATCTGTTGTCATATCTTGAACTTGAAGGACATAAAGTGAACCCAGAAAGAAACTTTAAGTTCACAGAGGGGCCATCATGTTGAGGAAAAATATGTGTGTAAAAAAAAGCATAAGAAAAAGAAACACAAGGTTTATCTAGCTTGTCTTGGTGGAGGAGAGGATTCTTCTGGAGAGCAATACAACAGCAGAGGGACAAGTGAGCTACAGAACTTGTACTTTTTTTTCACTTTTTTCTATGAGAATGGGTTCCAGCTTTGGGCTACTGTTGTTGGAAATGGTCTAGAACATGGGATTGCAGGATTCTGCCAAGCCTGTTTTATGTAGATCTCCCAATCCACCTTAGGATACATACTCAAAGGGTACTGCCAACTTCCCCCCATGTATGTTTAATTTTACACACACACACATGCTATCTATACATATATATAGATAGACCTATCTATTTATCTATCTATATATCTGTATCTATATATCTATATCTATCTATATATCTATATCTATCTATATATATTTGGCATTGTTAGCATTGCCTATCAGGCAACAAAGTATGGTGGATAGACAGTCAGTTGTGGATTCAGAAAGAAATGAGTTTAAGTTGGGCCTCTGTCCGTATGACTCTGCCAAATTCTCAGGGCCCCAGAAAACTATCTAAGATAATTAGCTGCAAAATACTTGTACTGGTAGAAAGGATTTCCTATTATAAATTATGCTATCTATTTCAATGAAATTATAGGTCTAATAAATATATATGTATATATTATATATGCATATACATTATACACATATATACATACACCTTTTGGATATATGTGTATATGTGTACACACATATATGCAAACATATGTACTGCATCTATAACTGTATATACACAGTACACACATATACTCATGTGTGTATGTGTGTGAGTACATACACATGTGTATAGTCAAAAATGCAAGATCCTATTGTGCTCATTTGTTAACTATAAGACAAGTTGATATAATTGTAAAAGAATACTGCCTTATATGCTTTTCTCAAACAATGTTTTTCTCTCATGGTTATGTCAAAAGCATACTTGATCCCTTCAAAAGATATAAAAACAGAAAACTAAAGGTTTTCTGAATGTTCATATCAAGTGAAACATACAACATAGAAATATATGCTTGCTAAAGGTGTTTGCATTGACATAGATGATATCCAGTGCAAAGTTCTAATGGAAGAAGGATGTTTTATAATGGTGACATTCCTCAGAATCTTCAGTTTATGGAAAACATTGTGGTGATTGCCTCAGGCCCCAGAAAACTGCATCCTTTTTACACAAGATTATTCACATTGAAAATGAACAAGTGGATGAAAAATACCTGTGATTCATATGTAGTTGAATATTCAACCTATAGAAGTCTTCACCTATATATTTTCCATTGATTGTGCAATAGATAAGAGACTGAATTGTCTTTGGGAAATTGCATTGTGATTTTGATGGCTTCAACATTATTTCTGTAACAAAGGCCTATACTTTTAACAACTATAGATAGATAGATAGAGAGAGACAGAGAGACAGAGAGAGAGACAGAGACAGACAGAGAGACAGAGAGACAGAGACAGAGAAATAGACAGATACGTAGGGAGGTAGGTGGGTAAGTAAGTAGGTAGGTAGATAGAGATAGATATACATATATAGGGAGAGATAGATATGTCTGTGTGTATGTGTAAATATATATTATATGTATGTATATATTATATATGTGTATATATATATATATATCACAGTGACACTGTAAAGCTGTGAAAAATGTGCCACAGTTTCTGAAGAATTAAAGTCATAAGTCTCTTGAAGGCAATAAAGCAATGCATGATGGGTATCAGTTGACTACAATAACAACCAAGAATCACATAAGAGAATCAGCATAAACGATTTTATTAGTAAGTCATATGAGAAGAAATGGACCCGAGCCGGTCCTGTGACAACAGTGAGACAAAAGCAGTCGGCAGCTTACATGTTCTAATGGTCTACATCAAATGTTTAAAAAGAAAGAGAGCACATGGAGTAAACTCTCTCGGGATAATTTAAAGAAAGGCATGGAAAAGCACTTGAATTTATTTTGTCGAATGGAGTACCCATCTCCATGAAACAATAAATGCATTTAAATGTAGAAATCACTTCAGTTTAACTGGTACTGGAAAAATGGGGATCTTGAAAAATCTTTGAGAACTGAGATAAACAAGTCAATGACCAGATACAAGTAACAAGAAGAATGAAGAAAGCAGACATACAAACGTACCGAACAGTTCTTATTGGTGCTAGGAAAACACAAGTATGTTAACATCAGAGCTATGACAAGCCATGAAAAACCTTGAAGGAGACACTGACTGACAAACTGATTAGGCTAATTTAGAAATTAAAAAAAAAAGGAAAGGAAATTTTAAATGGAGAGCAAGACCAAAATAATTGATACTTTCAGGTGATGAAACAGTGGAAAAGTGATATGCAGGGAACTTGGGAGCGAGCATAGAGATGAGGAGGTGGTTTCAAGCCATATTTTTACAATCTAGTAAATACATTTTCTAATGAATTATAGGGAAACTAATCCACAATACTAATTGCCTACAATTAAAGAGGTTCTTCAATCTAAATAGGTAACATGGAGTAATATTAAATTCTTTCGAATATGGATTGCATTAGTAAAATTGAAAACGGAATAACATTGAATTTTATACTGTTTTAATTTTAATGGTTGCCAATTTTGTAATATATTTTCTTTATTGTATGATTTTTGAAAATATTGTCTATTTGGCTGAAATATCTTTTCATCTCTTTCTCTGAAATATATTAAAATATATTTGAAACAGCTGGAGCAACCCTCAAGTTTTATCTATTAGAAAATATAGTTTATAGCATCATAAATCATAGACATAGATCTAGAGCTGAAAGGGGCTTGAGACATCATGTAATAAGTGTCCATTTTACAAATGAGCAAAATGAGACCCAGAGAGGTAGTGATTTGATTCAGAGGCAGAAACATAACGTGAATGTAGGTTATTTAATTTCAAATCCAAAGCTCTTTGCATTGTTCTAAAGAGAAAATTATCTCAGCTTTGGACTTGGATAAAGCTAAATATATTTTATATTTTGGGGAGGATTTCATTTATTCTCAGTAGAAAATTAAAATATAGAAGTCTTAATATGGCAACTTCTCTCCATCTTCCTTAATTTAAATAGCATAGTTATTTCCCTTTCTTTTTCTAGTCATATTTACTATTTTAAAATAATCTATTTTAGACAATATATTTAGATGCAAAGACAAAAACATAATTCAATGTCATTATTATGCTATATGCATTGGAAATAAATATCCTAATATCCCACCAGAAATTTTATACATTAGATGTATTATTTTTTTAAATTACTACTGTGGAAGAGAAAAGAACTAGTTGTTTTTTCACAGTCTTTTCTTCCCTCCCCCAACCAGAGATGATAACTATCCCTCATCTTAGGTCTTACTCCTATACCTAATTCCTCAATTAGCTTTTTGGTGTGATTTGCCTGCTATGTATCTGGGGGAAAAAAAAAAAAAACCTTCTAGGCTTGTTCTTTGTTCTATGGGTATTTTCCTGTGCTCACACTGTGTTTTATGGTTCTGCCATCCTGTCATATGTACTTTCTTTAGTCATTGAGGAACAAGCCGACTTAGTTGGTGAGTTTTTCAAACTTCTCAGATCTGGTAAAGAATGAAAGAGGGGTCTATGCCCATGTCACAGGCTGACAAATGGACCATCAGTAACTAGAAATGAGACGAAAAATCTCCAATGATCTATGGTTATTTGCCACCTATAGAATTTTTTATATGACGAAAAGAAATATTGAGAGGTTGCCAAATCTGTTGTCCATTTTTTAAATGTAACAAATCCTCTATATCCCATTCATGTAAGATTCTACTTTATTAAAAATTATGTTGTAAGAGAACTTAGTAAACTCAAACTGAAGGTAACTGCAACAAGTGCAACTACCTACAATGGTTAGTGAGCTTGTCAGTCTTCTTGAAAAGAGGAACCAGACCTTTCTCTGACTCATCACTTTCCATCTATTACTATGACTTTACCCTGAGGGAAGGTGGCAAAGTCTATGGCCAGGACAAACTGCCATCTATAACAGCAAAAGGCAACTCCCACATCTTGCGGCCAATCTGATCTATCAACAGCAAAATGAAGAAACTCTGGTGCACTTGTCCCTTGAGGGAAGAGGAAATGTCTGTGGAGAGTATGTTCCTTCTGCTCTGCAGATTTGACTTCCTTTCCTTGCTGCACCATTTCCTCCCAAATCTCCAGCCTTTGCAGGTGGAAACTAATGAAATAGAGCCTCTCATCTGACTGTCAGATCATGTGCCTTCTCTCTTAGGCTTGACTTGTCTCCTGCCCAATCTCTAGCTTCCTTGGAGAAGAGGAGTAGTACCTTCTATTCAAAGATGAACATTATCATCTCAATCCATGCCTTATACATCCCAGTTATTCTGAACCCCTCAAAGTCATCATCCAAGCCCCATTCTCCATCTTCCACCATTTGATTCCTTATTCCCATTCCTCTCAAGCTTCCTACACTAAAGTTCAAAATTAACATGACCCTCAGATTCTACTCTGTCTTTTAGAATGCCTGTTCTGTAGGCAAGGAACTTCTCTTCTTCCTAAATCTTTTTTTCTCCCACTTCATCCATGTTCTGGCTATTGTGGAACCTTTTTCCCCATGATTACACAGTTTCCCTAGCCATGTTTAATACAAACTGCTCATTCCTTTATTCTCTTCTACTCACTCGTTGAAATGATAGAGTTGGAATATTCCATTTCCTCTTCCAGTTTCTCTCCCTACTTCCATCACTCAGAAACCTCTCTTCTTTTGAACTTCATTCTATTCATCTCTACCACCCAAAAAAATCCAGATAGATATTGTCTCCATATTTCTAGGCCACTCCTTTTCCCTCCTCAATGAATTTATTATATGGCTTTATTATATCATAAGTCTTTCACTTTTCACTAGTGCCTGCCTTCATAGTAGGAGACTTCAACATACATATTGACTATCCTTCAAACACACTAACTACCCAATTCCTCCACCTGCTCAATTTGCATGAACAATTCTTTTCCCCATCTCAGTCACACAAGAGTATGTTCATAGCCTTGATCTTGCTATCACCCACAAATGTACAGCTTCTATGTGGAAGAATTCCAAAATTTCTTTATTTGACCATAATCTTTTGAATTTGCACTCCCTCCCTTTGCTTTCTGTAATCAAATTTTGTACTTAATCCATTTAATCCACCTCCAGTCTCTTCACTCCTTAATCCTCTTCCAGGCCATCTCTCTTCAACTATCTCTTCTTCCCTCTTTTTTCCCCATGTTGGTAAACAAATTCAATCCTACACTGTCTTCCTTTCTTGAATCTCTAACCCTGTTATTATTTCACTGATAATTCTTTACCAAGCCTAAGATTGTGAAACGCTTTGCCTCCTACACAACTGCTGCTGAATAAAGGTGAAGAAAATTAAGCAATTCTTCTGATTGGGTTAACTAAAAAATTTATATTAGACAAATTCAACTAGCCCCTCATTGTTGCTAAGCCATTCTACTATGCCTCCCTTATCAACTCACTATTCCACTTCCCACAGCAGCTCTTCCAATTCTTTCCAGAATTTCCCAAATGATGCTTTCCCACACTTTTCTCCCCAAAGTGAGAACCTTGCCTTATACAATTTATTTGTATAAATTTTTCTTTGCTTGTCTCTTCCCTTAGATTGTGAGCTTCTTGGCTCAGAGACTTCTTGTGCCTCTTTTTGTATCCCCATAGTTTAGCACACAGTGCCGGATACATAATAAGTATTTAATAAATATTTACTGACTGACTATTGGGAAGTGGAACAAAGGTTACCACCTCCACTTTTCAACCTAGCCCTTTTGAGTCTTGATCCTTAGTTGAATTGTACAGCATCCAGGGATGTGATGGGGAGTTGAAAAAGAATCTTCTCAGTCCAGTTTTCCTATTTGGAGTATGAGATGATTTGAAGGCAGCCAGGTTAATGATCCAGGGATATGAATAGGAGTTCTAAAGAACTTTGGACAATAATTAGGTTAAGAATTAACACTATGAACTCTTACTGGCAGCTGGGGGGAAAAGTTCTAAAAGACTTTCTTTAAAATGTTGGGCTAATGAGATTTCTTTCAAACTGCCTTGGTATCCTCTAATTGTCTTTCAAATCAACTCAGTATCAAGACGATAAAGGCATGATAGGGCTGGTAGGGTTGGTGATCTTTGTACCATTTCCCAACAGACACACTACAATCACAGCAATCTTTATACTACAAAACTTAACTGACTTAACTGCTGAGATTTCTGTGAATAGAGTTGGGGGAGAAGGTTGAATTTTTGCAATGTAGTATACTTTTTAAGGTGTATTGAGTATTTGTTCAGTACTTGACAATGTTGAGCTTCTTGTATTTAAGGAATTTTACAGATGGAAGGAACCAGAAAGTTCCACTAGTTGAGCTCTCTATTTTTATACATCCAGGAAACTATTATCTATCAATCAATAAACATTTATTAAGAGTCTACTATGTACCAGGTACTATGCCAAGTGCTGTGATAGAAGGAGGCAAAAGGCAATCCCTGTCTTCAAGGTGTTTATAATCTAATAGTAAAGACAAGCAAAAAAACATATACAAAGCAAACTTAAATAGGAAATAATTAGAGGAGGTTTCATATGCAAGGCAGGATTTTTAATTGGAATCTAAAGGAAGTCAGAGAGATCAATAGTCTGAGCAGAGGAGAGAGAATGTTTCAGACGTGGGGGACAGTCAAATAAAATGCCTGGAGTAAAGAGATGGAGTGTCTTGTTCCAGAAATAGCCAGGAAGCCAATGTTGCTGATCAAAAATTATGTGTTAGAGAGTAAAGTGTAAGAAGCCTGGGAAAATGGGGGTCAGGCTTGGTTATGAAGAACTTTGGAAGCTAAGCAGAATGTTTTGTAGTTCTTCAAGGAGGAAAGTCACTGGAGTTTATTGAGTGGGAATTGGGGATGATATGACATGGTTAGACATACGTTTTGGGAAAATCACTTTAGTAGCTGAATAAAGGGTGGACTTGAGGCAGGCAGACCCACCACTAGACTATTGCAGTACTCCAAGAATGATGTGATTAGGGCCTGCACTAATATGGGGTCAGTGTTAGAGAGTGGGGCAAATTCAAAGGATTAATCAGGTAAAATTCGCAGGCTTTGGCAACATATTATATATGGGGAGTAAGAGATAGAGAGGAATCCTGGATGACTCCTAGAGTTAAATACTAGGAGTCTGGGAGGATGATGTTGCCCTCTACCTTAATAGGGGTTATAAGAAAAGACAATGAGTTCTGTTTTGGATAGAGTGGACATATAGTTGGAGATGTCTGAAAGGCAGTTGGAGATATGAGATTGGAGGCTGGCAGGAAAGGTAGATTTGAGAATCATCATCATAGAGATGGCAATAGTTGTCGTGTTTGTCCTTCGTTTTCGAAAAGGACCATGACATCAAGATGATGACATGACTTGAAGTTGACTTTTATTTTAATGAGGAAGGGTTATGCGAGGTCACCATTCTCACTTTCTCCTCCAGAGTCATCTGGGTCCAGTGGCCAGATAACCACTAGGATGACTGGAGATGGCCAGGGATGCAATGTAAGACACTTGACATTTTAGGCTAAGATCTTAGCACATTTACACTTTGAGTAAGATACACCCATTCAATGAACAAGTCTCTTTAAATAGATACTCAAGGGATTTAAAAAAAAAAAAAAGGATGTCCCTTTAAGAAAAAAAGCCATCAAACTGGGAGGGGAAGACCCTCAGCATTCCTAGGTAAAAGAATAACGATTACTAGATCACTAAGTGAAGGAGTATACGTGGAGAAGATAAGAGGGCCCAGGACATAAATCTAAGGGACACCGGCAGTTAGAGCCTGTGATCTGGAACACCAAAGAAGTGGTGTGCTTTTCCTGAGATTCCATACCTAGCCAAGTGGCAGGGCTGAGGCTAGAATCTCATTCTCTTGAATGAATCTACTGTTCTTTTGGAAGGCAGCCCTGAAAAGGCCTCAGCAATCATCACACCAAAGGTACTGGTCCTCCCTGAACACACCCTACACCCCACCCTACAGTCCTCCTTAATAGACTAATCCTTCACCTTAGAAGATGCTCATCTACCTGAGAGCCAGCGTGGCTTCAGAAAGGGTCAAGGAGCAGTCAACATGGTGTTTTCTGACTGACAACTCCAGGAGAAATGCCAGGAGTGGAACAGAGGTCTATATTCAGTATTTGTAGATCTGACCAAGGCCTCTGACACTGTTAGTCATGCAGGCTTAAGGAAAGTTATGTCAAAATTTGGTTGCTCAGAGAAGTTCATCAGTATTCTATTTCAATTTCATAATGACTTGTTTGCCAGGGTTCTGGATAATGGACAATGCTCTCATGCTTTCCCAGTCACCAACTGAGTCAAATAAGGCTCTGTGCTTTCTCCCATGCTTTTTAGCATGATGTTTTCAACCACGTTATCAAATGCTTTCAATAAGGGTGAACAAGGCATCAAGGTCAGCTACCATACTGATGGTAAATTCTTCAATTTGAAAAGACTGCAAGCCAAGACCAAAGTAGAGGGAGTGTTGGTGCATGATTTTCTGTTTGCAGATGATTGTGGACTCAATGCAGCCTCTAAAGCTGAGATGCAACAAAGTATGGATCAATTCTCTAGTGTACTTTCCAAGGATGTATACATTGACAAGGTTGAAGCATGCGTTGCCAGAGTTAGCTTAGTATCTGGGAGGTTCCAAAATAAAATATGGATGAGAAGAGGTATTATTAGACTATCAAACTGAAGGTCGACAGAGTCGTTGTGCTGACTTCACTGTTGTATGTCTGTAAAACATGGACAGTCCACCAGCGCCATGCCAGAAAACAGAACCACTTCCATTTGAACTATCTTAGGAAGAGTCAGAGGATCACCTGACAGGATAAGAGAACACACACTGAAGTCCTCACTTGAACTAACCTGCCAAGCATTCAACCTATGCTTTAGAGAGTGCAACTCCGAAGGGCTGGCCATGTTGTTCTAACGAAAAATGTATGCTTGCCAAAAACACTATTTTATGGGAACTCACATGGGGCAGGTGATCACGTGGTGGTCAGAAGAAGCGATACAAGGACATTCTCAAGGTCTCTCTCAAGGACTTTGGATTTGATTGGGCAACATGGGAGACTACTGGCACAGGATTGCTCAGCACAGCATGCCCATCAGAAAAGGTGCTGTGCTCTATGGGCAAAGCAGAATTGAGACAGCACAAAGTAAACACAAGATGCACAAATTTGGAGTAGCTACTCCAATGATCACACAGACTATCTGTGCCCAACCTGTGGTAGAGCATTCTGAGCTGATATTGGTCTGATCAGCCACAGTCGGACACACTGAAACTTGAGTTTATCTTGGTGATTTCATTTTGGTCCTCTTAGAGAAAGGACAATAACCAACCAGCCAAGTAAACTTTTAAACTTTATATCTGCCTTATTTAAAAATACAAGTCTTGTAATTACAAAGACAGTATTGTCTCAACTACTGAGACATGCACTATATACAGTAGGTACTCAATAAATGTTGATCAATTTAACTTAAATTATGTTTACAAAAAAAGATCTCTTTTGGCTTTTTTGTTTTTTTCAGGTTAAGTAGAAATCTAACCTTTAAAACATCTTTAGAAGAAAACACAACAGTGGCTAGGATTATTTCCTAGAGTCATGTGAACACCTAATAGGAAGACCCTGTCAAAGCAAAATTGTATATAACAAATAAAAGAGAGCGGTGCACACATCTGGAAGTGAAAAAAAAAATACCATCCCTGTTACCCTTTTAGTAGTCTAATTATAACACTGTCTTAATATTGAATGTTTCCAAACAGCATAAGAGAAAATATCTGCCACGGTGAGACTAATCAACAGATGCAGAGAAATTAAAAACAAGAAAAAGTATATTCTTTGAACCAGAAAGAACTTACAAAATGTTCTCTGTAAAGGTTAAGCGCAGTGCTTTCTCCACAAAGGCCTTCTCTATAAGTAATAGATTTAAAGGTTAAATAGATTGTTCTCTTAGGTCTTCTCTATGAGTAAGAGACTTAAAGGTTAAGCACAGTTGTGTGTCTGCAGACAGACACCTCCCTTCCTTACTGGCAAGGAAAGGAGAACCACTCAGTTTTCTATTTCTTTTTTTGCAGGTGTGGGTGGGGACTGTTTATCCAGCTAATTTGCAAGCTACATCTTTTGATCATTAGCACTTGCTCCTGCGAGCCCCGTTTGAATCAGCCATTTTTCTTAATTGCTACTTCATTTCTCTTTGATTACTTTTGGAATGTAAGGATGGATAGGTAGATAGAGAGACAGATAGACAGACAGATTTTATATGTGTATGTATATTTAATATATTGTGTATATCTAATATATGTGTATTATATGTAGTATATTATACAATTATATTATTATATATTATATTTATAATATATTATATATACAATTATATATTATATATATATAAAATACACACAGGCATATTTTTTTAAGTATTGGTATCCAGACTTTTCCCTGTTTTTTTTCAAAATGCTTATTTCAGAGATTAGGTAGATGATAAGGCAGACAGCTGCATTTGGAGTCATGAGAGGCATGAGTTCAAAAATCTGACTTTAAGCACTTGCTAGCCATGGGACCCAGGGGAAGTCACCTAATCACCATTGGTCTCAAAACAAAATAAAACAAATACAAACACACACACTCCCACACAAACCTATTTTTCAAAGCAAAAATATCTCATACATGCAGAAACTTAGTCAAATCCCAACCTCCCTGGGTCTCAGTTTTCTCAGCTATAAAACAAGGAATTTTACTTATGTGAGTTTGGGGATCCCTTTCAGCTCCAGAATTTAGGTTCTGTGATCTTTCTTACACTTTGAATATAATTTTTCTTCTAGTTGTTACATCATGATTAAAAATGATCCTGCGCTAGCTTTTGCCAGTACTAATGAGGCCAGCAACTTATGGTCCCCACAAAAGCAAAGGAAGAATTGATAGAATAGTAGTAAGTATAATCTTCAAACAAGGAGCATATTTTTTTCAGTGATCAGTAGAGATGGGCAGGGTCCTAGCTGCCTCAATAGACTTTTTTTTCCATCCAGTGTGGTACAATGTGATATATACAAAAATGCATGCATACACAATAAATATATACATAACACATATGTGTGTATACTGATAGACATATGTATATAGGCATACATATAGATACGTATGTGTATATATACTCACATGTGTATGTATATATACATGTATATTTTGTATACACACACACACACACAAGACATGGGAGATCAGAAACTTACAGTCAACCCATAAAGAGGCTTCAGGATCAATGAATATGTCCAGAAGGACTGCAAAGCAACTTTATTGCCAACCTTATGATAAACGTTGAAGTCATATCTGACCCCATTTGCACGAGTCTCCTAATCATCCCCTGGGAAAGAGAAACTGTAATATAACACAATCGAGGACTAGTAAGCCATCAATGCTGGCCTCCATTTGAAGGATTTGGAATTAGATCACCCAAGTTCAAGACCTAATTGGGTCATTTATTCTATTCTGCAATCTACTGGTTAGTGTGAGTTTCCTCCTTGCTTGGATTATATATTCATTGAGGAGAATGAAGTCCATACCTCCAAAAATAGATGAGTTCCAGAGGGTTAAATCACTTGGTACCAAGCACTCTAATGACTCACGTATTTTTAATGAAAAGGGAAGGGATTGACCGTGATGGGTCTGGGTCATTAGTCTTGCCTCCCTGTAATTTCTAATTACTACTTTTATTTGCTTTCCATTATTGGTTCCAAACTGCACATTAGTCAGTCAATCAATCAAGTAGTCAACCAGCAACACTGACTGAACATTCACTGTATATAAGAGCTTGTGCTAGGCATTTTTTGGGGAAAGGGAAGTATATGCCATTGGGACCCAGATAGTTATAGTATAGTATAGTTTGAGTATACAAGTATAGTATAGTTTGAGATACAAATGATATTCATAAATAGGTATTAGGGTCAATGTCTATATCAAGAAGAAGTGAAGCCATTTAAGATAAAAAGGAACAATTTAATCATCCAACTCCTTTAATTACATCATGATAAACATTGAAATCATTTGACATCATTTGCAAACAGCCTGAGCTTCCTAAAGCATCATTACAGAAAAGATTACAGCCATGATTTGAGGAATATATAGGAAACATTTCTGTCCCATGGCCCATTTCCTATTTTTTTTAAACTGTTCTTACAAAAAAAGAAAATAGTACCAGATAAAATGTCATGCCTAGGAAGTTTAAATTTTCTAAACAGTAAGAGAGGAAATAGACTTCAAGAGGAATGATGTGAATGAAGTACATGTTTTCCAGCCAGGATAATGATTCTCTTAATTATGAGTTACTGGGCAAAATTCTGCAAAGAAATAACAAACAGACATTAGGTAACTAAAAATTAAATAGCAATAATATTTATTATTTAGTGTGTTAGGGAGGAATGCAAAAAATGCAACAAGAATATACTCCTAATATTCTTTTCATGTCTATGGCCCTCTTTGAAATGAAATCACATGACATAATGTCATCTGATGTTATGCATCCAATAACTCTTTAAATAACATCATTAACATTAGAAACAAAAGAGCTGAAACAGGCTAACTATGGGAAAGACTTCATACTGATGAGCTATGTCTCACAAAGGATAGGAGTTTTCTCTTGTTCCACATATTTGACTTGCATCACTAATAATATAGATTCATTAATAAGAGAAAGGAAGACTGGAAAATTATCAATAGCTTAATACTAAATCATCTATCTCTTGTCAAATATAAAATTATTATTTATCATGAGACTTAGATGTTAAAAAGAATTGCCATCTCATTGGGACTGTCTGTGTCTGTATGCTACTTTTCAGTGTAGAAGAGATAGGGGGAACAGAGGACAGAGAAGTCAGAAGAATTGGGTAAAGGGCCAATTCTTTATTAAGTAGGTAGGTGAACTTGGGCTCTATGACTTACACACAATAAACTCTCTCATTAAATATCTGAGTGTAGAAATAGACTTGAACTCTCTGGTCCCTAGTTTCCTAATCTGCAAAATGAGGGATTGGATTAAAATGAGCTCTAAATCCTCTTCCAACATACTATTATTCTGCATATGAAAATAATGCTAAACCACATCTGTAGTGATGATTTCAATAACCCATCAACAATCACTCTTTTCTAGTTTTCTATATGACCAAATGCAATAATTTGCAGTGTAATTACACTTGTTCATCTTCAGAATCCTAGACAAGAAGACATTTTTAGAACTTCCATAATCTATTTCCTTGATAGCTTTTTAAAGAAATACTGGCCTTCATCACAAAAAGAGAAAGAGAGAGACAAAAAGATGCAGGCAGAGACACAGAGAAGTGGACAACTTGGCTTTAAATCCTACCTCCTGGACATATTCCAATGTAACTGTGTCATACCTAGCAAGTCAAATACATACACACACATACATGCACACACACACATATATATACATATACATACATACATAATCAATATATAGATACAGTAATCTCTCTCTCTTTCACTTTCTCTCTCTCCATCTATCATCAAAGGACCTAGGGAAATTCAGCAATGTATTCAGTATAAAAGTGATATAGTACAGTGGAAACCGCACTGTCAAGTCAGAGGGACCTGTGTTCAACTAACTACCCTCCCATTCCCAATGTTTACTACCTTTCTAACCTTGGGCAAATCATTTAACTTCTGTTATCAACCTAGTGTCATCAAGGGTAAAATGAGAAAAGGTACACAGACTATACGGTCTCTGTGGTCTCCTCAATGGCTTTTTCCCTTTTGTCTTTTCATAAATCATGTGTGAATTTGTGCTGAGTGTGGCTAAAGATGAAATATATAAACATATGTGTATGCATACATATTTTTATATCTATACATTTATATCTACACACACACAGAAAATTGGGGCAAAACTGGACTTATCCTTTCTTTTGCCTTAATTCTCTATTTTTCTGTCACACCATCAAAATCCAAATGAAAACTTATTCAGATACAAGTCTAATACCTAGATGCTTGTCAGTGGGAGGGAGGAAGGTAGATATTTGGAGTTGGGGAATTCATATATATATATATATATATATATATATATATATATATATACATGCACATATGTTGGGCATTGGTGGCCACATTCATATTAATGTAAGGATCACTGGGAATAACCCTGGCATACTTGGAAGAGTTTACATTAGTATATGGAGGCTAAATTGAATTAGTCATGAGTGATATTTAAAAATCATTTGCAAAGCTACTTTCCCCCTCTTTTCATGCTACTGACTGGGAATTAGCAATTTCAGTTATAAGTACAGACTCAATCTGTGAGCTGAGTCTGTGGATAGATTTTTAGGGAGTTTGTGGACTTCGATGGGGGGGAAATACATCTTCATTTTCACTAACCACCTAAATTTAGCATTTCCTTCAAGTATGCATGTATACAACAAAAACTGAGGAATAAACCTTACCAGAGTGCCAAAAGGGTATGTCACACACACACACACACACACACACACACACACACACACACACATGCATGCATAAACTCACAAATTAAGATTGCCTTATCTAAGAAATTGAAGCAAAGGAAAATAATACCGTTCACAATGCCTGCTCAGGCTTTGTTTGGCTGCTTAGGTGAAATTTTATTTTTGCTTTGTTTTTATCAGGGAATGAAGATAATTATCTATGAATTATTTAGATATTTGTTTAGAGTAGTCACTTCACTATCTTGTCTTTCTATCATGGAACTTTCTGAAATATATTTCCAAACATCATAGTGTAACAAAAGTGCATTGTTTGAACTATATCTTATATAATTGTATAGTCTATGCTTGATCTCCTCCTTTCCCCAAAGAATATCTTATCTTTCCAAGTCAGTTTATTACAAGACACAGACTCCAAGGAATATGATTTTCTTTTTGTTGCTCTTTCTTGTTGTCCTTCTGACTTCAACATAAGGTTTCTGGGTATTTCACTGCATAAAAGACCAAATTTCATAGTGATGCTCTATGTGTTGAATTTGGGTGGCGTGGGAGGAAAACGATCTTAGAAGTCAGGTGAGGAGACTAAAATTGGACTAGTAGAGTATTAAAATGAAAGCATGAAAATGAATTTATTTTAGAATACAGCAACTATAGTAACATTCCTGCTAAGCCTCTTGTAAAAGTGAGACTGCAATATACATGGTGCCAAACATTCAGCTGTGTCTAATTAAGTAAGCTATTTGATATGGCTTGCATAGATAAAACTCTGGTGACTGAAATTTACAAGTTCAATTACATCTTCTGGTATCTTGTATACTATAAGTCTCACGGAAAGGGAAAACAAGTTTCTAATGATGTTTCTAATGAAGGTAGTGTATTATTTGTGCTAAACAAAAACAAACCGAACCTCAAGCCCAAAAGTCTGTTCTTTAAAACCAAATTCTTTGTTAGTTTTGGCATATTTGCTTCCTTAGTTGCAGGATCAATTTTTAATCAATTTGTTATTGATTTCTTTTTTTTAATATTACTTCTCTTTTTCAATGTAGCATTTCTTCTCAGAGAGCAAATAAAGAAGAAAGATGTCTTCTTATCTCTTTTCTGGAGCCAACTTTGGTTATTACAATTACACAATATAAAGTTTCAGTGTTTTTTTATATTTTTAAAAATTAACATTATTGTAGTTGTGTCTGTAACATTTTTTGGTTTTGTTTCTTTCATTTTTCATCAGTTCATATAAATGTTCCCATGCATCCCTGTGTATATCATATTCACTATTTCACATAGCACAGAATTACATGAATAATTATCCCAACACTTCAGTCATTTGGATAGCCTTTTAAAATCATTATATCACCAGAGGCTGTAATAATATTCAGCCAAATAAGTTCCCAGAACTTCAGCTAGGTTGTGCATTTGCAATATTTGAATGAACTACCTGAATTAGCACAAAATTAATCTGACTGCATCACAACCAGATAAAACCAAAACATGGGATCCAGTGAATTGAAATCATCAATTTCTTATATATCCATGGTTTAAATTGTTAATGGAAATTATTAGTTGGAGATTTTCTTTCTTTGTGTTCTAAGTAAAGAGTCATAAAAGATTTGCTGAAGTAATTTATCCTTTAAGGTTCAAAGCTTTAGCCTATGGAAATAGTGTGTGAATTTTCTCCCTGAAAGTCCTTTGAGCTTGAAAGGTAATGAAAAAATATATTCAGAAAAAACAGAACTGGTTTTCACCATATTTAGTGTATTGATAGACACCTTAACATAAATAAGGTACATATAAAATATCCCATCCCTTATTAATGCTTCAATAAAATAATAAATAACATTAAGTGGATCTATACAGTATTTTCTTTAAAAAATTGTACTGTGGAACAGAAGTTTCCACAGGTACCTGACCCAGGATTAGTCATAATTATAGAGCATGCAAAAACTAATGCTTTTAAGAGAAAAGAAAATAGCTCTTAGCAAATATATTAATTTTGGTCTCTTCTATAATTTTGTCATAAATATTAATTTCTGGTTAATCAAGACTTCATACATTTAGGAAGTTATAATTTTGTGATAATATCTGTTGTATATGGACTCCTCCCAGAAAAAAATAGCAAGGTACTTTTTATATATACTTATAAAATGCAAATTCTCTCGATCCCCTTGGGAAAAAAATAGTAGATTAGGGAGCCTGGTCAAGAGAGAATTACTTGGTAGAGAATCTAGAAGAAACTCTCTTCTGATAAAATGTTTGTATCTCTAAGTAATAAAGATATTTAACTGATAAATTATGAGGTAACAAAATTACTATTACTATGATAAACTTTGAAAATCTTAGACTAAATAATTGTTTAGAGTCAAAAGTATGGATATGCTACTAACAAATTTATTTGCTGATGTTTATTCATCATTCACCTATATTAGTCTAAAGTGGACTACAACTATTGAAAAAAGATAGCATGTCATTGGGTAAGTAGATACAGACCTTTCTGGGGGTGAAGGAGATCTAGAATCAAATTGTTTTCTATTTTTTTCATTCTTTAGATTTTATTTGACTGATTCTTGATGCCTCATAGAGTTACTACCTTCTATTTTCCCAATTCTAATTTTTAATGAATTGTTTTCTTCAGGTGGCTTTTGTACCTCCTTTTCCATTTGTCCAATTTTTTTTTCCCTTTTAAGGAGCTATTTTCTCCAGTTAGGTTTTGCACCTCCTTATCCATTTGGTTAATTTGTCTTTTCAAGGAGCTGTTCTCTTCAGTGAATTCTTTTTTTTTATTTTGTCAATTGTATTTTTAAAACCATCAGTCAATTTTAGCTTTTAAAATCCTTCTTGAGCTCTTCCAGAATGCTTTTTAAGCTTGAGACTAGTACGTATTCCCTTTTGAGGTTTCAGATGGGGAGGTAGAGTATCAATGTATCCTCTTCTAAATTTGTATTTTGATCTTCCCTATCCCTGTAATAAGATGGTATGGTCTTTGCTTTCCTATTTTGCTTTGTGCTCATAGCAATTGCTTTTTTCCTGTCTTTTAAAATGGGTCTCTCCTTCTGGGGCACTTTTCTTGTGCTAGGAGCTGGGGGTCTGGTTACTGGCTTTGTGTGCTGTGGCCTCTGGTTCTGTCAGCTAGAAGGTGTATAATGCTGCAGCTTACCTGATACTGAGCTGGCTGGTGTATGCCAAAGCTGAGACCAGGTGAAGTCTTTCTGAATTTCCCCAGGGGTTACACTGAAGCTTGTGGCATGGAGTGTGGGAGAGGGATAGTCTGGCCACTTGAGTTCCCCTCTTTCCCTAGGGCTATGTATGCTACAGCATGGACAGGGTCAATGGCTAATTGACCCCTGCATGCACTGGTGTCTGCCCAATTCTCCAACTGTGCTAATGTATGCCTGAGTTCCTGGTGTTGGTGCTTAAAGACTCTACCCCCCTGGGGCTTAGGATATCCTCCTAGTCCACTGAGGTGGGGATTGCTGGGTGCCTCTAGTCCTGGATGGGTCCCCTTCAGTCACTAGAAGAGGGACCCTTCCTGTCACTCTCTCTAGCCCCCTAAGTTAAAAGACTGCTGTACCCCTTCTGCTGCCCCACTATATTAAGATTTTTCCTGGGGCAATATTCTCTGGGTTTTTCATGATCAACAAGGGGAGGGTAAAAACACAGTTTGTTGTCTTGGCTCTCAGAATAGAATCACATTGTCACAGTAGCACATATGTGTAGTATTATCATGGACAAGTTACTTAATCTCTCTGTGTCCCAAGCAATTCTCTGAGTAGAATTTCAGGAAGCTGGATGGATCTCTGACTGGTGAATTCATATTATGCCACTTTTCTTATATTTCTCAGACAAGAAACATTAGACTAGAGAAGTATGGATACTCTGATTCCATAAAGTTCTTTTTGGAACATGCTCCTTTAATTCACTGAACTTCACAATGTTTCAAACAACTTTATAACAGAATAGTCAACTAAGACATAGAAGGATGATATGAATTCTCTCAAAAATTACTTCTTGGATAAAGACCTAGGGAAACACATCTTTTCATGTTCAGCCCTATGACTTCCATTAAATTCCATCTGCACATTGATGCACAGATTATGCTATAAATTTAGCATAATCTATCTAAATCAGAAGTTACTGACCTTTTGGGAGTCAAAAACTCATTGGGCAATCTGGTGAAGTTTATGGGTGCCTCAGAATAATTTTTAAAAATGTAAAATGAAGTATATAGAATTTCAAAGTAAACTAAATGCAATTATTTGTCTATCTCCATTGATATGTATATATATATATATATATTCACATAAATACATGAATATATATGTGAATGTTCATGCATATACAAGTTCATTGATCCCAGGTTAAGAACCCATGGGCTAAGAAACAGAAGGGCTATGCAAATATCCAAATGAGAGTTATCTTCCAATGAACTCAATTATCAGATATCTGCAAAACTAAGTATCATAAAGGAACATACTATTATCCATTTCTTTTATTAGTTCTCTTGTATGAATTTTTGCTGTCCTCATGGGTGATGGGATTTTTCTTAAGTGACTGTCTTTTTCATAAGTGTCATTGTATTTGAGCTCATCTTTGATCCAAGGGAATTATCCATCTTCGCAAACCCTTCCTGCACAAATCTTTCATTTTGTTTTCATTTTTCGTATTTGTAGAGCAAAATGTAACTTGGAAATATTGTAATGCATACTTCTCTAGAGAGATCTATGCTACTGTTAGAACTATGAATATAGACATATATCTTCCTTACAGCATCTAGCTTTCTTTGTACATAACAATAAATTTTAAAAAAGCCATCCTCTGACTTTAAAAAGAAATGAGTTTTATTTTAAATCGGTCTGAGTCACTTCTGCACATATAAATCCCTTCTTTTCTGTTTTCAATCTTGTCCATTTAAAAAATAAAATATGAATCTATCTCCTCAATAGCTACTGCCCCTCAGCCAAAACATAAATTGGTTTTTTAAATAGATGTATTTTAAATACATGGAGATCTAAGACACTTTTCTTTATAAGAAAAAGAAAAAAGTCTAGTGTTTATAATGAGATAAAATTATGTGAGAATTTTTAGTTATTTTCCCTACTTAGAATGAGAATAGTTTTTTTTTACAAGTAGCACATTCTAAAGTTAAATTTCAGAAAATATAGATAAATTTTTGTAAGTTTTGTACAACTGAGACTAAATCAGTTTTTATTGCATTGGTAAAATGAGTTTTTATTGTGAATAAAATACTGTGTTTGCATAAAATGTTTATGTACCACTTGAATATGAATTTTTTTTTATAGATCCTAGTGATTTAACACTTGGACTTTTGGGACCTTCTTAAGAGAATGTGGGCAAAAGTTAATGATGGAGTCTGAAAGAAATGGTAGAAGATAACTGTTGATTTAGTTAAGATGTTTTCTATCTTTAATTTATTCACCTGATGGTCTTTGATCATGAAAAAAGTGAATATAACTAATTCTGGGCAATGCCATTTTCTAAACGTGATACTGGTAGATTTACTAGACAAAATTTGAGGAGATGGTCCATCTCAGAATTAATTTCAGTGAATACATCTATATATATATATATATATAACATGTCTAAGTTCTATACAGAAATGAACAGAAGGAAATTCAAATAGTTTACTATTTGGTGAGTTTACTATTAGAAGGAGTTAGGTAGTATATGGTAGAGCTAGGTCATATAGTAGAGAGAGTGTTAGAGCTGTAATCAGGAGGACCTAAATTCAAAACTGGCTTCACATGCTTACTAGCTATATGACCCTGGGCAAGTTACTTGTTTGCCTCAATTCCTCAACTCTAAAACGAGTAGGAGGAAATAGCAAACCAAGTCAGTATCTTTGTCAAAAAAAAAACCAAATGGGTTCACAGAGAATTGAACATGAATGAAACTCAACCATAATACCAGATTGTATAGTGGATAGAACATATTTAAGTTTGAATCTGCCTCAGACAGTAGCCAGCTTTGAGATTCCAGGCAAATCACATAATTTCTCTCAGACCCAATTTCTTCATGTGTAAAATAAAAATAGTTAATAGTACTTATTGTAGAAGTTTGTTGTGGGGATCAAATGAAACTAGCTAGCCAGCTAGAGATTTAGAACTCTTAAAGGGCTAATATTATTAACTATTATAATTTTATAAATATTGATCTATGAAGTTTAGTTACTGATGCCTTTAATTTTGTTGTGGTTTAAAATTAAAGAATTTATCTATTCAATATTAAATATTATAGAATCTCATAGATCCGCAGAGATCATCTGGTCCAAAATTTATATGAACAAGGATCTCTTCTACAAAATACCAGTAAAGGGATAGAGTATTTTAAAAATCAATGCGAACAAACGTACTATCTCTAGAAGGTTTTTATTGCTGTATGAGGAAGATTTTCCTTACATCAAGCCCAAATTTGCTTACAACTCCCACCCTTCAGTTTGTTCTGCCCTCTTAGACCAAGGAGAACCAATCTTCTGATACCTGAAGACAACTGGTCGACCTACTTAAGTGTTTTGTTCTAGAGACTAACTTCCATAGAGAAGACACACAGCTGATTGGAAGAATTTCTCACTTTGTTGACTGTCTCAGCCACAACATACTTTCTGAAAACTGTAAAGTTAAAGAAAAATATTCTATTCTGTGTGTAAATAAAATCTGCAAATGTGAGATGCTACATAGAAAGTGCTAAGCAGAGCACTATTGTAATTTATGAACAGTATTATCATTACTATGCCCTTTTAGGAAAAAATATTGAGAGGAAAAGAAGAGAATGAAGGAGAATGAGAATATTGGTTTACATTTATATAATGGTTTTAATACAACACCTCATCTGATTCTCACTGAACTCCTCTGAAGTAGGCAATATGAGACAATACAACAGAAAGGTGACTGAATTTGGAGACAGAGACTCTAGGATCAGACATTATTTCTACCATTTACTTCTGTGACCTTGGAGATAGCTAATCCCTGCTCTCTCAGGATGAGGTTTATACTTCTGTGTCTGATTGCTTAATTCACTAATTGGTACTATACACTTGTATACAGTAAAGGTTCTGATCAGTTATTCTTAACAGCCTTGCTAAGAATTTTCTCAACTTGGCAATCAAATAAATTAAGGCTAGGGATTCACATAAAGAAAGGAGTATTTTGATGAAGTTAAATTTTATTTGACTTCTTCTGGATTCCCTATTTACCAATATCATTTGGTATTTTTCTTTAAATAGTAAATATATGTCATGAATTAATCTGATAGATATTAGAGAGAGATTTCTCATTTACCAAGTTACACGTAATAATTTATTCTGCCTGCAATTATAGCAACAATGGCTTTATTTCCACATCCTGTCTACCAAATCATACCAACTCTTTGGGTCACATCACTAACTGTATTATAATAAGAAATCATCACACAACACCTAAGTTCAGCTAATCTCATTATCTAAAATTTCATTCTTTGAAAACTGATCAAAAGAAGAAAACCTCACTTAACTTAATGGAAAGATTAAGTCTATTTTATCAACAAGTGATGGCATAGTAAGCTTTGTAGTCTAAGTAGTCTTAAATTTTGTCACAGTTTCATCTCATCTGTTAATCAAAATCTATTGTTTTAGAGAATTAATTGATAGTGGGGAAAGTAGGAGTACAAAGACCATACTGCATTGCAACAGCCACCTAACTAAATAATTGTATAAATAACAATTATATACTTGAAAATAAGAAAGAAAAGAAGGGAAGCCCTAGAATTCTCCAGACTTCTAAGACATCTTTTAAAGGATATGAAGCTCACAATAAACCTGGGGATTCAATATTGTCCCTGAACAACTTCAATCCCATAATAAATGCCATAACCAGTTTCTAGTTTCCCATTCTGTAGTGATAAAGAGAGGCATTTTATAAACTCTGTTCATGAATCAATTTCTTATGCCTCATAAACTTTGTTTCTGTTTGGCTTTCTATCATTGAACTCAACTAACATTTCAACTCTGCTTTATCTCTAGAACTATCTGGGTATAGATTTTTGTTCTTACATTTTTTTCTTAGAGTATACTTTCTGGAGTTCATATTGCATGTAATGGTATTAAGGTAAACGCCAAAAGGAAAATTCTACCTTAGACAGGAAAAATTTGTTATAAAGATAGTCTTGGAACTTCCAGAAGATTCTGTCTGAACAAGTTGAGAGAGCACCTCTGGAGTCATTACACTTCATTCCAAAATCTCCAGTGATTTATTGGAAAAACAGGTTAACATTTAACTTTCATCAGAGAATGTAACCACAAGCAATAGGTAGAAGCTTCAAAAAGTAAATATAATTCCAATATGGAGAGGGGGAGCTCCCCACTTCCTACAAAATGAGAGGTGTTCAAAAGTTGAATGGGCTGTAAGATGGAGGGATGAGGTGGGAAGGTCTTCTCATATGCTATTGAGTTAGCTAGTGGTACAGATGATAGAAAGCTGAGTCTGGAGTTAGGATGACCCGAGTCTGAATTTGGCATCAGGTACTTACTAGTTGTGTGATCCTGGGCAAGTAACCTGTATTTGTCTCATTTCCTTCAACTATAAAATGGGAATGATTATAACAACCAGCTTACAGGACTGTTACTTGTAAAGGGGATTAGCACAGTTCCTGTCTCACTGGAGGCACTATATAAATGCTCATTCTTGACTCGTCTTCCTCCTTCTTTGGCGGTCCTCAAGCAGAGATGGCTTATATCCCCCACTTGTTGAGTCTGTTATGTTGCGTATTTCGTTCATGTATAGGTTGGATTTGGAAGCCCCTGAGGTCCCTTCCAACCTTCTGATTATGTGATTCTTTCAACTCTTTTAAAGCAGATAAAAACATTACTTATAGTTGCTTTGTTGATAGTCACCTGTCACCACTCATTCATAATGTTAGGAAAAGTTTCCTATTATATAGTACTTGTTACATCATTGGCTACCATTCTGCATCGTCTTTGTTTTCTCTGTAAGAAGTTAGTGCTTAACAATTTTATATAAAAGTCCGTAAAATTTTTCAAATATGAAATTAAATTGGCTAAATTAAATAAATGAAATTAAATAAATTTGTTAAATTAAAATTCTTCAGATGCCATTCTCCTAAACTAATTTTATTTCCAGTAGCAAGGAATATTACACTAATATATCTTTTCCCCATCCTTTCTTGAATTCATTTCATTTCTGGTATGTATGTAAAATATTTAGATATTAATTTTGTATACATGCATGTAGAAGTATGTATGTGTGCATGTACATATGTGTACAGAGAGAGAGATCTTACATTTTCCAGTGACAGTGATGGACTATATGAGGGGAGAGGGACAAACTGGAGCACTTCCAAGTTTCACAGTGGTGAGTGAATTCCAAACCATGCCATTTTTGGAAGGCATACTCTGGGAAAGGATGAATTAATATAGAGGCAGAAATGAGGGTGATTATTTTCTTCAGATATTTGAAGGGTGGAGGGTGGAATGACAAAATGAATGCTCCATTTTTTTCCCATATGACATTTAATTCCCACATGGATCAAATCTTTATAGATGAAAGTTCAAGGACAACAAAAAGAAGCATAAAATGAAACTCTGTGTCTACAGTTGTCTAATTCCCTCAGTGATTACAATATATGTGTACAGATAGCCTCATATAATACATACATATATATAGTGTGTATGTATATATGTGTGTATAATGTATTTATGTATATATGCACACAAACATAATACACACATATGTGTATATATGTAGAGTCTGCATGTGTTTATGTGTAGATATACATCTATGTTGCTTTGTAAACCTTAAAATGTTGTATAAATCCTCACTATTATTAATATCTTCTTCATCCTCATTATTTTTCTAGCACTTTGGTATTCCTTGTAAATAGGAAATCAGGAAGAAACAATGGAGTTTTCTTATGTGCCAAAGAAGTCTGTGCTGGAAATGAAACTATTTTGAAGACATTTTCAAGATATCTCAAAGAAAGGTAGATATCAAAAGAATGGGAAAAATCAGTATTATTACCATTCCCCAAGCCAAAAATAAGGAAGAAGACATCAATAATTTCTATATCTACTTTCTGGTTTCTATAAAATCTTCATAATAATAGTATATGGTAATGAGAATATTTACTGAATATGCAATCAAAAGTAAATTATTTGATTTGTTAAATTAAAATTAAACAATGAAACAAGTATAATATACACATTCTATTAAAACTAAAAGAAGTTATCATTAAATATAAAAAAATTGAAAGTTAAATAAATTAATCTAAAAGTTAATTTGAGCATTCACTTTTCAGAGGCATTAGCCTAGGCACACTTGGGACAACTTATACACAAACTTATGATCTAATACATTGAGGATATTCAGGAAGAAGGATGAGAGGCAGTGTGCTTTAGTAGATAGGGGCATTAGGACCAGGAAAACCCAGGTTCGAGTCTACCCTAGGCAAATTACTTACCCTAGGAAATTTTCTAAGACTATAGATTGCAAAGAACCTGTTGACCTTTATTAGTAGAGAGAAGTTTTCACATACAGGAGTTCTCTGTACCATTAAAATCACTGATACAATTCTTATCCCTGTCTGTGATGAGAATAGGAAAGGGGGGACAGGTTTTTGTAATACAATTTCTACAAGTGATCACATCATCACACATGATCAAAAGAAATAATGGATACAAGATTCTAATGTGCTTATGGCTTTCTCATTACATAAAAAGAAGTAGTTAATAAAATATCACAAATGAATATTTTAAGAGAATCTACAATTTCTTACTAGATATAGCCACATATCTATTGTATGATTAAATAATAGCAGAAGGAGCATAAAATAGGGGGTATGCTTGCTGAAGATGCTCGCCAGGGTCATGAAGCTGTCCTGCATAAAGCCGAAATGGAAAAGTGATTCCCTATGTAAAAATAAGCTTTCTAGCTTTTTTCTCTTTGCAAATGACTTTTTTGTTTATTACTGCAAGGAGTATGAGTATGAGAATCATATCCATTCAAAAAAGAGCAGATTGACAATCAATTCAAACACGAGAAGAAAGTAGATAAATAATATATATTTCTAAGATGATGTTATGCAATTGGATAGACAGCCATTCTGTGGGCTGATCATTAGTTTTTTCGTGTTTTTTTAATGCATATATGCTGAACACACATTGAATTAGGGCAACAAAGTAAGGCCAACATGGAACAGAAAGAAGAAAATGTTTAGAAAATTGAACAGTGCTTCTGATGATCTCAAATTGAGATCTCTCTCATCATACACACATGGACACACATGCAGAAAGTGTAATTTTTAAGTTAGTTATTCTCCTAGTGACAATTTATGTCTGCGAATTATGGAAAACTGCTGCATCTGAAGACTGAAAATTTTAATTGAATTAAAGGCCAATGAAGAGATGCAAGGAAATCTAAGTTGTAGTGTATTACCAATAAAAACTCAATTAAGAAATATATAATAAAATGAATTAGATTATCACTGGTGAGCGATTTTGTAGAGAAGATTCATTATGGCCTTACAGGTTTTTACTCCTCAAGTCTCTTCAAATTTTTGAATTGTAGGATTCTACTGGGAGCTGAATTGACCATTTTCCAGATTTTCTTTAGTGGATTTATATGACATTAATCAGTTTTTAACCTAAGAGTAATGATAGCTTCTGAGAGTGCAATCTAACTTATCCATAAAATAATCTCATCTTTGGCCTTAAAAATATGGGTCTCTTTGTGTATATCTGTGTCTATCTATACAAACATATTTATAATACATACACACATATACATATAAATGCATAGTTTATACAGATATATACATATATATATAAACATACATGTATAGGCATATATACACACATGTACATGTACATGAGAAGAAGGAAGGGAGGGAGGGAAAGAGAATGACAGAGAGAGATCTGACCTTTGTCTAGAACAAAAATTATGTCCATTCCTCTGTAATACTATCCTTAAGGGTAGAAATCAAATCTCTTCATCTATCACAGCGTAAAGTGCTTTGCACATGACATAGAGATAATGAATACTTATTGAATTAGAGAATTAAATCACAATTAATTCAAATTTTGGAAGGATTATCTTAGAATACTCCTCCTTACTCTTATTCTGATTTTATAAATCCTTATGTACTTTAATTCTCCACCTGGAAATTGATATATAGACCTTTGAGATAACATTCAGGACAATCAAACTACTACTAGTTACTAGTACTATTAATACTAGTACTACCACTGCTACTACTACCATCATCACTTCTACTACTACTACTACTACTACTACTACTACTACTACAACTTTCAAGTGTTCAAAATTATTTGTAGAAACTGAATTAAGGGAAACTTTTTAGATGTTCTTGTCAATTATATTCACTTCTATTTTTTAAAATATAGATGCCTTTCATTTATACCCAGAGAGCTATCCTTTATAACAAATAATTTTAAAATAATTAGAGGGAAGAAAGATAATTTAGCAAATCTAATTAACATATCAATATAGTCTGATAGTATATGCTGTGTCCCACAGCCATATTTCCCTTGAATGTGGAACAAAATGAGGATGGTACCTTCTCTATTTCACCTTCAAGGCTAAGCCTGGTCATTATAATTACATAATATTCAGGGTTTTTTTATTTTTCCCATTTTTTTTTTACTCTTTCCATTGACTTGGTTGTCATTTATTAAATGCTAATTTCCTAGTTCTGCTTACTTCACTTTGTATTAGTTCATGTGTCTTCCTGCCTGTGTCTTCTTACAGTCTTCAAATTCTCCTTCCACTCGACGCTTATGGACAATTTATATTCTATGCATTAATGTACCACAATTTCTTTAGTCATTATCTAACCAATGGATATCTGCTTTGTTTCTAATTCTTCTCTATTACAAAAAAATGCTACAGTTACTATTTTGGGGCCTTTGGATATTTAATTCTCTCTTTGACCTCCCTGGAATATATACATATACACATGTATATATGTATATATGTATATATATATATATATATATATATATATATATATATATATATATATATGTGTGTGTGTGTGTGTGTGTGTGTGTATATATACACACAAATATGCATATATGTCTATACATATACATAGCTATATATGTATACATGTATGTATATGTATATAGGACGCGCATTTTTCTAGCAGTGGAACTGTTAGGTCAAACTGAATGAATATTTTATTGACATAATTTACCAGTTTATGTCCTCAGTAACTGCATTAGTGAGTCTTTCTACAGCCATCCAACTTTTGTCTTTCTATCTTTTCTCAATTTTGCCAATTTTCTGGATGTAAGAAGAAACCACAGAATTGCTTTGAATAATTTATCTTATTAACTTAAGAAATGTTTAATACTGTTGTTAATACTTTGAAATATTTTTGTAAAGGAACTGATGGTTCTGTATTTTAATCACTTATCAATTTGGGAATGATGTTTAGCATTATGTGTTTGTATTGGTTTCTTGTGTATCTGAGATATTGGACCTTTATCAAAGATGTGCAATACAAAGAATTTCTTTCCCCCATCAGCCACTTCCATTATCTGCATTGAATTTAACTACCTCAAAGAACCCTCTTCTTAAAGTAAACAGTTCTGATACTTTATTGAGCATTCATTACATCTGATACTAGATGCTAAGAGAACAAATGCTTGAAATTTAAAATACAATATAATATTATTCTAGACAAGTAGATAATCTCATTTTTACAATGTTAGGAAAATTCAGAAAAAATACAAACTATACATTTTTTGTGCCATAGTGAGGGAGATATATATATATATCTTATTGTGAATATGTAAAATACATGAGCTCACAGGGTTTTATTCTGGTCTAATTTAATATGCAGATAATTATACATTGACTTTCAACCAGCCTACAGCCCAAACTAATTATTTTCTCTGGTTGCAAAATATGGCAATTTTTTTTAAACATGAGTTAGGATCATTGAGTTTTAGAACAGGAATGCCTCTTCCTAAGTATTTTTATCTATTCTTTTTCATTTTATATCTGAGTAATCAAACTGAGTCACAAAAAGGGCAAATGACATGCCCAAAGTCATTAGGCTAACATCAGAACTAGGAGAAAAATTAGGCATCCTTTCAGGTAAGTATTTTTTCCCTAAGGACATTCAGATCTGAAAATATTACAGTAACAATATTAGCAAATGTATTGCATTTGTATTTAATTAATGTACTATATAAATTGTCATATCTAGGAATTCAAAGTATTCCCCAAATGAAATAAAGGGCTAATTAGTTTATAACAAATGTTTTGGTTTCTTTCTTTCTAGATCAGTATTAGAAAGAAGTTTCACTGTTAATTTCTTCTAAACTTATTACAAGGCTTCTATGACTCCTTCCCAATGCTTTTATATATTTTGGATTGTAAAAATATTAATATGGGAACATGGTATCACTAATCCACAAAGCAATTATTTATAAGCTAATGGCCACCTTTATGTAATACTCATTTTACTTAGGGACCCTTTTCAGGCAGACTAAGATCTTGCTTTCTTTCAATTACCATTTTTTCTTCTTTCCTTTCCATTCCCTTATTAACTACCTATGAAATAATTAATTTTTCACTGCAATTATAACATGAAGGCCATCAATAAATTCAAACAAAATATCATGGAACCTTCTAAAAACAAAACACAAAAATAAAACCCCAAAGTACCATGAATACCCTGGAAACCTCTATCATGCTAACGTCTTAACGGGAAAAAAAGTCAGATTCCAATTGGAATATTGGGCTTTAAACATATATTTTTCTTTAAAATAATAATATTCATGTGAAGGGTGATTATATTGAAATGTTTCTATTTTACAAACAAAAACAGTATTTTAATATTAGGCTTCAGTAGCTCCTCTAAAGTATGGGGTTCGCATTATTCATCTGCCAAAAGGCTCTCATCTTCAAGGCATGAAAGGGATGAGTAGTATTGGCTGAGTAGCTTTAGGAGTTAATTTAAATTCAGTATTTAATATCATTCTAACATCCCACCATATAACAGATACTTAAAAAGAAAATCTCTTAATTTACAGAAAAAAATGGAAAGTTGAGAGATTAGGAGGTTCTAATACTTAAAGCATGCAAAATGTACTGAAGAATGGTTAATCTTAGAGTTTATGGATATCCCACCATTACCAACAGTAGCACCACCACAATCCACTCACCCCCTTCTTGATCCTCCCACCCACCCACATGAATACACTGGGCTCAGTGAAAGACACTTGAGGATACTTGGAGCACTGCAGATGAGGCTGGGGCAGCACATGGCCCCTCCAAACATGGCTTCTTAAACTTTTTCCACTTGTGACCCACAGTTTAAGACTGGTTTTTGTGCACATTAAGCAGCACTTGAACGATTTTGAATAGGAATTCTTATAGGGACAGCCAGACAAATTGGGAGTGAATATTGTGAAGAGACTGAGAAGCTACCTGACATTCATTACTTTTGAGATCAAGGTGTTTAATTGTGAATTTCTTGCAAATACTCTTTTGGAAAGCCCAGAGAAGGAAGACTGTGAGAAGGAATTAGGAACAATGGGTTGCCTGATCTTCAGGATTTTTAAAACCAACATTGTTCATTTCATTTTCATTGTAATAAAAAGTTCATTTAATCAATATTTGAATGAGTGGTCCTTTTAGGTCACACAAAATTGGAAAAGAGTATCAGTAGGATGAGGTCTAAGTGATGGAAGACTTATGAGTTATAATAGTTCCTGATACCCTAGACAGAGATCTGAGTTAAGGCAATAAAAAAGATAGTTTGGAACTTTGGGGACTTTGGCAGATTCCTTGCACTACTACAAAAACTGACTACTCAAAGAGGCTCGATTCTGCTCATGTTTCTGAAGTTTCTCAGACTGATGGATTACGCCCATCTGATCATTTCATGGTTCATCCAGCCATCACAAACCCAAGTAGCTACTTCAGCAAACATTTTAGTGCCAATGTAAAGCAAGTACTCCTATGAATGGGGCACCTTTCCTTGCACAAACCTTCACCCCAAACAAAATACAAAAAAAAAAAACAGTGTTGGTTTATGCCTTGAACTTGCTTTTATCAGTTTAATTCTTCAAAGTAAATGTAAATAGTGTCTTGATGAACTATTTTGATTAGCAGGACCTTATAGAACACGATGCTCAATACTTTTATTTAAGTATGAGCAGTCTGAAATCTGAAATTTGATTGACTCAAGCAAGACTATATTACTTCTTAGTGGTCAGTTGAAACTAGAATCCTGTCTTCAAAACTAATGATTTCTTGAAGACTGCCTGGTTCCCCTTTATGCCTGGGAACTAGACACAGTGGTACCAAATATCCATCAAGATTATACACAGCAAATGGTTTTAAGTTTTGATTTGTTGATATCTTCTGTCTATGTGGACCTGCAGTAATTTAAAAACATTTTTTGAAAGATTCATAATATTTTAATAGAATTTAATAATATTTTACCCCAATGTCTTATTTATGGCTTTGTCATAACCCAGTCCTTTAACCATTAGAAGTATTGTACGTTAAGATGTCCAGAGACACTACCCCTCTGGAACTTGCACTGGGTCAAAGTGTGTAGGCTATATACTGAAGTTGGAGTGCTTAATGCCTCATCTCAAACCCTCTGTCTGCTGGAGCCATCTAGGGCTTTATCTTTGCATCCATCTCTGCATGGGACTCTTACCAAATGCCTTGATGAATTCTTCTAGCCTTCCTGCCCTATTCTCTATCTTTGACCTCTTATTCAGAAAATGAGAAACAAATCAGTATTCATTGGCAGCTCAAACCCACTCAAAAGAGCTAACTACTACATTTTCAGTGTCAGGATTTATCCTTCAGGAATCAGAAAATATTACAAATCAAGGTTGAATATATCATTTTGTTTATTGTCTAAGTGTAAGAAAGTGATGGAGAAAGTGTTAACATGGAAATTAAATAAATAAGTCATGCAAGTAAACCTATGTTGGGTGCTTATTTTCTAGAGAGTCATTTGCTAAACAATTACCAATCATGTCTTGGTGGGACAGTCTAGGAATGACATTCCTACTCAGAATGGCTCTGATTCAGTCAGTCCCTTGCAGAATCTCAGGATTGAATTCTATTTTTTCCACACCTGTTTACAGGCTGCCCCTCTCATTTCCCCACCATACTACTTACTCCTTTTGGGAACCCCTAACTTCTTTTGATACTCAGGTCAACTGTTAGGGTTTTAAATTTTTTTCTGATTTCCCTAGATGTTGGTATTTATCTCCTCTACCTCTACACCAATCACTGAATAATTCTTTTTGGATGTAAACTGTATTTAATCCCTCTGAAAATGTTGCATGTCTCCAAGCATAATGTAAGCTTCTTGAGAGCAAAGATTATTTTCTTTTTTACTTAGGATAGTATCTGGTACATAAAAGGCATTTAATAAAGATCTCATGATGGATTAATTTAGTCTTAGCTGAACAACTTTATAAATATTACCACCACTAGACTGTAAGAACGACCAAAGAAAACTTAATGTCTCAGAATAAGTCATGCACTAGAAGAGAGATAATAAGGTCTAACTATTTCAAAAGATTTGTGATTTAATAGGGATAATTCCTCTTTATACAGGTAGAATACATATATGATATATAATATATAGACTGCTTCATCCCACATGTAATCAGGATGAATGAATTCATGTACAATAGTACTAACTCTAGTAGCAGTAATATGGGAGTCAGGAGACCTGTACTCTCATCCTTGTTCTGTCATTTTTTTATTACAGGTCATTTGCCCTTTTAAGACCTCAGATTCTTCAAAAATAGAAGGAAAATATTAAAACACAAAGTCTCTAAGTGTTTTTCAAACTACCATTCTAGCTCTAAAGATTTATAGACTTAAATTATTCCGGTCATAATGGCCTTAGTCAATCTACTCACAGTCCTTTAGATAGTTTCATTTTTTCTTCCTGTCACCTCTATCAGACTTTGTTCAGGGCAATTATCCTGAGTAAATGCAGTTATATGTCTTCAAAAAAAATAGTCCTTGTACACAAATGTATTGTCGGTGGAGTTGTGAACTGATCTAATTATTCTGGAGAGCAATCTGGAACTGTGGTCAAAGGGCAATCAAACAGCGCATTATCCCTTTATTCAGCAATACCACTACTAGATCTGTATCCCAAAGAGGTCAGAAAAAAAGAGAAAAGGACGTACATGTACAAAATATTTATAGCAGCTCTTTTTCTGGTGGCAAAGAATTGGAAATTGAGGGAATGCCCATCAGTTGGGGAATGGCTGAATAGTTGTGGTGTATGTATGTAATGGGATATTATTGTGCTATAAGAATGATGAGTAGGCTGATTTCAGAAAAACCTGGAAAGACTTCTTACATGAACTGATGATGGGTGAAATGGGCAGAACCAGGAGAACACTGTATACAGCCACAGAAATGTTGTGCAGTTAACTATGATTGCTTTTCAGCAATATAACAATCAAGTTAATTCCAAAAGACTCATGACACTATCTGCTTCCAGAAAAAGCTAAAGAGTCTGATGCAGACTGTAGCATACTAGTTTTTCTTTTTTTCATGGTTTTTCCCTTTTGTTCTATTTCTTCTGTCACAACATGACTAATATGGAAATAGGTTTAATATGATGCACATGTATAACCTCTGTCTTGAGGAGGAGGGATAAGAGGAAGAAAAATTTGGAACTCAAAGTCTTATAAAAATAAAGGTGAAAATGATCTTTCCATGTAATTGCAAATATTATTTACCAAAATAAAAAAAAAATAAAAATGGCTTTACTTAAATATTTGATGCATTAAAAAGTAGACTATTGGGAACTTTCCAGCCAATAGATTGCCCACTAAAAAAAACATCAACTTCCCCTCCTCTCTACACATACAGTGGATACCTATGCATTTATATACCCCACAGCCCTTTCTAGGATGCCATTAGTACAAAATTCCCATGAACAAGCAGAATAGATTGAATTCATTTTTACTTTGACACTTTATAATTCATGCTAAGCAAATTAACTCTACTAGCAAAGAAAGTGTAGTTACATGTTTGCTATTCACTTACTTCAACCTTAAAAGAGGAATGTTGGCTACAATAGTATTTTTTTCTACTAAATACTTTTTTTCACATGGAAAAATGATTTTATCCAACAAGGTGAATGTCAATTAAATTTAAGGATTCCTTTTTATGACAAAAAAAAGTATTATTTCTGTAGCCGGTGAATGGACTTATAAATGAACTGGGCATGAAAATATGAATAGGAATTTGGTACTTACCCTTGAATTAACCACTTCCAAGGAGATGTTCTGAGGTGAAGCACTGGGCACTGAAAGGAAAAACAAACAAACAGACAAAAAACAAGTAGAGAATGATTACTGGGAAAGCCGAAAAACACAAAATCCTTTGGGAAGAAAGGGACACGTTTGTAATCTAATTATCATTGTGCACTTAATTCAGGTGATACTTCAAAGGTCCCTTGAAGAAATAAAAAGTAACTTCATCTGTTCATTTCTTCTCCCTTTTATAGGACCAGAAATCCATCTAGGGAGTCCCTAAAACAGTTCATCTAGAATGTGCCTAATGTGACATCAAATACTGCCATTTAATTACAGCTTTCAGCTGATAACTTCCAGTGGAAAGAAATGAAAACATTTGGAAGATTTCTTTGCTTCATTTACAATGCTGAGCACCTCAAGATCTACATGCTTTTATGATGGAATATTTCATTCTAATGGTCACCCGTGTTACTAAATCCTGTTAATATAATTCCTTTTTCTCTCTTAAAATGAGGAAAGGAGAAATTCTAAGAAACACATCCCATATTTTTAGTGGTTTGTAATTACGGAAGTGTGCCAGAGAGATACACTATTTTTTAGTAGCATACTTATCGTCAACTTCTCAATTATTCAGGGAGAAAAAGATCTTTTTTTCCCTCTTCTTTTAAAGAACTTGTAAGCCTTCATTTCTTTTTTACTCACCTACTTTTACATGCTTTTCCTCCCATTTTATTTTCTTCTAGTAGCAGCTTCCTTAGGGAGCTAGAGGAAGCATATGTTACAGAAACCTAGTGTCTTTCAATATCTAATATCTCAGTGTCTGAATTATTAAACTATAATTACATTAGAATCATATTGCTAGCCAGTAAATATATAAACAAACACAACCTCAGATATTCTCAGTAATAGCTAAATAGTAAATTCATACTCAACATAATTTTCTCAGTTACTGTCAAGACATTTTAGATTAGTTTCTTTTGATACTGTTTATATCTCCTGTTTTTCATTTCAAGTTCTAAAATGAAAAATTGATACCTCCCTAAATGGCAGATCTCATTTTTGATATTGCAAAGGGTCTTTATACTTGAAAAAGTGGGTAAAAACTAAATTAGAAAGTATCTTACATTTTGCAAAACATGTTTCCCCCATCCCTACTGTTTAATCCATTCAGTGCAACGTATTTTCTCTCAAAAATAGGGCAAGGAAACTACTTAGAAATGTCACTCATGTCATATTTTTAGTTGTGTGTACATACGGCAGGATGCCAGAGACACACACTGATTTGTAGCAACACAGCAGCTCTTTGAAAAATACATTTAGTCTGTCACCACCAACTGTCATTCTTGACACTTTTCTGTAACTCAAATAATTCTAAGACAAAAGGGGAAAAAAGATTTTTTTAAATGAATACAAACTTATTTTTATAAATGATTAAGATCGTAACTGAATCAAAATTCAAGTACTTTTTAATTCCCCTCCTATCTATGATTAAATATAATATTTTTAAATAAAACAACTACTTTGACATTCTTAATTTCAAATATATTTGAACAAATTCCATTGTTTCTATTACACAGTTCAATTTTCCCATTCCATTCCTCTCAGGGGACATTCTTGTTGAGGAGGGAGAAGAGACACTTTCATTATTCCCTTTGTCATTCAACATTTCCCCTCCAGCCCACTCCATCCCCAAGATAATGCTTTTTGTGGCTATCATAGTTCTAACAATAATACTTCTCTACGCATCTTAGCTGTGTGACCAAGGGTAAGTCACATAACCTCGTTTGACTCAGTTTCCTCATCTGTTAAATGAATTAGAAAAGGAAATGGCAAACCACTCCAGTATCTTTGCCGAGAAAATCCCAAATGGGACCATGAAGATTCGGGCAGAACTGAAACAACTAAAAGACAACAATGGTCCTTTGACAGTGCTGCATTGTGGTGCCGGAACAGGAGTTGTATGACCAACATCTGAAAACGTAGCTAGGGAAACAGACTGGTCATCACTCAATCTCATCGAATTCTCTGTAGAGGCGAAGCGATTCAGGTAGTATTTAAAGTGAATCTTACAAATAAGGAGATGTCTAAAAAAATCCAAAAAGCTCTTTGGAGAGTATCCACTTAACTCTCAGGATTGATTAAATTGTAATGTCACTTTGTAGACACAGTCTGAAATCATGTAGCTTAAAATTACAGCTCAAATGAAGTTGAAGTCTTAGCATCATCTCTTCTCATAAACAAACAGTTTCATAAAGAGACAATGTATATTTGATATCTCGATACTAAATTGATTATATAGGAATGAATGTTTAAAAACACTAGTGAGAAACATAGATTACAAGTTCCTTGAGGGCAGTAATGGCTTCCATTTTTATCTTTGTATTCCAGTGACTATTTAGTGCCTGGTACGCAGTAGGTTTCCAGTAGTTTCTTGTTTAATATAATATAATTTGGGGTAAGAAATGACTTCCACTTTTCAAAAGAGACACTAAACTTTTAGAGCAAATGGAAATGATTCCATTTACTATCACTACATTAAAATTCTAAACTACCACAAAGGAGGAATATGAGAATATTCCAATTTAACCTTCACTATTTCTTCCCAATTTGGAAGATAAGATATGCTCTTGATCCAATAGTTCACAGGCATAGGGGAATCCTCAATGATAAAACTTTCTCTACCAAAGCAAGTTGATAATTTCCCTCCAATTTCTAATCTTGAAAGTTATCTAGAGAACTTAGGAGGTACAGAGACTTATCAGAATCATGGAGTCAGTAGGTTCCAAAGGGCAGAACTTGAACTCAGATGTTCCTGGTTTCATGAGAAACTCCCCATACCACCATGGCATGCCCTTAAATTTAGTAAGACGGTGAGAAGAGGAGGAAGTATAATAAAAAACATTTTCAAATATGTAATTTATGAGTACTTTGATTTCCACCAATAACAAAACAATAAGAGCCAGCATTTATGTGGAACTTGGGGCTTACAAAACGATATATACACACATATGCATATGTTTGTGTAAACACATATGTGATACATACATGTCTGCATATGTATGGGTGTGTGGGTATGTACACATTGTATATATGTATGTTATAAATATATGTTTACAATAAAGCAATTTGTGAATTAGGTGCTATCATAATTCTCATTTTACAGATGAGGAAACTAAGGCTGGAAGAGGGTAATTTATTTGCCCAAACTCATATAGCTCATTTAATATCTGAATTCAGGTCTTCCTGACTTGGTCTGCATTTTATCCACCATGATAACTAGCTGCCTGTCTGTTCTACTCCACTCTTCTTCCTGGATGTAACCTATCAGCCAGTTTATATTTGACCCAAATTTCACTCATATTAATTTCTTATTATGTCTAATTATTAATCCTTTACTAAATTATTTTATAACCAGTTGTTTACATTAAAGTAAATGTTAAAGGCATAATTTTATTAAAGGCACTCTAGTCCTAGTTACTAACCAGATATTTGAGGTCGTAATATTCCCTATATCGGCCTCTAGTGCCACTTAGCATGTGGTTAAAGTTTATACTCATGCTTATAAAAACTTATTAGTTTCTTATCTGTGGAAGGTTGAGAAACTAGAGGGCCAAGTATGATTTCCCTTCTTTCTACTGCCAGATCTCAAAAGGTTTGGCAATATGCTGCTTCAAGGAATAAAATACAAATCTAAAGGGCTTCATAAGGTCATTAAAAACCATAACAGGCCAATGTGTGTTGCCTGCATGATTATCATTCGGACTTCTAGAGAGCAAGCACTTAATCTATTTTTTAATCTATAGAAGCCAGTAGTATCTTGCCTTTGAATTTAAGATGAAAGTACATTAAACTTCAGGGGTGGAGAACCTGCAGTCACAATGCCACATGTGGCCCTCTAGGTCCTTGTGGGTGGCCTTTTAACTGAGTCCAAGTTTTACAGAACAAACCCTTTTGTTAAGGGGAATTTTTCTGTGACATTTTGATTCTATCAAAGGGCCTTACTTGAGGACCCAGTTCCCCATCCTTGAATTAGACTATCTTTCAAACTCTAAATTCACCCTACCATTTTTCCACCCTGATACAAAGAAGTTACAATAGATAAGAGATGGTAGAATTAGCTCTCTCTCTCTCTGTCTCGTATATCTATATCTATATATGTATGTATATATATAAATATATATACACACCTTTATGTATGTATGTTGTGTGTATATTCAGTTGGGAGGGGGAATTTTAATACCTATCTGGTCTTACGTTTAATAGCACTCCTTAAATGTCAGCTGTAACTGCAGAAAGGCGGAGGGAAAGGACCTGGTTCAGTGCTTTGATCTTCGACGTCTCAAGTTATTTATCATTTATCAAATGGTTCATTAAAGATGTCTGGTTTGGAAACTCCCCTAAATACGGCAGAACAGAATAGTTTGAAATGTGTTTTGATGGGGTGCTTTTTTGTTTTGAAAGGGGATCTAATTCTCAGATTAAGAAACAAATATTGTTGCTCAAAGGGACTATAAATTATTCCCTAAACATGGGTTTGATGTCACATACACAGAGATGGCATGTTTGAGAGTATTTTAAGTTCTATACTTGGAGTCTTTGTTAAAGAAAATATGAGTATCACTGGACTCCAACCACTAGCATCTCAAGATACTTCCAGGTCTGCAGATACTCCCACTAACTGAATCTCAAGGTAGCCTGTATTTATCCTTCTCTGAAAGAATTATGTTTGTTTGGTTTTTTGCTCTTAGATGAAACTATAGCACTGCCTTTCATAATGAATAATTGATGGATAACTTCTCTGATTATCTTTGAATTCAATCTGGCACTTGATCTACTTCTTGGCTTCTTAGTCTTGTGTGTTAGTTTAGAATCAAGCAGTAGAAAATGAAGAGATTAGGAGACAAATGATATTGAGGAGCTAGATATAAGAAGACATTTTTAGCTGCCAGAATCACAAAACAGTTAAAACAGTAATGAAATTTTAACTGGGTGGCAACTCAAGAGCACACTGTCAGAGAAGAAAGACTCTACTGTAGTGAATTCAATTGGACGAACATAAGGGTTTTCAGTAGACTCTTCTCAAAACCTTCCAAAGTTCATTCAATTTTCTCTTTCCAGAGTTACACATTTGATGGGGAAAGAAACAAGATGTTATAAGAACAGAGCCACTACTAGGATTAGGATTTATGTATACAATCAGATAACACAGGCTTAGAAAGAAAAGGCCCTGTGGCTAGGTTTAAATGTTCTTTTATTCAATAATTTTCAGTTGTCTGACTCTTTGTGGGTTTTCTTGGCAAAATCATTTGGGGTTTTCCTGGAAAAAAACACTCTAGTGGTTTTCTATTTCCTTCTCCAGCTCTTTATACAGATGAGAAAACTGAGGTCAACAGGTTTGGATGACTTGCTCAGGGTCATGCAATATACGTGTGAGACCAGATTTAAATTCAGGAAGATGAGTCTTCTGACTCCAGGCTGAGCACTCTATACACTGTACCCCCAAACTACCCTCAGTCTCTTATTTTGTTCAGTTTTGAATGAATTGATTGGTTGTGAACTGACTCAGTCAAAACTCACATCTGAAGACTAGATATAGCCTAAGGCTTGCGAAGGCTTGCGTGGCCATTTAGGTGAACACCTTTTCAGTACTAAAAGCATCTTGCATCTATGTTTGCTGGTATGGAGTAGTATCTGATTTTGAAAGCTTTTTTCTTCAGTGACATCCTAGTTATTCCTAAAGAGTTGAAACACTTCCAAAGGATAATTTTTTGGCTAATGAGAAATAATCTATCTTTCTCACTTATGACATTTAAAACCAAAGTGGAAAACAGGGCCACAGTGCTACAGTTCAGAGTGTGAATTAAATCTACATAAATTATGTAAAATATTCATTTTCACTTGTTTTCTTTTGTTTTTATAATTACAAGTGTGAAGTAATTTATTCTGCCAAGATCCACTCTGTACAGCAAATGATAAGAGAATTAGATGGATGGGCATAAGAATTACTTTAAAAATAATATTGAAGTGGTGTCAAATATGAAATAATAATTTTTTTAAAGTTAGAGCAGCAAATGAGCCAGAATCTGCAATGCAAATAGTATCATGAAAGGGGGTTCAGGGAACATGAGTCTATCATCCATTTCAATAACATGCTTTATTTCACATGGCATCCTTTCACTTTGTTTAATGATACATGTCCCTTCCCTTGCTCTATTGATGAGCTATGAAGCCTGTCTACCCATATCCATATGCCCAGGTTTAAGAAATATGTGTTAGTAAGGCAAGAAGAAGTCAATGTGTCTTCTTTGTATTCATTTCTTTTTCACTTAATGGATCAACACATAGAGCATCGTCACTTTAAGAAGTAAGGAGGTTCTTAGAATCTTTCCACAATAGCATTTCTGGATCAACTTTTATCTCCTCATCTCACTCACATCTTAGACTATTTTCCTCTGCTTCTGTTTTACATTCAGTTTCTAAATATTCTCCTTTCTCTAGATCTCTTCTTTCTTTTTACACCTAATTTCTACTTAAAAGAGACATATTTCTCTTTTCCTCTTTTGCAGGATTTAAGGAAATTTCCCTTTGTTGAGTCTCTCTGGACCTTTGTAATCTGTGAACAGACTAGATATACCTTAGGCTATTCAGTTTTGTTCCCCAAATTTAAATCTTCTAAATCCATTAGCATTTTCTGCGGATTCTTATCCTTCCTAATTCAAGAGATAAACTCAGCCAGGGATTGACTGGGTTAGTTCTCTTTTTGCCATCTTTTTTTTTTCCTTTCTAAAAAATAAATTAATAAATTTTAAAAAAAGGAATAAACCAAGCATGCTAAATCAGATTAATTTCCAAGAACACTATTCCTTTTATATTTTTGAAACCTTTTTTTTTTAGAAAAGGGAAAAATGAACTTGAGGTCACAGCAAACACTAAAATTTATAGACTTCCTAATACACCATGGTTTATGGCTTCAAACTTTTAAATTCTTTGTATATTTTAATATCTCTTTCATTTCTGAATATATCGTCTCCCTCTTTCTTATCCAGTGAACTATCCCTCATAACAAAGTCACAAATAATACAAAAGAAAGGGAGAAAGAAATATTTCAGCAAAATTAAAGAACTCATTCACTGAGTCTGAAAGTAAATGAATGAAAAATTATTTCTTAAGCAGCTACTATTATATGCACCCTCTATGATTCTAGGGTCTGATAGTAGAACAAAACAAAATGAAACAGTTCATATCTTCAAGTAACTTACAATATAAAGGAGATAACACAAATAGGGAAAGCTGTGGTCAAGGAAGGGATTTTTGTTTGGGAAACCAAGCTCCACTTAATGGTTGGCTTAGTGTGATTATCCATAGTAATGACTAGAGACAAAGAGCAGTCCATTATAATGTCATTTCTAGTAGTACATATTTTCATCTCTTCATTAGGGATGAGCTTAAGTATTGCAATTATATAATATTAAGTTAATTTTAAAAAATTAGCATTTAATGGAAGTATGGTTAAAGAGAACCTACTCTTCTTTTAATTTTTTTGTGCCCTTTTGAAAGGACTATAGAATTATTGATTTAGATGTGGAAGGGACCTAAGAGGCCAAATCATCCAAACATCTGATTTTATTGATAAGGAAACTGTGTCTTAGAGAGGTTAGGGACTTGTCCAGGGTCACACAGCTAATGAATGATAGGGGCAGTATCTGAATCTAGGACTTCTTGACTTGAATTTTAGTATTCTATCGACTAGACAGTAAGAATTTTAAAAACTGGATTTGTAATAAATGACTAAACCACAATTATATGTTTACTTTCTTTGCATTAACATTGAAAAAAATATGTTTTTTCTTCTTTTAACTTACCATCAGAAAGTGTCACGATTGTGAGATCATCGGTGGATACCCCTGGCCCGTATCGATTATAAGCCAGAAATCGAAGGGAATACTCAGTAAATTTTTTCAACCCTTCTAGCTTGTAAGACAGTCCATCAACCTCTATATTCTAGGAAGATAAAAAGAAGCAGAAATTGTTATTAAGAGGAACATTAAAGTAGATATGGCAGTCATTCTGTAGAATAAATGGATCAGATATTAGACTTTTGTTCACTAAACTACAGAGCTTAAATCCTTATTTGAGTAGCTGTAAAAGGTAACTTGTAACATAGACTTTCTGACTAAAGCACCATCCTCTGTAGTCTCCTACTAATGTATCACTATACTATTTTTACAGTCATTAAATTCCAATTTACTTTACACTCCACAATACATTTAGTGGTTTTTTTCCTCCATAAATTGCCAGAAAGCAGATTGTTAACTCAATGGGAAGAGATCTGTTTCTGGACTACAGAAGGAATTAGATGTTAAGAAAAAAAAGATGATTCCAACTTTATTTATTACTTAAACATAAACAGAAAGTGAACACATAATATTGACTAACTTTATACAATATTTTTTGTTTAAAATATTCAGAGTTCTATGATGGAGGTCAAAATTGTTTTCCTATCATAGATGAGAAATGGAAGGTCACCAAGTAGAATCATAAATTTAGAGCTAGAGGATCCTTTTAGAGGCCATTGATTCTAATACTTTCATTTTACAGAAGAAGAAACCGAGGCACAGAGAAGTTAAGTCACATGACCCAGTTCACATGGCTAACAAATAGTTAGGATTCAAACATAGGTGGTCTTCCCAATTCTAACTGTAGCACTTTATCCACTGTGTCACTGATCTTCCTCAGTAAATAACTGGCACTGTCACAAAGCCCATTTTAAAGCAATTTGGGAGGGAGATTCAAGTAGTGCGTTAGTGGCAGATGACTTTATCTCAAAATTGTGCTTTTGCCATGATGACACTGAGTCATCCAAGTCCTGCTTGAAGAAAGGATACGTCATGTAACATATCATAGGAAGCTTCAATTACCAATGGACAATATTAAAAGGACATATTATACCTTGTGATTAACTTTAATAAATTGGGAAAATTGAGTTTTATAATAATTTAATTCTTTTTAAAAACTTCAATTGATTAGGTATTTGGACCCTTCCTTAGCTGAGTTACAGGAAAGCCATGAGGATAGAAGACAAATGAGTCAGGAAAAAGTCAGTCAACAAGCTTTTATTAAGCACTTACTATGTGCCAAGCACTGTGCTATGTACTAGGTATACAAATAAAGGGGAAAACAAAACAAAATAATACATTTTTGCCCTAAAGAACTTGATTCTAATGAAGGGGAAAACATGTATATAACTAGGTACCCAAAAGATATGCACAGAGTACATGTGAAGTATTGAGAGAAAGGAAAACTAAATGGGGGGTCTGAGAGAAGACCTCCTATAGGTAGGATCTGAGCAATTTTGAAGAAATCCAAGGAAGCTGGGATATAGAAATGGGGAGACATATCAGGAACATTTCAGGCACGGAAGATGGTGACTGAGAAGTCATGGAGATGAATGAGTCATGTGCAAGGAGAAGCAAGTGGACAAGGAGCTGGATTATATAGTGTGTAGAGGAGACTAAAGTGTAAGAATCTAGGAAAGGTATCAAGTGACCAGGTTATGAAGAGCTTTAAAGGTCAGTAGTTTTTAAGAACTTTAAAAGAGAATTTATATTTGATCCTGGAAGCAATAGGGAGTTAATGGAGTTTGCTGAATGGTGGGTTAAAATGGTCACATATACAATTTAGAAAAGCAATCTGGGAAGTTGGGTATAGAAGGTGAATTCAAATGGGCCATGACTTGAAGCAGGGAGACCAGTTGGAAGGCTATTGCTATAGTCTAATAGAGAAGTGATGAGGGGCTTAACTAGCGTGATGGCTGCATGAGTGGAGAGAAGGGGCATAGACAAGATATGTGATAGTAGAAACGACAAGATTTGGCAAAAAATTTTATATATGCAAAGTGCATTCGAAAAGTCAAGGATATCACCAAGTTTGCAGGGCTGGGAGGATAGTAGTGTACTTGACAGTAATAGTGATGAGATCCTAACAAAGCTGCCCTCCAACACCAATGTTCTAATTTCATTACAAGCCTACTGTACCTACCTAGCCCCACTACTAATATCCTAACTTATACATATATGCCTCATTACTTACTAGAACAATAGGTGTGCCCCTGAACTTTCCATGTTTCCCATGGAAACAGCAGATATGTCCATGTGATGGGACTAGTCATTGCCTCTACTTAGCTACTGCCCCCAGACCATTCTCACATATTTGAAAAGGTATGTTTTTATATTCAATAACAATCACGTCATCCATATAGCCCAAGGCTGGACCACAATACCTAACTATCTCTCTTGATCAGACAGGACCCTAACAGCTAATTAGAGGGCAGCATGACCAGAACGTTTGACCACCAAACCATAGATAGGACCCCTCCTCCATTACTTAATCCCTTAACAAATTCCTTCTATCTTTTTAATATTAATCATATTCCTATATTGTATGTAAATCTATTTATGTAATTCTAACTTTATCCTATAAAAATCCATCTTGCTTTCTCTGAAGTTGCTGGTTCTTCTTGGAACTTAGCCTACTTCATGAAAAGTGTCAGTCTCATTAAATGCCTATATTTGGATCAGAGGTGGTCTGACTCTGAACTCTTTGAGACAGTTCCACCCTAACACATCATGAAACACCAGTTTTTGCTATCCCAGAACTTAAACTTTAACAATAGAGAAGTATGAAAGCAAGGAGGCTTTGAGGGAAAGATAGTTTTGTTTTTGTCAAATTTGTCTACACAACATTCAATTGGTAGTATGGGATTAAAAGTCAGGAGAAAGATTAGGGCTTGGGATAGAGAAATGTACATCATGTAGATACATCTGATAATTAAGTTCATGGGACCTGATTCAATCTTCAAGTTAGAGATTGAAAATAAAAAAATAAAAAAAGAGGGCTCAGGATAGACTCAGGGAACATGCATGGTTTAATAGGCATCATAAAGATTGTGAGTCAGCAAAGGAGAGTAAGAAAGAAAGATTAGACCATCAAGGCTTTAACTTTTCTTGAACAACTCTTCATTGTTTTCTAAGATGGCTGGAACAAGTCACTGCTCTCCCAACTCAGAATTAGGCTTATTTTTTTTTTCTCCCACCTACACTATTTTTTTCTGAATCTTTTACTGTTTTTGTGAACTTTAGGGGTATGAGGTTGCTTTAATTTTTATAATTGCTAACTATTTTGAGTAATTTTCAGTTGGTTATAAATCATTATGTTTCTTAATTCAAAAACTGTTTTTATACTTGATCCACTTATCTGTGGACTCAATTTTATAGACCCCTTCACACAGAAAATAATTGGAAATGGAACTAGCTTTCAGGAGGCTGGCAGTGATAAAAATAGTCACCCCTGTGTTACTATTTCTATATTCCATTCAAAACACTTTGCAAATCTTAAGAGGCTATATAAATATTAACTTTTATTGCTATTTCTCAGTCCCCAAAGTTGCTAACATATACATGTTCATACAAATTACTCTATCTCTTATACTACACTGCCTTTCAAGATATGTATACATCACCTGTATAGTTTTATGAATACATCTCTAAATGTGTATTGTACACATACATATTTTCATTTTTTTCAAAAATGATCTTTAGATATCCTAGATCTTTGCCAAGGTTTTATAATTCCCCTCTTCCTGTGTGAAACCAATAGTAACAATTATCTGTTACCACGTGTAAGAAAATTGGCATCTCCTATATTGACTTTACTCTAAGGCCTATTTACCTCCACAGCTCCTTGTGTTCCAAATAACTGTTGCAATTCAGAATTGAATTAAATTATTCAAACCTCCAATAGCAAGTATTTTAAAACTAATTAATTATCCACTTAATTCGCTCACTTGGACTAAATACTCTACTCAACTGTAGGAAACTTCTGGAAGATATTCATAGACATTTTTCTACCCCAAGCATATCTCTGCGTGCAGAGCTATGATGGATTTTCTCGCCTACCTGTTCTTTTCCAGTAGAAGCCTCAGTGCAGAACAATCTGTAACCTTGGACAGGACCATTTGCATAGGCAGGGGGTTCCCAGGAAATAAGAATTGAGGTAGGTGAGGTAGATATAGCTTGCAGGTTTTCGACTGGACCTGGGACTTGCACTATAGACAAAAAAAAGAAGATCAATGTAAGAGTTTCTCATTCCATAAAAAAAGATTAACAAAGTTTTCTGGTACATTATAATATATATGTATGGTACATATGTATTTGATATATACATGCATGTATGTGAGTATGTATGTGTATATATGTATGTGTGCATGCACATATATTTATACATTTATATTTATACATATACACACATACATATACACACATATATACATACATATACATATATGTGTGTATATAGATATATTTATATCTATATATACTTCTAAGAAGTACCTATGTTGTATGTTTGTAAGTTCCTAAATATTTAATATAGAGCTATATAATCATAGCATTTTAGGATGGGGAGGGACCTTGGAGAAAAGTTCTCCAGGCCTCTTATTTTTGCAATTGAGAAAACTGAAGCCAAGAAATAAAGCTATTTGCCCAATGTCATACAAGTGGATGCAGCTAAGTCCCAGACTCCAGAATCAAGTTTTCCTAACATCCAGTTTGTTGTACTTTCCATCACATGATATTGCCTCTAAAGTCCAGAAATGAATCAGTATTAGGGAAGATCTATTCATAAATATTATGAATTAGGATTTCATTTATTGGTCCAACATGAAATGTTAGAGGTAGCATGACCTAATGGCCAGAGAGCCAGCCTTAGTGTCAGAATTACCTAGATTCAAATCTAGCCTTCTGACACGTATTGTCCGTGTGATGTAAAGGAAGTCACCCTCTCAGTGCTCTAAACAATCCTTTAAGACTAAGTTTCTGAGATGCTTCGGTAGAGAGTGTTTCTTCACTGGGGAGCCCCCTGAACCATAGAAATCACAGGTCCTGACTCCTTTCTACCTTTCCTCCCAAAATGACATACATTTAAACCATGAAATAAACACATTCAAGGACATTTTTATCATCTGGAACCGTTCTTATATGTTGGCACTGGAAAAAGTTGGCTTACTTCTATAAATTGCAAGTATAAATTATTATTACTTACTGATACTGATAGCCTCAGTCTTACATAAACTAAACAAATGCTTAACGTTTGCAGTATATATTAAAATAGAATCCTAATTGATGAATGTGTTAAGTGGTCTTTGGTCAGTTGAATATTTTGCTGAGTATTCTTCACTAGATCAATTCTGACATTACTTGTCTACCACATGAAAGAAGAAATCTGCTAGGGGATTCCTTGAAGATTTTCATCTCAATAGCTTCCCTTAAGCCACTGGTTTTTCTAATGTCTTCCATGGAATTAACCTGTCTGATATGTAGTTATCGCTTCCATATTGTGAGGTTTAGATGTGTGATGGCTCCCACGATCTTGAAAATCTGTGTAAAAGTTTTGGCCCTCCTTTTGTACTGGAGAAGAAGTCTGATTGCTTTTTTTTTCTTTCTATTTTAAGGGTGTTTACAGTACTAAAATTTGGATTAAGTATTTGTTCATGGGATCTTTGTCATCTAATGACCTTCATGTGTTGTCTGTAACTTCCACAAAACTAAAAAAAATTTCCATAATACATGGGGAAACACCCACAAAATACCAAAACTTCAAGGGGGAAAGTCATAATGTGGAAGGGATCACTGTATTCCTGTGTATTTTTTTTAAATACTGTTTACACTTGAATGAAATTCTTACTTTGGATCACAGTTAAGACCATCCACAATACCAAATCAAGGTTTGAGATTTATGGAAATAAAACACAATACACAGGACCATCTACAACACACACATACACACATCCACACATGCTTACATACTCCGACACCTACATATCCACACAATCCAAGAGAATGCCGTTTTTAGCTCACTGTGTTTTGACAGTGGAAGGTTTTTCTCAAGATTATCTGGCCCTTGGTATTCCTCTAATAGAAGAGGATTGCCCTCTGAGACACTAATCTTTGACCTCTCCTCCCAGAGAGCTATTAGAGAGAGTCAGGGTAATGATAATGACATAAAATCTAATTTGACAGGGTAACGGTGTCTTGTCTCAATATAGTTTTCATTCTCAAATTAGATTTTATGTCATTGTCAATATAAAAAAAACCATTCCGTTTGAGGGAGGAGACAAAAAGAAAATAGGTCATATAGACAATGATACTACTCATTTAATAATAGGATTATTTTGCTGGAATATAACATTTTTTTTAAAAAAGAAGCTCATCCATGATTTTCAAGACAAGAGAGGTTTCAAACTCCTTCTCTGTGGTTTTCAAGAGATCAATACAAAGACTTCAAAGATAAATTGTTGCATTTTTTTGACTTCTCTTCACAGTTTTTAACAAGAAAAGAGGGGATATGAAGTAGCAGAAATGGACTAGGTCAGGAGCTATACTGGGTTATGGAAATGCCTTACAAATCCCACCTCCCAGGTTCATCAGCCTACAGATTTATATTCCATTTTAAATTTTACAAAGTATTTTACATAAATGATCTCATTTTATCCTCACAATTACCATGACAGGTAGGTGCTATTGGTATACCCATTTTATAGATGGAGATACCAAGGTTGAAGGAAATCAAATGAGAACTGAAGACTTCCTGATTCTAAGTCCAAATCTGTTACCGTGCCACCTAGTTGCTTTAATAACAAAGACCCCAGCAAACACAGGAGGGCCTGCTGTATGTATTGTTAGATGTGTTTTTCTGAAAGGAAAGCAACTTTTGAGGGATCAACAATCACTTTAATCAAGCACATGTATCATTCACTTAGTTCAGGGGAAAAAGTCAATACCCTGAACTTCAGTGAACGTACAAACAGAGAATTAAAGCCAGGGCATACATCACAGATCAACAGACAGTCCAACTGTCTGATCATCACATAATTACCAGAGAGAGAAATACTAACATCTGGGTTTTCAAAGCTGTGGGGCTCCTTAGCAGCTACCCAGAGTTTTGTCTGGCCAAACAAACGCTTCCAATGAGTAAGCCCCAAAGTAAAACCTCACCTCAGAGTATTTATACACTTTTCAGAGCCAGAGGGCATGACCCTCTGACCCAGTGCCTCAACAGGGAAATAAGAAAAGGTATTGAGGCCTATTAATGAGTGAGGAAAATCTTTAACTCTTCCCCCCACCCACCATTAACCTTAAATTATCATTACAGTTGACTATGCAGGTGACTTCATGTTAACGACTTGTGCTTTGATACAGTTATATCAGGAAAAGGGTGGCTCATCTCATTGGAAGTCCAACTTGAACCTTACTGTACAGTCATCTACCCATATGCCCTATACCCCTGGAAAAGGTAGAGAGGGGAGAAGCAGGTAGGGTAGTACTGGAGAAAGTTGTAGTAGTGGTCATCTCGTTTGATCCTCAGAACATAAAGGAGATCCAAGAGGAGGAGGATGAGCACCAGGAGATGTACAGGTTACCATATGTGAACAAATTTTGAGGCCACTTTGAGGAAAGACAGGAACCCATGCGACAGAAATAGGATCAAAAAGTAAGGCCGGGAAAACTACCAGGAGAAGCACACCTCTTTAAATTTCAGGATTCTGAGGAAATCCCCAGTCACAGAGCTCTAGTGAAAACACTTCTGTTAAACAAACATAACACCAGCCACAAGCTCAGTTTTTATAGTGTGCTTAAATCCTCCACACAAGCTAAAGGAAATAAAAGTAAAATAAACCAAGGCAAAGAAGTAAAACATAAATTACCTGTTTCAATAATATGTTGAATGAAAGCATGAGTCAAGATTTTGACTCTTTGTATGTTGTGTGTATTTACTTGTCAGTTGGAATCATTGGTTACTGAAATTTGAATTTTCACTAGCATTTATGGTTTTGAAAATATAATTGTGGCAAAACAGAAACAAAATAAAGCAAAAATAGAAGGAAAGGATTATAAAGATGATTTGAAGAAACCCTCTCATTTCATCAATATGACGGAGGTAGCAAAGAACCAAACCACCATTTAAATATACTGCCTGATTTCAAATCCAATCCTCTTTGCACCTTGAAGAATTTGAATGGAATCCATCATAGGAAACTAGTCAATAACACTTTCAGAATTTTTTTCACTTAGTTACCTGAACACTGAGAACTTTTATAGCGACTACACTTTATGGAACAGTGATTTGCGCATAGCATCAGAGGGACAACAAGTCATCTCTTCTCCCTGTCTCTTGCCTTATTTTAAAGTGGAAGAAACTGAGACCCAGGGAACTTATGTGAATTTTCCAAGGTCATACACACATAGGTAGTAAAAAGCAGAGCTGAAATTTGAACCTATCTCTCCAATTGCAAATCCAGTACACTTTTCATGGAAACATGGGACTTAATAAACATTGCTTGAATGAAAGAATCAGTTATAGAAGAAGTTGTCAAACTATGGCCTGTGGGGGAAATCAGGACCACCCCCAGGTTTTGGCAGGGCCCCTGAGCTAAGAATGGTTTGATTTGGTCTACAGGTCATAGTTTGCTGACCTTAAAATTATATGATTATAAATTGTACCAGAGTTGCTTATAGTAATGCTGTGCATGCACTTTTTTCTCACCCTTTTTCATTCTCTCATTATTTTCAATTGAAACAACTATTATCCATCAAAGTCCTTAAATATTTACACATATTCAGATTTCTTTCCTTTTCCAAGTCTGCTGTTATCTGATGGGACATAAACAATTTGGAAATTAGTAGTAGCATGAAAATATTCCACAAGAACAATGTTGTGTGTTCTAGTGTGTAAATTGATTCATTTATATGTTTACAGACGGATGTGTCAGAAGTACTGTCCAACAGGAAGAATGAATTAGCAAATTATTAATTAGGGCTCATAGTGCACTTCTGTTGTCAACCTGGCCATCTGTTTCTCTTGTCTAAGGTCCTCTACCTTAATCTTGGTCATTATTACCTGTCAGTAAATGCTACTATGTGCTAATTTCCAGAGGTACAGGATTTTGCAAATCCGTAGGTGAACTTTGCAACACAGGCCATTTAATCATAGCATTTGAGAATTGGAAAGGACCTTAGGGAACTAACCTTCTAAGAAATTCAGGGATCCTTCTGCAGCATTTCTGACAGGTGTGAATGCTTTTACTCTCTTCTGACACAACATAGTCAAGACACAAGGTTTTAACTAGATTAATGGATGTTTGTCATTCATGAATATGCTTTCTTTTTCCATGCTGTGGGCACTAGATTCTATACACAGTATAACTGTGTTTGTGTGTGTGTGTGTGTGCTTGTGCATGTGCCATATGTGTGAGTTTTTATCTATCCTTGTTTATATATGCACAAGGCAGGGAGATGGCCCAGTAGATAGCATATTGGGGCATGGAGTCAGCAATACTCAACTTTCTGAGTTCAAAATCAGCCTCAGACATTTACTAGCTGAGTAACCCTGGGCAAATTCAACCCTGCTTGCCTCTATTTTCTCATCTGTAAAATGAGCTGGAGAAGGAAATGGCAAACCACTGCAGCATCTCTTCAAAAGAAAAAAAAAATGTGTCCCAAAGAGTCCAATCTATGTTGAATAATAATTTCCTGACAAACTATATCTATTTCTCCTCATTCTCATATAAGTTAACTATTCAAATAATGGAAAGATTTCTGAACAGATGCATAGTTCAGGAAAGTAACCCATCAATCACACTCTTTCCAAACAACCATCTTCATGCCTAAACAACCTTACAAAAATAGCGCAACTTCATCTGGGGAGAAGGAGAAAGGGAGGAAATAAGCATTTATATGGTGTTAACTATGTGCCACTCACTATGTTAAGTATTTTATAGATATTATTTCCTTTGATCCTTGTAACAACCTTATGCAGGTGCTGTTATTATCCCCATGTTATAGTTGAGAAAACAGAAAATGTTAAGTAGTTGGCCTAGGGACATATAGTTAGTAAATATCTGAGACTAAATTTAGACTCATACCTTCCTATTTGCCATACTCCTCTCTCTCTCTCTCTCTCTCTCTCTCTCTTTCTCTCTCTCTCTCTCTCTCTTTCTCTCTCTCTCTCTCTCTCTCTCTCACACACACACACACACACACACACACATTATTTACATAAGGAGCAATATTATTCCATTATTATTTTAGCACCTTGATAGTACAGTAGATAGAATCTAGAGTCAGGAGTATCTGAGTTCAAATCTAGCCTCAAACACTTACTTATTAGCTGTATGACCCTAGGCAAGTCACCCAATACCTTCTTGAATCAGTTTCCCAATCTGTAAAGTGATGATAATAATAACACCTACCTCCATTGTGAGTATCAAATGAAATAATAATTGTAAAGTGCACAGTGTCTGGCACATGGTAAGTTATATATACATGTTAGTTATTTTTATAAGGTCTTATTTAATATAAGTGCAAGGAAGAAGGGCAGATAACGTAGGTTTTTTTATGTTTCCTACAAAGCATTACTGAATACATACTTCTGAAATGCATATTATTCACATAAGGCAAAGAAAAAAACTCACTTGTACACAATTATATAATGTAGAATGTCCTGGTATTGCAATACATAGGGTAAAGGTTGTGCATCAGGAGATTAAGAGGAAAGAGATCTCATTTCTGAGATAGGCTCTTACTTGAGTGACTTTAGGAAAGTTGATTAATCTCTCTGGGCCTGAAACTGCTTGTGGGTGAAAGTAAGAACCTAGACGAGGTGTTTTCAATTTCTAAGCCCTTACTGCCATCAAGGGACTCAGTTCTCTGAGTCTTTATAGTCATTAAATAAATTACACTGCCTTTAACATATGGTATAATCATTTATGCAATCAATGATTGAAAATTACAGTGGGGGATGGCAGAGTAAAAGGAGGGACTCATCTGTGCTCATCCACAAACTTTTTCAGATACCTCTAAGAAGTGAATCTGAAAGAATTTTAGAGTGGTAGAATCTGCTGGGAGACAGAGTGTGGCAGATATCCAGCCCAGGATAGCACAAAATATCAAAGGGAAGAATCTGTTACACCAGGTTGGTGGAGTCCAGAGCACATGGGAAGCACCAGCACAAACAGCCATAACAGAGCATGAACAGTCCCAGGCAGGCTGAATCTCCAGTGGTAGTTCAGATTCCCAAACCACTCAGCACAGTTCGGGAGTCCAGCAGAACTGGGTGAGAGAGAAGTGTAGGGCTCACAGCAGCTACAGTAGCTACTCCTGGGGCTATCAGCCAATGTTTAAAAAGTCATTTACTTGAACTTCCAGGAGCCAAGAATGCAGAGTAAACTGTAAGTGCTCTTACCCTCTCTGCTTAGCCTTGAAAATTTCTGGCAGAGTGGGGCCAGTAAAAGGGGTAAATAGTCTTTTAGCTCAAAAGTCCAGGGAGAACACCAGGAAAGGCCCCACTTTCTGTGACTGGGGGACTAGTGGAGGACAGAAGTGTCCCAGCAAACTCCACGTGAGCAGAACAGCAGGAGATACTGAGTCAAAGGGGGATGGAACTGGTAGGCAACAAAACCAGGACTGTAGGTTTGTAACCCCTGGTGAAACTCAGACTTCACCTGGCCTTGGCCTTGGCACACACCAGTCAGCTCAGCAACAGATAAGTTGCAGTATGATGTAGCCCCTAGTCAAAAGAACCAGAGGCCACAGAACACAAAGCCAGTAGCCAGGACCCTAGCTCCTAGCACAAGGAATGTGGGACAGAGTCCCCTGGGCACCAGAAGCAGAGATTCAGTTTAAAAGTCAGGAAAAAGGCAATCACCATGAGCAAGAAGCAAATTAGAAAAGCAAAGACCCTAGAATCTTATTATGGGGAGAGGGAAGAACAAAATACAAATTCAGAAGAGGACAGCATTGACACTATACCCACATGTGAAACCTTGGAAGGGAATATGAACTGGTCTCAAGCCCAAAGAATGTTCTTGAAAGAGCTCAAGAAGGATTTTAAAAGCCAAATAAAAGAGGCTGAAGAAAAACTGGCCAGTGATTTTAAAAATACAATTAGCCAAAATTGGCCAAATGGATAAGGAGATACAAATCCTAATAGGAGAAAATAACTCTTTAAAAAGAAGGTATAAAAGCTAAGAAAATATTTTATTAAAAATTAGAATTGGGCAAGTAGAAACTAATAACTCTACAAGGCATCAAGAATCAATCAAACAAGTTCTAAAGAATGAAAATGTAGAAGAAAATGTAAAATATCTTATTAAAAAAACAACTGACGGAAAATAGTTCCAGGAGAGAAAAATCTAAGAATTATTGGTCTACCAGAGAGCCATGATGAAAAAAAAATGTCTGAACAATACCTTCCAAAAAATCATCCAGGAAAACAGCCCTGAGGTTCTAGATCCAGAGAGTAAAACAGTCATTGAAAGAATCCACCCATCATCTCTTGAAAAAAATCCCAAATTGAAAACCTTGAGGAATATTTTTGCCAAATTCCAGAATTGTCAGGTCAAGGAGAAAATACTGCAAGCAGTATTTTCAAATATTGAGGATCTATAGTCAGAATCTCACAGGACCTTGCAGGTTCTACATTAAAAGATTGGAGGGACTGGAATATATTTTGAGAAGAAAAGGAGGTTGAACTAAAACTAAGGACCAACTACCCAGCAAAATTGAGCGTAAACTTTCCGTTAAGGAGATGGACATTCAATGAAATAAGGAATTTCCAGACCTTCCTGATAAAAAGGCCAGAGCTCAATAGAAAATTTGATCTTCAAATTCAAGAAAGGCATAAAAAGGCAAATGGGGAAGTAAAAAAGAAAAAAAAACCTTGGTATTTAATATGAGCAAATGATTTACATCCCTGTATGGAAGGATGATACTTGTTAATCTTGAGAATTGTATATTTATTACAACATTTGAAAGGGATATACACAGATAGAGGATGTGGGTATAAATTAACTAGTGTGATGATATAAAAGAGACTAATTAAAGGATGTGAAAGGAAAAGAGGAAAGGAGGAGGCTGAAAAGGGTAAATTACATCACAGGAAAAGACACAAAAATATAGTAGAGGGAAAGAAGGGAAGGAGATGAACATTGTCTGAGCTCTACTCTCATCAGATTTGGTTCAAGGAGGTTAATAACATTCTCAGTTAAGTAAAGAGATCTAACTTGCACTGCAGAAATAGGAGGGGAAAGAGGAAAGAAAGAAGAAGGGTGTAGTTAGAAGGCAGGAAAAAGGTAATAAGGGAAGAGGGAAAGAAAAAGAAGGAGGATTGATAGAAGGGAGGGAAGACTGAGGGAGACTGTGGTAAAACTCTTTTGAGGAAGGGAAGGGAGAAGGAGAAATAAAAGCATAAGCATGGGGGGAAATAGGATGGAGAGAAAGACACATATAGTATCATAACTGTGTGATAGGAATGTGAATGGGATGAACTCTCCCATAAAATGGAAGTGGATAGCAAAATGGATTAAAAACCATAATCCTGCAATATGTTGTTTACAGGAAACACATTTAAAACATGGGGATACACACAGGGTATGTAAAAGTAAGTAAAAGTAAAAGATTGAGGCAGAATATATTATGCTTCAGTAGAAGTAAAAAAAAAAACAGGAGTAGCAATCTTAATCTCAGACAAAGCAAAAGCAAAAATAGATCTAATCAAACGACAAGGAAGGAAAGTATATCCTGTTAAAAGGCACCATAGACAATGAAGCAATATCATGACTAAATACATATGCACCAAGTGGAACAGAATCCAAATTCTTAGAGGAGAAGTTAAGGGGACTACAGGAAGAAATAGAAAATCTATGCTAGTGGGGGACCTCAACCTCCTCTTCTTTGAACTTGATAACTCTAACCTCAGAATAAACAAGAAATTTAAGGAGGTGAATAGAATTCTGAAAAAAGGTAGTTTTATTTATATTTTCTCCCATTTGTTTGAACTCTTCTATGTAACATGACTAATGTGAAAATGCGTTTAATAAGAATGTATGTGTAGAGCCCATATATGACAGCATGCAATCTTGGGGAAGGAGGGAGGAAAGAGGAGGAGCATACTTAAAACTTATAAAGTGATTGTTGAAAACTGAAAATATATGAATAAATAAATTTGGAAGAGAAGAAAGCGTAACTTTATATAGCTTGAATAAAAGAAAACTACAGTAATCATTATAGTTTGTCACGAGGAATCAGACTATTCTATGACTGTAGTGTCATGTCTTCAATCCAATCATACATAATGCATTTGGAAGATGAACAATTATATTCAGCCAGGGACTTTAACTCTGTAAGTATCTCATGCACAAGCAAACTCACATGCTGGATTTATTAGCTCAGTTTTTCAGCATGTTCGTACTTGCTGAACTCTCAGAAGTTATACACAACCTTGTGACCAACTCTAACCTTCTCTCTGTCTTTTCCTTTCTCTGTGTTGCTTAGTCTCTCTGTGTGTATCTATTTCTCTCTCTGCCTGTTTCCCTCTGTCTCTATATCTGTCTTTCTCTTTTTCTTTCTCCGTGTAGTTCTGTTTCTGCATCTCTACCTCCATCTGCATGTCTGTTTCTTCCTTCCTTCCTTCTTTCATTCCTCCCTCCCTCTTTTCTTTCTTTCTTCATATCACTTTTTCTGTCTACCTGTTTGTCTCAATATGTCTCTCTCTCTGTGTATTGCTGTCTCTCTCTGTGTCTTTATTTATCTGTCTGTCTGTCTCTCTCTCTATATATATATACACACGCACACACACACACACACACACACACACATATATATATACATATATATATATATATATATATATATATATATATGGATCTTCTCTCTTCCTTCTTCCCCTCTTTATATTCCCTCCCTCTGTCCTTCCCTCTATCCCTCCCCCTTTCCTTCCAATGTCCACAAATATCTATGCTGCATTGGTCAAAACTTGAAATCTGTATCATCTTTTTCTGAAACAAACTTGCCAGATTAAATGAAAGTCATGTCCATAAGAATGCAAATGTATTCACTTTGAAAGACTCTTTTAGGAGGCCTAGAACTGTGCTCATGAGTCTGGCTCTTCATCATTATACTGATGTTGCACAACTAGGAATCCAAAATGAAGATACATGTGAATGTCACCAAGTGAGCCATTGAGCCCTTGAATATTTAAAGTGCTTTCAGAGTGACTTCATTCTAATTGATGCAAACATTTCTAAATCATCAATATAACAGTCACCAAATCACATTTCTTTGAAGCAACCAAACTAAAAATGCCTTTGATATTCTTTTTCATAAGTTTACAGTCAAATGATGAACGATTTCTCATAAACACAATTCAAGCTAAGAGATCTAAGTATCCTAAACACTGGAAGGAACTTTAGACATCATCTAATCCTACCTGTTTATATGACCAAAGAGGAAATTGAGGCCTAAAAAGGTTAAATGATTTTTCAAAGGTCACACAGCTAATAATTTGAAGCCAGTCTACAAAGCCAGATCTCTTGAGTCTTAATCCAGTACTTTCCCAGTGTATAGATTTGGCTTCTTCACTCTTTGATTATTTGATTGCTAGTTTCAGAATGATTACTGAGGCCACTTTCTGTTATAATGGTGGACAGCCATGGCTCAGTAATTATCTCTAGGTACCCGCATCCTTAGATCACAAAGTGCTACTTCTTTAAACAGAAGATTTCAGTGGTTGACTTTATATTGAACATGTTTCAAATGCAAACTACTTGGGAGATAGCTTGGGTTTATTGATAATACAGCGCACATTCTGATTGCTTCTTTTATTTTTTCCTCCTGTAGTTAACAGCTTTAATGATATTTATATGAAATCTGTTTCTGTTCTGTATGGGGTAGACAACTTCAAAAAGCCTTCAGGCAATGTAATTATTAGCATAATGAAACCCCTTCTTGTCTGAACCGTACTTAGTTAGGAAATGTGACAGTAATTTGGCAAGAAAGAAGCACAGTACTACAGGGTATGTTTCTATTTCTGATCTAAAGGAACCTGACAGAATTTGGTTATATTTAATGTCTATCACCTATTCATTTTCCATTTGGTTTTCATGTGGTCTATTTGCTAGGCCATTTTACATTGAACATAACTGCTATAAACATATAAACATCTCCCTCTCTACATATGTTATAAGGATATATAATATGTAATATATATATAATTCTATATACACGTAATATATTTAGTAAAATGGGTATTATAGATAAGCACACTTGATATTTTCATAATATATAATATACATAAATGTACAAATAAAATCTATGATACACACATACATATACACATTTGTATAGTACATTTGCTTATCTATAATATGTGCATTTTATATGCATATAATACACCTATGTGTTCTAATAAAGCACACAGTACATTTTTTGACAATTAGGAACTACTACTGTGATTTCACTATCAGCATGGTGTGGTGGATACGGGTCAGTCAGAGACTCAGGAAAACAGTGTTAAAGGTCTGTCTCTGACATGTTAGCACCGTGACCATGAGCAAGTCAGTTTACCTAAAAACTCTCTAAAATGATGTTATAATTAATTATATTCATTGGTAGAAGAAGTTTCCATCTGGGCAGATCTCCAGAGCAGTGAAATTATAGGTCCATGCCAATGCCAAAGAAGATAAAAATTAAAAATGCTTTTCCTCAAAAGAAACAATGAAATAGAAAATAATTATTTTTATTAATCACACTTAATTAGAGAGAGCACTTTTATAAGAGTAGTGAAATCTGTAACATGACAAGGCAAGGACCATTCAAAAACCTTTATCAAGAAATACTGAAATAGTTGAGTGTCTATCTTGGAGGTAGTTTAGCATAGGGCTTTATAAATTAGCATTTGTGAATTTTTTTTAAAAAAGATAATTAAATCTCAATGTTTCCCCTTGTAATCTTGCATATTTTGTTAAATGCATTAAAATAGCTTCATAATAATGCATGCCTAGGCTTCATGAGACTGCCAAAGGGATCCCTGAAACAAAAAAGAGTTGAAAACCCCTGGTCTAGACAATTTTGCTAATTTTACCATGGAAATAATAAATAGTGTCTACTCATGCCAAGTGGAGAGTGGGAGCTGTTAGCTGGATGATCTGGCTCCCAAACTATGTTAAAAGAGAATATTCAAATAATGAAGATATATACTCTGAATTTGTATGAGTTTGAATGGTTTGGAAAAGGGATTCAGTCCTCTACTTTATATGAGCACAAGATAACACACATGCCATGTACGAGTTACTGAATCAGCCATATGTGGATGCAAAAACAAATAGCCATGGATTTTGTGTACTATACACACAGTGTCTACTTTATTCTTCCTTTTTATTAATTTATTTGAAGTCTTGCAGAAAAACTTAATTCCCAGAAAATCAATGCACTGTGGATTTTTACAAATGGGGGAAAATGTTCTCAGAACAAAGTTGTCTGTATAAGGACATTTTAGCTAGGAAGCATCTTGTCAACAGAGCTAAGGTGCAACACATTTTACAAATAACCCTGACTGCTTTAGTGTATTTCTTTGAAACATTAAAATTCAGCTTTTTTAATGCAGCATTAGAATCAGAGAGGCAACTTAATATGCTTGAAAGCTGGGTTCTCTTATATGGTGGTAACATAACTGTATACCAGATCTACCTCTATTCCCATTCAAATGATACACTGTATCCATTAATAGACCATAAAATCGTAAATCTTCTTCAGAAGCTAGCACTCCACAGGTCAGTGTTATAACAGTATAACAGAGTAGGAGTGCTAACAGGCAACTCTACAAGAACAAAGCAACACATTTTGACTTAAAAACATTTATTCGTTTCTGGGTAGACCTATGAATTTTACAAAAAGCAAGAAAAACAGCAATTTGAAAAGTTCTGATCACAGCTTTGGTTGTTTTCAGGAATTGAGTGATAGCAATATCTCATCTCATCACATTATAAAGGATTCCCCTCTTCTCAATGAAAGAGTATCGTAAGATGAATGCTAGTGTTATTTTAAGGAATCCAATTAAAGTTGCACTTATTTTCTAAATTATGATTTGTAGACATTTCAGTGACTCTTCAGTAGCAAGTTCAGGGCAGCATAGTGGATAAACCACTGGCTCTGGAGTCGAGGACCTGAGTTCAAATCTGATCTCGGATACTAGCTAGATGATCTCGGACAAGTCACTTAACCATGTTGCTTCCCTCCAAAAACAGACAGTTCATAATCATAATTCTATAAACAAGATAACTATCTGAATCTGTAGAATTATGTTCTTATGGCACTGTACCTCTAGAAAATAGTACCTATGATTAAAAACAACATTAAAAAGGAAACCAATAGTGCTAGACCTGGGATCCTTTGTCAGATTTTCAATATTTATCATGTAAAATAAATTTTTGAGGAGAATGGTTTTGGCTTCTCATAAAATTATTATGAAGAAGGACAAGGACAAGGAGACAACATAAAAATGAATGGGAATATTCTGAGGGGAAAAAAGTTTTGTATATATAGTTATTTCCCATGAAAGTGTGGAAAGAAGTGAGAAGACAAAGTCCTGAGCCTGAATTATCTAGATCACTGCTTCCATTTTCTACAACATTTTGTATGAATTGGAAGTGTAATGGAAGAGACTGTATTTCATTGACAAAGTGATTTATTTCAAGAGGAGCAGGTGTGAATAGTGCGTACTTTCTAAGATGAGAGGAGACAAGGGAAGGAAGTTGTCAAATCTGCTATGTATGATTTCTTACACTCTCACAGTTTGGGTAATAAAGTAAACCAGAGATTTGAACATTGGTAGGTAAATATAATCTTAATGAGATTTAGTGAGATGTCATTCATGAAGAGAATATGTAGTAATAGAAGGGTACAACTTGTTTCAGGGAAGGGGGTAAGGGGAAGGGAGAAAAAGCTAAGGAAGAGATTATTCATTAATGTGGAAATCCATAATCTTAAAAAAGAAACATATAGGACAAAATCAAAAGAAGGAGACACAGGCAATGCAGTGATGGAAATATACTACAGACTGCCAAGCACATGGGAAGGTTTGGATAATGAGTTTGCAAAACTGGCAAGAAGGTAGGATATAGTTTTGTTAAGAGACTTCAACTAACTAGCTGAGCACCTCTGGGAGGCTGTTCTCTGCTAAAAGGAGTGCAGCTGATCTATCTATCATCTATCTATCTATCTATCTATCTATCTATCTATCTATCTATCTATCTATCTATCTATCTATCCATCCATCCATCCATCCATCCATCCATCCATCCATCCATCCATCCATCCATCCATCCATCCATCTATCTATCTATCTATCTATCTATCTATCTATCTATCTATCTATCCGTCTATCTCTCTATCCGTCTATCTGTCTGTCTGTCTATCTATCTATCTATCTATCTATCTATCTATCTATCTATCTATCTATCTATCTATCTATCTATCTATATATCTATCATGTCCTTGTCCTGCTAATTATATTTTAAGACTATATAGGAATTAAGTAAAAGAACTGCTCTTCTGAACCAAATGTTGACCAATAAAGTAGAACTAGTTGGTGAAATGGAAAGATGAGGATGTTAGCAAAAGTGACCATGCAAACCAAAAATCTATTTAAAAAAAGAAGGCCTTGCTTATGGGGTGAACTCCAGGATCCCAAAGACTATGGCCACAGAGGAAAAGCATGGGCTCATGGAGAATTGGTGAAGAGCCCTGCAGAGGACAAACAGGAGAGGGTTCGAATTACATCTCAGGGATTTACTCTGTTTGTCAACCTACCTCTCAGAGTCTCGATTTCCTCATCTTTTTTCCTCCTCATCTTCAAAATGGGCAAAATAATATTTTTACTACTTTCCACAGAAAGTTGTTTTAGTAACTTTGTTTACAAATAGCTTTGTTTACAATAGCTTTGTAAAGTATCAAACATATAAATATAGCCACTGCTACCCAATCAACTCTAGAAAGGATTTGAGTATAGATCTGGTGAGAGACTATATCTCTCACTCAACGTCCATTCTAACTGGTTTAGAGAAGATTATCATTAAGTTGGCCAGAAGATAATAAATATTTTCAGTTACAGAAATTCATGAAGAGCATACACAAAGATCATCTACTTTTATTGGTTTAATTATTAGCTCTATGAAGATGATTTCAAGATGTTTTTCTGTATATCTCAGTCTTTGTTTACCATCATCATCATCATCATCATCTTTAATTGTCCAAAAGATAATTTATTATATTTCTCTCCAATCCATTAGTCTTCCTAACTTCCCTACTTCCATCAAGGGTAACATCATCTTTTCTGTCTCCAAGATTAACCACCTTAAAGTCATTTTCATCTTCTCCAAATCTCTTGCACCCCCACATATCTGATACATTACCAAATCATACACAGTTCTATATCTACAATATCTCATATGTCCCCTTCTTTCTACCGCATGACCCACCACTGAAGTTCAGCTCCTCAATTTGCCTGAAGTACTGGAACAGTCTCTTATATAGTAGGGAGATTTCCTTGAGTTTCTTTTGTCTCCAATCCATTCTCCACCGAGCTACCAAAGTTGTATTCCTATAGCTCATGCCTAACTATACCTCTTTTTGTGTTCAGTGCACCCTTAACACAATTGGAATAATTGTCACTCAAACTCTGCCATAATTTCACTTTCAGCCACCTGTTCAATAGCATTATGTGTTGCCTCCTTCTCATATACTATGATACACTAAAACAGTCCTACTTACGTCTCAAAGGAAAGATTGTTAAAATACTTAGCGCTGTCCATGGTACGCATCAATTGCTTAACAATGCTTGTTCCCTCTGTCTTCCTCTCTCTGTCCCCCTCAGAAACAGCTTTGCATGTTTTGCTTCCATACCTTTGCCAAGGTTCTCCCCCATACCTGGAATATAGACTCCCTGTTCATCTCCACCTCTTAGAATCCCTTTCTTCCTTCAAAGCCTATGCTACCTCTTTATGATGCAAGTTCTCCCCTGCCCCCAAACAAAATTACCATTTTTCCTTACTCTCCTACATGGGGTTTACTTAGGATTGTATATGCTATTTCCTCTATATGAATGTCAGTGAGGATAGAGACTATTTCATCCATGTCTTAGAATCCTCAATGCCTAGGGTACTTCTTGGCACATGATAGGCACCTAATAAATGGCTGTTGCTTTCTTGATACTAAGGAAATCACAGGTTTTTGAAGTATTGCTGGACTTTAGGAAATTAGACTTCAAAGAATTCAGAGTAAAAATGTAGAGGAGGCCTCCATGATATGAAATTCCAGATAGGAAGGAGCCTTAGGAAGGAAAGGAAGTTCTCAGGAACAAATTTCTGATGACTTAGAGTTAAAAACCTTGCTTCAAATCATTTTCCTCTTTACTATCTGTATGTCTCTGAACAAAGCATTTGAACTTCCTAGGCCAGGGGTGGGAAACCTGTAGCCTCGATGCCACTTGTGGCTCTCTAGGTCCTCAAGTGCGGTCCTTTGACTGAATGCAAACTTCATAAACTTCTTTTTGTGCATTTGAGGACCTAGAGGGCCACATGTGGCCTTGAGGCTGCAGGTTTCTCACCCCTGGTCTTGATGAATTACGTATCAGGATACTAAAAGAACTTGCAGATATATTTGTTGAATTACTATTGGTGATCTTGGAAGATTCACGAAGCACATGAACCATGAATTTGGAGGGGAGAAAATACCTAGATTTTTTAAAAATAAGTAAGAACTTGCATATGGTAGTGGGAAACCACCACAACCACCTATTATTAGACTGTGCATTTTGACTCAATTATCTGCCTCAAATTCTTCTTGAGACTAAGTAAACCAAACTGAATTGTACAGTTACCTTCATTTTATTTAGGCTGACCAGTCTCTGTTGTCCTCTTAATAAAATTGTACAACATATTTTTCCTGGGATATTGTTGATTTCCTTGGAGCTTTTTGGCAATTGTTTTTTATAGGAAGATGATGTCAGCAACCAAACAGACAACCATCAAGAAGAAAAATTTGGACTGAGGAGATGTAGACTGCTTCAGTCAGAGGGAAGAACCCCCATATCTGGAATAAGCTCTCAACTAACCTTTGCCTCTTGGATCCGCTAGCTTTCTTCATGACTCAGATCAACAGCTACTTCCTTCAAGACGTCTTTCCTGATTCCCCTAACTATTAATCCTTCCTTCTGAATTGCTATGCATCTACCCTCTTTGATTATTTTAACCTGTTGAAACCCACCCCCCCTCTCCGTGGAATGTAAGCTCTTTTAACAGGAATTGTTTGTTTTTCATTTGAGGGCCCATTACTTAGCAGAATGCCTAAACATAGTATGTGCTTATTAAATGCTTGTTAAATAAGCATTTATTAAGAGTAAGTAATGCAGGTTAATTTCACTTTTTTTGACACCCATGTCATAATTCCTCTCTACAATTTCCCTGACTAGTGGAAGTCCTGACTGTTTTAAGAGAACTATAACAAGGAATTCAATACTTCTCAAATAGTTCAAACTATGTTTGGACAGCTCTACTTGCAAGATTTTTTTCCTTCTAACAAATGACAAAATCTATCTCCCTATAACTTCTATCCATCAGCCATCATCTGGCCTCTAGAACTAAGTAGAACAAAGCAAATTGTGCTTCGACATGACACTTCAAATATTAGATAAATATCACATTTTTTTCAATGTTTTCTCTTCTTCTGGCTAAACACCCCCAATTGCTTAAACCATCCCATTAGTGCATGACATCAAACTCCATCCAGTTGTCCTTTGAACATACTCCTGCTTAACAGTATCTCTTCTAAAAGGCAATTTGACAACTATTCACAAAATGCCAGATGTGACCTGATGAGAGTAGAGCACAATAAAAGCATAACTTTTCTTTTGCTCTGGCTCATATATGTATATTGGGGCAACTAGGTGGAACACTGAAGAAAGTGCTAGACCTAGGGGCCTGAAGACTCCTCTTTCTGAGTTCAAATCTTCCCAAAGACACTTAGGTGTGTGACCCTGGGAAAGTCACAACCCTATTTGTCTCAGTTTCTCATCCATAAAATGAAGAGGAGAAGGAAACGACAAACCACTCCAATATCTTTGCAATAAAATCCTGAATAGGGTCATGAAGAGTTAAGTATGACTGAAAAATGACAGAACAAAATCACACATCTCTGAACATAGTCTACATTAGGTAGACTTCATTAGGTCCTGGCATTTCCATCAAAATGAAGACTTGCAAAATCCTTTCCATATCTCAGAATCTCTGATGGGACTATTTCAGTTGATCATTTAGAAAATTTAGCACTTACAACAGAAGGTTTTTAAAAAATGAAATTGAATCACTGAGATATTCTAACTACAATCATCAGCTTTATGATCTCACTAACCCTCCTTATTACTTGTCATATTAATACACGCTACATAAATATACTCAGTTTCATACATTGATCTATGAATTATAGTCAACAAATTCCTTCCTGAGAAATAAATCTCTGAGGGGAAATAGTTTGATTCATTTTTTGATTTTTTTTTTCTGGAAGGTTGGGGAAAACAAACATTACACAGAACCAGAAATATTTAATTCTTCCTCTCTCATCACAGATGTTATTGTTCATTTCTTTCCAGTTATATCCAATTCTTTGTGTCTGCTTTGGTTTTCTCCCTCTCCCTTTTCCTCCCCCCTTCTTCCTCCTCTCTCTCTGTCTCTCTCTCTCTCTGTCTCTCTCTCTCTCTCTCTCTCTCTCTCTCTCTCTCTCTCTCTCTCTCTCTCTCTCTGTCTGTCTCTGTCTCTGTCTCTGTCTCTGTCTCTCTCTCTCTCCCTGCAGGATTTGGAGGAAAAGGACCTAGGTCCACACTCTACCTTTGTCAACTACCATGTACGTAATCTTGGAAAAGTCACTGAACTTCCTGATCCTCACTTTCCAAATCTTTAAAATAATGGAGTTGGATTGTTATCGTAGCTGTGGCTGATCCTTCATTTTTTAAGAGAATGTCATAGGGTGATATCTTGACTCATATGTTAATTGGATTTAAGTGATGCAAAGCTGCACAAAGTCATCAGCCTCACTCTCTTCTAGAGTCACCAAAGTTCAAAGGCAAGATCCAAGTCAAGATGACTGGTGATGGCCTGGGACACAGTGGATGACCTTGGAATCTTAGGTGACTGACCAAACTCTAAGACCCCACAGTAGCTGCTTCAGATGTCTTCAAGGCTGTGGCTTATGAAGTCTCTTCCAACTTCAATCTATGAATCCATGATTCCCTCATTCATATGTTGCATTTATGGGTATGCTATCAGTGTTATTTTATTTTTTTGCCTGGAAATACATGTCATCATTGATACAATTAACTCATGTCAAAGAACATCAATTGAATTAAAAAATTATGACTCTCTAGCATTTTACATCTACCTTAGTTCCTCTACACCTATAGGTTAATCTACCTTAAAGCATTAAAAAAATAATTCCAAGCAATTAGCAGATCAGATGGCACTACTACAAAGGAATTCCTGTTTTTTTTGTTTTTGTTTTTGTAAAATTTTGGCATTTTGGGGACACCTGAACACATCTTCTATCCTCTTTTTGACACCAGAATAAAAAAAAAAAATTTAAAATTCCTTAAAAAAAGGAAATAAAAGAAAGAAATTACTGCAAATGAAGCAGGGTAGACATCTGACCTTGACAGCGGTGAAATTAATATTCACTCTAAGAATCTTTTGACATTTATCGCACTGGAGCTCCTTTAAAACCCCAACACACATGTATTCAAGGAAAAGATTGATAATCACACTACCCGGGCAATAAAACCTGGTTGTTCCATATCTATCTGAAGCATCTTAAAGGCTCCCGGTCTGCTGACTGAACCACCCAGAGGATTAAGTTTATTTTATTTTCAGTATTCAAAAGATAAGGAGTTCATTAACCACATGGAAGATTTTGGCGTGTTCTGAGATAGCTGTAGGAAGACAAATAGACTTCAGGAGTAAATCATTTCACAGAAGTTTGAGAATGGCTTTAAGTAAAAATGAACATTGTTGCATTTCTTTGAATCAAAAGCTGAGCTTCTTTCCAACCCAAAGTCCTTGGGGCAGCTCATCTTTTCCTTTGATGTTATAAAGTGGCAGACCAATGAAAATAGAATCTCATTGTAATATTATCAAAGGATATTCATTTTGTTGGTGAAATAAATAATGGAATAATTGTAACATAAAAAGTTCACCAAGATAAGGACTTCCCGAAGTATTTCTTTGGGAGTCTAGAAGGGATCAAATTGGCCCATATCAATAGCCATGAGACTCAATAAAAATGTTTGATTTCATCCTGATGATTTATGCATTTAGAGGGTATTATTTTTCAAAGCTGTGTTAGCAAGATTATTCAATATATTTCAAATTGGAATAGAAAATAGAAAGAAAGAATTTATTACTTCCAGATGTGCATCCAGGCTGACATAATATATAACATTTTTTTTCTTAGATGGGGGTATAGAAAAAGCAAGGATCATATCTGTGGTTGACAAAACACCTAACATAAATGTTTTGTTTTTAATCTGTCAGGATGCATTCAAGTACTTTCTGGGTTTATGTAATGTGGAGGTAATTTAAAACAAGTCAGAAAGGGTACACTTGAATTTTCAGTTCAGAAAAAAAAAATCCTAACCTCCCTGCTTGTAGGAGTGATAATCAAAATAATAATTCTGTTCTGGTAGATCTCTACTTACTTTGTGAATCACTATGATTGATCTTTCAGCTGATCCCAATCCCTTCAAAGAGCTGTAATTTACATAACTGGGCAGTAGAAAACTATATACCAAACTGAGTCTCAGCAAGTTAATATAACTTATTCAGAATAAAGTTCAAGCACTTTAATATCAATAAAGTAGTAGTATACCATTTATGATTGGTATCATATGCATATAACGGGTTTTACATATATATATATATATAAATATGTGTATTCATGTGTATATATATTTTATGTGTACTATGCATATATGTATATATATATTGTATATATATATATATATACACCATTTATATATAATTCATAATGCCAGTTTTTAGGAATACAAACACATATATGCAACCAGTTATATATAAAATATGTATTATTAAAGACACACACAATGCTCCAACTCTTAGAGGAAAGATATTATCTTTATAATTGTTGAAATGATTTTAATTGCTATTTCTTTCCCCATGAATTACCTTACATTATAAGGAAGCAATATGACATAATGAAAGGAGTTCTAGACTTGAACTTAGAAAGATGTAAGTAGAATCCTATCTCAGACACTCTCAAACTATGTGACCCTGAGGAAATTACTTAACTTTTCTCTGCCTCCTCATCCACAATATGTCATGAAGTTCAAATGACAACATATTTAAAGATCTCTGCAAACCTTAATGTGCTGTATCAGTGATAACCACTAGTAGTAATGCTATACCCAGAAGCACATGATTTCTTCTTCTACAGAGTTTGTCAGTCAGTTGAACTTTGACTTTTTCTGTTTACTACAAAAGGAAGGAATCAATAATGACTATATGAATATGGAATTAATAGTCCAGTAGCAAATTAAAATATAGAAAAGCAAAAGACCTTTTTAGTAAATTCTTCTTAATTTTTAATAGGAACATTTCATATATATGTGAATATATAGATGCATATAAACATGTGCATATATTATCAATATACACACATAATACACAAATATCATATCTCTTAATGGGGATTCTTGGTACTTTGATGACCAAAATTAAAGATGAATCTATGAAATTGCCCATGTGTGCCAATTGCAACTTGGTAGAGTGCCAATCCAGAAGAATTCATTTTTTTTACCTATAGTAATTGTCTTAATTATTGAAAAATCAGGCTACTGAAGTATAAGTTGATCATCTGGCAATCTATAAATGGATGGGGGCTGAACTGGAATGATGTCAGTGATAACAAATGTTTTGAGGGATGAATATTTGATTTGTAGGGATGAAGAGTAGTGTGTTAAAGTAGAAGATGTATGCAACTATGAATAAGAAGATGACTTCTAAACATTACAATAATTGGTTGGGAGATTAGACAAATGATTTTATGTAAACTCTTTGTTTCTTTTGTTTCATCTCTAGGAGGATGATAATAATTCTTTCTCCTACCATCCAAGTCTATTGTGAGGATCAAAGGAGATATAGAAAGTTCTCCCTTTATGTAAATTTGTATTAGGCAAATTTGATTATACATAAAGAATTGAGGAAGAAATCTACATTCCAAAAAAAATTAGGACAATTGCCTATGCAAATCAAATGCTATAAGGTGGGGTGTGAAGCAGGCATTATAAATGGTGGTAGAAAGCTGAGAATCATATCTAAGTCACTTCCTGAGTTTCTGCAGAGAGTGAGTGATACTCTGCCTCTCCCTGTGCTCAGTAGTGATGCTCATATTTTCACCAGGGTTGGCAGAAATGTTCTCTTGAGAGGAAAAGTGAACCATCTCCTATGGGTAAGTCAATATACTTGGAAATAAAAAATGAAAATAATTAGAAAATATGATAGTACATTAACTTAGATTTGGTGTTGACCATGGACACCATAGTGAAAGATGCTGCCCAGATAAAGAGCTTGCAAAAGGAAGTGAATACATGAAGTCAGCTCAACTATGGAAACAAAGGGAAGGTGCTATTCCAGCAATGTCAAAACTATTAACTATGTGGAGAGAAGATCAGACTCAGAGGAATATTTCTTTAATTTTGATGACAATTCAAGCCAAAGTCTTGAAATTGTCTCTTTGACAGTTTTAAAGTCTCTTTGAAGTTTTAAAGGTAAGGAACTCTGAGGAACACAGGCATTTATAACAAGCTGTTGGTTTGCACAATTTAAAAATCACACAGGATTTCACAACGTGCAAGTGTCAGAAGCTGCTAGTATCCATATTGAAGTATCAAAGAAGTCTGCAGTTCCTGCAGAGTAATAGATGATGTCCCCTACTTGTCTTACTAAATCTTTAATGTAGATAAAACCAATTGATTTTATAAAAACAAATACCATCTCAAACCTACATCTAGGTGGAGTGTCTCCCCTAAAATCTTAGACCCAGAGTACTGTGAAGCCCACGGAATAAACAACAGTGGATCCTTGCCCAACCTCCAACTCAATGGCTATTTTTGGAACCTCCTGGCTTAGAGTGAATGTCAACAGTTAACAGTTTCTCTTCAAAACAACAACCCTGAGTCTTCTGCCCCTTTTTTTCTTTTCCATTAAGGGGGCAAAAAGAGACCTATTAACTAAATAGGCATTACCTCACTTTGAGTACCTGAAAAGGCCTTAGTCTAAAAGGTCATGGTCTCCCATTGCATCTTCTGCCTTCTCCAGTCATCCTAATGAATATCTGGTCACTGGATCCAGATGGCTCAGGAGGAGAAAGTGAGGCTGGTGACCTGCACAGCCTTCTGTCACTTAAAACAAAGTCAAGTGCAAGTCATGTCATTATTTCTCTGATGGCATGGTCTTCTTTGAAAACGAATGAAGAACACACACACTCACACACACACACACAAATACATACACACACTTTGTCAGGGCATAAAGCTTGAAAAAATAGTTACTATTCTTCTTGGAAGAAATGCATCTGGGACTTGCAAGCATTTGTTCTTGTGCACCTCTCAGAAAATCCCAGAGCACTGAAAGGAATCCACAAGGTAACACTACCCAGTCATTATTTCACTAATCCTAAGGCATGGATAACCCTTGTCATTTTTGAACAATGATTTATGCCCTGTTTCATTCTGGAGACCTGGAAGTTTTGCAGTGATAATGATATATTCCTTTCAAGGTTCTAATCATTTTGGAAAATGTCCCAGGTGGCCCTTCCCATATGTATGATTTTAATAAACATAAAATGTATGAATAAAAATAAAATGAAAAATAAGATATATCTATATACACCCTCACACTAGCTCATTATTGCAATCCATGGATCAGGGAGTGATTAGGAATTTCAAAGCATATTATCTATGTGCTCCATTTGTCCAGGGAATTGCAGCTTTGGATGCAGATAAGGATTTGACATTGAGAGGTTTCTGGAAGTGCTATAATATTTACCATGCAATCTGACATGTTGCTAAGGCAAGGGAAGGTGTAACAAAAAACATGTATGAAAAGAGTTTGGGAAAACTTGCTCTCTCAGTTTCTTCTCATTTTCCCAAATTTGGCAGATGAAACTTTTAAAGAAATGAGTAACAAGATTTTAAATTCATAGAAGAATTGGAGCTAGAAGTGATTGAGAGCGATGGAGGAGCTGATTGAATCTCATGGAGAACTGTTGATTGGGGATCTGATTTGCTAGCTGCAAAGATTTCAGAAGAAAGAGCTTTCAAAACAGAGGTCAAACCAAAAGGGTCTACAATGAAATAGTTGAAACATTTCCTCATTTGAGTAATTATTTTTTGTTTTAAAAGATGAATTCAGTTATTTTATTTTTTTTTAATTTCAAAGATTAGTTAAGGATAATATTGCATGCTTCTGTTAGATACATGAAGGAAATAAAGGAGCCACTATGCAAATATTTCAAGAGCATCATAAAAAACGTTGCTCAGCCAAACAGGCAGCATAGTGCCCCTATGTTAACTTTACAGTATTGTGCACACTTTATCATTTACTTTGCCTTTAATTTTATGATTCTGTTAATTATCTTGGCATGGTACTTAATGTCTGCATTTTAGTACATTTTGTGACTTGTATAAAGGTATTATTTTGCGTATGCCTTTGTTATCTAGGCTCAGTGATACAGATAGATGGATGGGGTACATAAAAAAATCACTTTAGGGAGAGATCTCTTATTTATTTAAATAAATAAATTTTATTTAAAACTAGAACTGTCTGTACATGTTAAAGTGCTTTGAGAAGCACAAAATGTTAACAACATTGACGCTTGTGTAGCAGCAATATGTGGCAAGTGGTCTGCTGCATAGAAACAAAAGGAGTGTAAACAAATGAATGATTTAGACCAAAAAGCCATTATGGTTGATAATGCTTTGATATGCTTTGATACTGGGCATATTCAACATATAAGTTGGGTGTCTACATTGATTAAGTATAACAACCAAACATACATTCCTGGAGTCAGGAAGACTCCTCTTCCTGAGTTCAAATCTGTTCAATCCTTAATAACTGTGCAACTCTGTGCAAGTCATCTAACCCTGTTTGCCTCAATTTTCTCATATGTAAAGTGAGTTGAAGAAGGAAATAGCAAACCCCGTCAGTAGCTTTGTCAAGAAATACCCAAAATACACAAAAGACTTGGAAATGACTAAAAAATGATGAAATAATAACTAATAATGATCAAAAATTCATTTCATTTTAGGATATATGAACATTTTCTGACAAAGTCCTGTCCCAATGTTCTATAGTAGAAAGGAGATGACTCCAGATTCTTGAAGATTTTGCTCATATAACTGATACACACCCACATAGGTATGTATATATATGTATATACATATATATGAATATAGAACATATAATCAGACAGATTCTATCACACAGGGAGAAAACAACAACTTTTTACATGATTCTACAGTTTTGTTTTGTTTTTTTTTCTATACTTCTGAGGATTAGCATAGATGAGTTTGTAGAGTCGGTAATTCACATTTGCTCATGAATTCTTCAGTCATAGAAAAAGGTGAAATTAAACATTTATTGAGTTCCTACTATGTACTAGGTTTTGTGCTAAATCCTGTAATAGTACCTACAATTTAATATAATGGTTGGTATAAAGTACATAGTTCATTAACTATTTATATTTTTGTCAATTTTTAAAAAATCAAGTTTTCCCCATGCTTGATGCCTCAAAGTACTCAAACTTCTGTTCTCTCCAATGTGGAATGTGTACTACATACATACAGACAGACAGACATATACACATAAATATGCCCACATATATATTATATATACAAAAGTGAATATACACACACACATACAGAATACACAAGGCAAAGGGTGTATGTATATACAAATGTTTAAGAGGTATACATACATATACACATACATGCATGTATATGTGTATACATACATATGAGGGTGTGGTTTCAAGTGAGGACAATAATGGCAAAAAAAGAGAAAAGAAAACAGCAATCAAACATAAATACAGATAAACAGAAGGTCAGGAAGCAGGACAATTTTGAAAGCAGTATGTTGAATTTATTATACATTCTTTATTTAAAAAGTAAGTTGGGCAGAAAATAGATTCATGGTGTCATATACTATCCTCTTTTAGATTGCACTTTGTATGTGGAAATGCTTATGTATCTTTTGGAGCTTGTTAAATTCAGAATTAAAAATAAATTTAATTTAAAAAACAACAGATTTCTAATAACATTCAAATAACAATGGCAAAAGGTATCGTGTTGAAAATCACCTGCAATCTATTACAAATGAGGAATTATGGAAGGAAAGTGGTATAAAGCATGCTCTCAAGTAAATGTAGAGCTGAAAAATAGTCATATAAGTGAGGGAAAGACAACAGGGAGCCTCTATTCTCTACTAGTATCCTCATGATGTCAATATAAGAATGACCAGTAAAGGCCCTATGTATGACAGGGATTCACTTTCTAGTAAATTTACAAAAAGATGTGGAGAAGTCACTTAAATTGGGAAGTTATGGATAGATTGCTATCTGCATTGTTGGACAAATAGTCACATCAATAAGATTATAAGTCTTTTGGAGTACTGAAATGTATTTGTGCTGAATTAACTTAAAACTAAGCTTTTTATTTCCATTTTAATTTCTCATCAAAAGTCACTTGAAATAATTTCTTACAAATTCAGAAACAAACATAAAAGGGTCTGCACATAGTTAAATTAAAATTTAATTAAGTTAAAATGAAAAATAAAAACAAAATTAATTTTATGCTTACAATAATAAAGACAATTCTAAGATATAGTGATGATACTGCTGCTGCAGTAATTTCAGAATTACATTATTCCAATTATTTTGTCTTTCTTAATTCATTTTTACACTATTTTTTCCCATAGTGCAGGAATATGTTGGTTAAGGGCAAGTGCTAACTCCTCCTTTGTGGTAATCAGGACAAATAAAACATATTACAAAAATGTAATTGTTTTTTTTTTTCCTTAGGCTTGATGTACCCATCATTTTAATAAAGCAAGTGCATCATCTTTTATTTTTATGAAAATATCAAAAAAAGAAGTGAATCTAGGATTTATGAACATAATAGCAAGTAAGTAGCTGGTACTCTATGACATAATACCCATGAAGAGGTCATTCATCTAATTCAGATGAGAAAAATATATATACATATATATTGTATTCAGAGACATATGACTTAGGTTCTAGTTCTGTCTCTTTTACTTCCTAACGATGTACTCTAACCATTTCATCTTTCTGGTCCTCAGTTTACTTAACCAAAACGTGAACAAGTTAAACTGTATTAGTTTTTGTGTGTGTGAAAATGGAACTTTTCCCTTTCCTCAAGTCTTGAGATTAGTGGATATGGGAAATTGGAGGGAGACATAACAATAAAGGCTTTCAGTAGATACAAGAGTGGGGATGTTATTATTGATGAGCAGTTTCTCCACTGGGAAACTCAGCAAACCAAAGAGATCTACTGAGAAATTCTGATTTAAGTTGGGAGCTCTTAAATAAAATAATTTGTAAGCTTCCCTTTGGCATGATATTAGTCTCTGAGACCTTGAAATAAGTTTTTAAAAATGATCTACACAAATGTAACCAGATGACACTCTCTAGGATATCACTGAATGACTCTTTTTTCCAACAATGTAGATCACAACCCATCTATTTTTTTCCATCTTGTGCAATGCTTACCCATGTCCTCTCATATGTGGGCCCTATCTGAGGTCTATCTATTGTTTTAGGGATTTTTTTTTTTGAGTTTACGTCCCCTTTATTAAATAGATACCTTTTTATTGTAAATTTCTTTGTGAAAACCACTATAGGATATCATGCTATTTAATTTGGCAAATCAGTCCAGGTAAGAAGTACAGTAAGTTGCACCTCATTTGTCTTCAGAATTAATTCATCAGAAAAATTAACCAAACAAAAATAAGTAAAGAAAAGGAAATTATCATTTTGTAAATTCTTTTTCAAGTATAAGACTTGATTTTCTCTTATTGTAAGCTAGAAGATTTGACCTATACTTCTGTCTCAAATAAATTCAGTTTTATTTAATTCAACAAGTATTTATTAAGAACTTATTCTGTGCATGATATAGTATCAGGCACTGACAATACAAAAGGCATGTGGACAAAATAACTGTGTACTCAGGGAGTCTCTATTCTATTGGGAGATACAACATTTAAATAGTTAATAATGGAAAACATTCTGAGGAATGAGAACATCAACAGTTGATGCTTTGTCCATTTATGGGTTACCATTGATAAAATTATCCATTACGTAGTGATCAATGTCTAGTAGTAAATCCTTAATCGAAAGATCTAGCTTCCAATCCTGACAGCACACTTATTGGTTAAGTAGTCATGTATAAAACAATGTTCTCTTAGATTCTCAATTTCTTTATTTGTAAAATGGGGATAATGATACTCATTATCTTACTATATTGTTGTGAGGAAAGTACTCTACAAGTAATAAAGTACTATGGGCCCAAAGTGTCTTGAAAAGTTGAGATGAAAGGTCACCTAAGCTCCTTTATAACATCAGCTCTAATTCTATCTTTTTGTTCCATTTTGACCTGTTCTTATATGATGACAATTTTAAAATGTGCTTACTTCACATGCCATGCCAGGGCAGAGCCACAGGCACATGAATGATTTTTGGTGACTTTATTGTCAATTTCATATTTTCAATTTCCTGGAGAATGTTGCTGAAGGACAAATTTAGCACAATGGTCTGTAAAAAGTCAAAGTGGATGAAATGGCTGTTGAAACTAAATAAATTGCCACCTCAGGGTCACTTAAAAGTCTGTGACTTAAAGAAATTGAGTAACTCAGTTATCTCACTTCCAAAATGAAGGGGTTGGACTAGATGATCTCTAAGATGCCGGATCAGTGCTGAGCACCAGCCACCATCCCATACCCTGGTCCCATGTATACCATGATCTTTAGTAGCACATTGAACCTACAGTCATGCCCTGGGCATCTCCAATTACTGAAATAACAGTATCTGTTTTAACACTAGTAGGACCAGACACATCAACTGTGTGTTTATTGATGCACAAATTTTTGAATAATTTAAAAATAATTTTTTAAATTTTATTATAATTTCACCTATCTGAGCAAATATGTTGTAAGTATAATTATAAGAAGATATAATTTTATTTTAAAATACAGATTTTTCATCTTGCTTTCGCTATTTTCTTTACCTTACGAATGAAAAAAATCACTGTGATAATTGATGTAACTTGCTCCCTCAAGCTATTCTTATATTCCTGTTTCTTTAATAGCAACCTAATCAGAATGATTTTATGCTGAGCTTTGATTGTCAATGAAAGCCAGTGCTGATTCAAACTGGTATCTCCCAGCCAGCAGCAGAAGTGGCAGCAGGAGGGCGTGTAGTGCCAAATGAAAGGTTAGCCACCATGAATATCTTTTTTTTTTCTTTTGGCATCCTATAGCTTAACACTGATTCTGATCATGGGAGAGGAGCTGAAAGACTTGAATCGTTGACATAAGGTTAGCATGAGGACCTGAGTGGCTTTGGGGGAGTGTGATTTTGTCCTTGACCAAATACATAAAAAGAACATAGAACATATGCCGAGGGAAAGAGACAGATGGTTCATGCCTTAAAAGTGACAGATGTAGATGTAAAACCTCAAAGTCGTTGACCCATCATCTCCTCAATAAAGACAATGTTTCCATCTGTACAGTGTGCTATTTGTAAGTTTCTCCATTTCAGTTAGTAAAGAGTTTTCTATACATTTCTATACATTTTATACATCTATATATAGGATGGCCTTCCATAAGCTAAGCTTCATTTCCAATTGAGCAAAATACCTAATGATAAATAATAATGCTAATTGCATTTTATGTAGTGCTTTAAAATTTGAAAATAGCACATTTTTCATGTGCTATTTTATTCAGTCCTCGTAACAATCTTGTGTAGTATGTCCTAAATTATTTCTACAGTATGGATGAAGAAACTGATGCTTTGAGAGATTAATTGATTTGCCCAGAGTCATTCAGCAAGCATGTGCCTGAGGCAGGAAAATTGGGATAATAATAACCCCTATATCCCAGGCTTCTTGTAAACATAAGATGGAAACATTTACACCCCCCATATATACTATGTATATCTATCTATACATATATGAATAAACCTATATGTATATATGCATATACTAATATAGAGAAAACACACATTTACCATATATTTCTATATTTATGTGTATACACAAACACATATACAAACCAACATATCAATATTTAATAAGATATATGCATATGTATATATTTATACATTGATTTGAACTACATACATATATATATTATTACATACATATATATATATAAAATATATATATATATATATATATATTTTACCTGTAGCAGCTATGTGATACAGTGGATAGAGTATCAGGTCTAAACTCGGGAAGACCTGAGCTCAAATTTGGCCTTGGACACTTACTAGCTATGTAACTCTGTTTGCCTCAGTTTCCTCATCTGTAAAGTGGTCTAGAGAAGAATATGGCAAACCAATCCAGTATCTTTGCCAAGAAAACTCCAAATGGGGTCACAAAGAGTTGGACACTACTGAAGCGACTGAACCACAATAACCAAAAACTGCATACGTTATATATGTTACATGTATACGCACATATACATGTAAATCACAGCAATTCATTTCAAGAAGCATTTACCTTGAAAGAGAAAGTCCCCAACAGAGAAATCACACATCTTTGAGGTACTGAAATATACACAAGTTTAAAAGTTTAAACACACATTTACATGCCTGCCCATACACATGTACATATGTATGTAGATACATAGAGAGATGATAGACAGACAGACAGATGGATATAGACACAGACAGATAGATAGATAGATAGATAGATAGATAGATAGATAGATAGATAGATAGACAGACAGATTTGGTCAATATATTAGTTGGCTTCATTGAACTTTATTTTCCTTCTCAATTTTTGTCACAAGAGAAGTTTCAGGGGTAGGAGAGGTTTACATTCAGAAAACAATATAATTAAAAAACAAAGGTTTACTTTCTTTTTCAAATTTACAAAGAATCGGACATTTTCATGGGGAGGCATTAGTATCTAAGAGGAGCAAGGAAAGCCTCACTTAAGAGAAAGTGTTTGAGTTTAAAGAAACTATTGACTCAAAGAGGCAGAAGTGAGAGGAAAGTATATTCTAGGCACATTGTATACAATTAATAAATATATATTAAATGAACCAATGAATATCGGAATTCTTGGTTAGATATTTAATTGTAAATATCATATTCTATGAGACAATTATATAGCTGAATACAGGAACCATATCTCTAGGGCAAAGATCTCATAAAAATATAAGTATAAAGGAATATCTGTGTGATAATGTGACATATGACAGTCCATTTCAGTAGGCATGGTGAGGGTTATCATTGGAGTCATTCTTAGTTTGTAAAGTATAGAAGTGCACGTCAAATTAAGATCTTATCTCAATCTTTCCATCACTTACTATGTTGCCTTGAGAGGCAGAGGTCTCTCTTTGTCTTAGCTACTTATTGCAAAGAAAGGGTAATTAATTTTCTCCTGACCTTCAGTTTCTGCCACAGTCTAGGCCACCTTATCTACAATAACCTAGATAAGCTCTCTTAAATATTATTTTCCATCACTCCTTTTCTCAACAACATGTAATAGTTAATAGGAAATCCTAGCTTAGTTGATACTTCCAATGTCCAGTGTGCCTCTCTGGTCTCTTTGACTCTGACAGAAGGCTTTTTGCTGTTCTCGGGAATCAACACTTTATTCTGCCAACTTGAACATTTAATGAGCTCCTCAATAAGATAAATATCTATGAACTTCTTTTTCCTACCTTACTAAGCTAAAAGTAATAATTTCATCAAAGCCTCATCTGGCTTATTGTTAATCTCTCAGTATTCAGGACTTTGACAGTCTTTCTAGTTTCTGTGGCCCATAAAGTACAACAACATCCCCCTGAAAGTAGTATTTACCCCATGGATCAGAGTATAGAGATTACCCTTAGGCAAGAGCCTCATATAATCTACTACATTAAATCTTAAATCTTGAGTTTGATAAACTGAGGCTTTTGGTTAGGAGGTAGCCTTCTTCCAAACCATTGATTAAGACATATCTGTATTATTAAAATACATATGAAAACCTTTTTATCATGAAATCATAATAATTAGATAATGAGTTCATTTTCTGGGAGTGTTTAGGAGATGAGTCATAAGAAACTGGAGGAAATGAATAGGACTGCCTGTACTTTCTCATTCATGTATCTTTGGACCTGTCAACCACTTCAGCTTTGCAGAGGATCCTTGAATTAGAGGCATTCCTCTGACAAGAAACAGACAGTTCCAATAGTGGCACTAGCTTCGAAAGAGGAAGAGAAGCCAGTATGCTTGAGTGCTTTGGATGGAGTAACTGAAATGTAGGTAGGGTTCAGAGGTGATGTCAGCAACCCCAGTTATTCATGTTGGTTAGAGAGGCTAGGCCATAATATTAGCATAAGAGTAAAAGTTTACCTAAAGGTAAAATCAATTTAAACCACAAGAAAGCAAGTAAGTTTTAAGTAGACTGAACTGAACATAGACAGAAAGTTCAGAAACAAGATAGGGATATAAGGACACAAATCACTGCTGTCTCCAGAAATGACAAAGGTAGCAAAAACTTAGGCAAATCAGGGAAGGGCAAAAGAACAGTGGAGGAATATCTAGATGCAAAGAGAAGAGGGTTTCCCATCCAGGAAGTCCAAGGTAAGTGTAAAGTTTCTTAGGACCTTAGAAAAATCGAGGAGGGATAAAAAGGCATATCTTCAGGGTTGATGTAATAATGTTGGCTGATGGAAGGATGCATGCTAGACTTTAGAATGACTCTTAGGAGACACAGAAGGCTGTCATCATAAAAGGGTCTTGACTACAAACCTGGACATTCTCAAGGGACACTATAACCATTTCATAAAGTATAACATCTTTCCTATGTTGGTTTTCCTTATATTAATCTATAAAGTCCTCTCCAAATAGAAAATGCTTGATGATAATGCCCCTAAGCTTCAGTCTTGGGTAGTTTCCTGAGAACCTTAATTCCTTTTGGGTAACTAAGTCTTAAATAAATGAATATTTAGCATGCATAAGAATAGAATGACAGGGTGATAGTGAATGGTTTAATCTGATTTGGCAGACATGTAGATTTCATTGGGGCCTAGAAATAAGGAAGCATAATTACCCACTGGAGGATGGTAAAATGAGTCTTAAAAAAAAAAAAAGCAACTGCTCCAAGGAAAGAATCTGATATGTGTAATTAACACATTCATGTGAATAGATTAAGTCATGAAAAAATAGAACTGTAGAGGTGGATGGCATATTAGAGATCACTTCCCTTCTTATTTTCAGATGGGGAAAATGAGGTCTCTGGGAGTCATGTGACTTGTCCAAATTTATTTTGAATGCAGTGGATGAATCCAGAAGTCATGTCACTACATTGTTCTAGTGGTAAGTTAGTGTAGTGGAACCAAACCTAGCCTAGAAAGAACTGTTATGAGACTTAATCTGTCTCTTATTAACTCTATGATATTGCACAAATAATTTCTAGCCTCTAGATCTCAGTTTCTTTCTGTGTAAAATAGGGACAACAATTCTTACACATCCTCATTTCTAGAGTTGTTTGAAGATCACATGAGAATATAGATGAGAGGCAAAAACAGAATGTTGTACAGATTTAAACTATTTTCATCGCCATTTTATCAGGATTGTTTCTTCTGCACTACAGAAATGTATATCAATGTCTTAATCCCCTCAAGGAGAATCAACATTTTAAGGCGTCTCTCAGTTATTATGAGATGAAAGATTTGTTTCTTGGAAAAAGAATGTTAGACATTAGGAACTGCTACTTTGGTTATCAAGAACTTTCCCAGTACTTTGCTGTACAAGGCACCATCTACTCCTCCTCTCCATAAGATCGCATTTTCTTGAGTGCCATCACATGTTTTCACTTTCAAAATTATTAATATTTAAACTGACATGAGTATTCTAAAGAAAACTTTTAAGAAAAAAAGAGATAAAATTTGCTTAAGCTTTAAGTAAAAATCTTTGTCTACAAGTCCTGATTGCTACTGGTTTTATTTCTCTGATGAAACACACATGAATACATAAACACATGTGTGTGCACACACTACTCAATATGTCCTGGAGAAGAAATTGGGTGTCATCACCTTAAAATCTTTCTTCTTCAGGCACTGTATAATCCTTGATACCTATATAAAAACCTTGTGATCAAAATTTTTCTTTTTCCCATATGGGACTTGATCTTACACTTAACACTTTTCTTTCAGATTGTGCTGATTAATCAACAACAGAAAACTGTTTTCACAGAATGTGACGCTGATTTTTTGATGTTTCCTTAATGATGATTTAATTAATACAACAGAACCTTGCTTAAACCTTGGTAACAGGGTTACCTTTACTGAAATATCCTTTATCGTAACTTCTCAGTGCAACTGCGAGAGAGGCATAATATTTCACCCTGTGCACAGGGAACAGGATATGTACCACAATTTAGTATAATCCATGTGATAGTGAGATAGTTTATATAACTGCATTTGACTCTGTTTTCAAGGTGAGTGATATTAATTAGGTTGATATAAATTTATGCCAGGGGTGATTTTTCCCACAATTCAATAACATAGTAGAGATAGGATTACACATTAAAATATAATTTCAAAATTTTACTCTCAAATTTAAATGAAGTAACATGTAAAATGATTTGCAAACCTTAAAATGGTAAGTAAATTTGAGATATGACATATAATTATTTTAAATCTATTGTATAATGTGAAACAACTTAATAAACTAATATATTTTTTTCCTCCCTCTTTCTTTCTCCCTATCTCCCCTCCTACCTCCCATCTCTCCTCCCCTTGCTTCGGTCTCCTTGAAAACCCTTGCTGCAATGGAAATAAATTACTACAAATGAGATAAATTCTGCATATCTATGGTAGTGTACCACAGTATCCTTTTGTCTACTGTACTCCTAAACTATGTTTCGTTTATTTTCTTCTCCCTTCCCCCATTCCTATCCCCTGTAGAGTCAGATGTGACTGCAAAGATTTGGTCTTCCTATAGCAATTCTTAAACTACTTTGTATTATGGACACCTTTGGCAGCCTGATGATTCCTATGGATCTTTTATCAGAATAATGGATTAAAAAAGAAAATAATTATGCTGAAATATTGTTAGCAAAATATTAAGAAAACAAGCTCATAGACTTCTAGGTTAAGAACATGTGCTCTAAAAGATCATAGAATTTTAAAATGTGAAGGGATCCTGGACATTAATTAATCCAAAATGCTCATTTAGCATATAAAGCCTAGAGAAATGAAGTCTTACAGCTGTCAGTGAAACAGAGAAAAAAGTGCTTGTCTTTGGGTTCTCAGTTTGGTATCCATTCACTTCACTACAATGATTTGTTATAATCAGTTTTTTTTTTACTCTATGGGCAACTACAAACTTTAAAGTAACAAATTTCTTTATAGAATCCATGGAGTTGAATCAAGATACCTCTCTTTTCAGTGTGTTTCCCCTAAGTCTTTCATCTTTTATCTAACATCCTCCAGTTCTTTCCAATGATTTAAATGGGACAATATTTAAAATTCATCATACTGATATCTCTATGTTCCAAATCTACAAACGTTCTAGTTTTTTAAATTTTTTACTTTTATCATATTATATTTTATCTTATTAAACTTAATGGTCATTTAAATGGGAAAATCTTTCCCATTCATCAACAGACCCATGTGACCTGCTTAAATCCCATGGAAGCCTAAGTCACATGTGGTGGGAAGCACTTGCTGATCCGTGGAACAAACAAGGTGAAATAGAACTGGAAGGAAGTTGGTAGGAGCACTTAGAATGAAGGGAGGAGAGGCAAGGAGGCATAGCTAGGCTCATGAGTGTTTGTGGGAAGGTCCCAGCAGAGGGGGATGGCTTGAGAATGACTCTGTCCCCTGCAGTGCTCATGTGTATTGAGTTCTGGGTTACTATGATGGATTTGGCTTTCTGGTGTTAGGGTTTGGCTTTTGGTGTCTGAATAATTTTTTTTTCCGCCTTCTATATGGAGAGTCTGTTATACTTTGCATTCAGAACTACATCACCATATTCATTGCACCTCAGTGCTGTGAATATTGCCTTGGCAATACATAAACTTAACCTATTGTTGAACCCTCTGAAAACTTTTCTGCTAAATAATTATGTCAAAAATAAATTTGGTACCCAATAAACATTAAACCCAACTAAAACTATTATTATCTAGCTCTCTTATTTTTTTCCAAAAAGGAAGTCACTTGCCTTGTTGAAATCAAATATTACAAATCATGGTATGACAAATTGATGTCCACAGAACTTTCAATTTTATATATATATATATGTATATATATAACATATATATACATATATATATAACATATATATACATACATATATATAACATATATATTACAATATATATATTGTTGGAGGAATGCAGACCTACATTTTTATGCCATGCAAGTGTCATAATGCATAGAATGTTGCAATTAATATCAGGAAGACCTAAATCTAGTCTACCTCAGACACTAGCTATATTACTCTGGGCAAGTGATAGGATCTCTGTCTCCCTCAGTATCCCTTGTTTGTACAATGGGGATCGTAATAACACTTTTCTGACAGGGGAGAATCATGATATAACATATATATGTATATATACATATATATATAAAATGCTTTGGAAAAGTTCAAAAATCTATATAAATGGTAGCAATTAAATAAATTAGATGAATCAGTGCAATAAATGGATGTCTATAACGCTGTAATTCACTATACCTACCACATTTAACATTCTCCACAATCCATCTTTGCCATTCAAGTTTTTGCCTACTTAATATTTTGAGGAGAAACATATGAAACTTTTTAGATCTTTTTTTTTTCTCATTAAGTGTATATTTTGCTTGCCAGCAGAATCAACAAGTGCTTTGAGGTGACGTGAGTGATCTTGCCTGATGAAGACAAAAGACAGAATAATTATGGTGAACTGTTCTAACCACTCAGGTAGAGACTTTTAACACAGACCTCTGACTCTATAGGTATTTTGCTGTGTCAACATTAGTCATATCTGGTAATAATTTATTTATGTTTCCCCCAACCTCACCCACAAATTGAGAAACAGTGTTATTTGTTAAGAGAGGTTGGGATTATAAAAGTAAATGTGACAGTGACTTAACTACTTCGACTTAGCCTAGAAGAGAATGGACGATTCCTTCTCCCAAACCTCTCTCTTGACAATTATTACTGACCTCAAATTGTGTTGTTGTCTGCTTCTACTTGAGGCCTTTACATCCATATCCATGCCACAATTTTCTATTGTTGCCCTGAGCTTGAGATCCATGACTCCAAGGATAGATGAATAGCAAACAAATTTTAATGACTTACTAAGTAGCCTACACTGTGCTAAGCAACAGGGATAAAAACACAGGCAAGATTATTTCTGCCTGAATCTGGAAAAGGGCAGAGAGACAGCAGCATGCGTTGAACTCCATTCTGGTTGGTAGGATTTGGAGCTTGTGGCCAGAGAGTATGTTAGGGACTCTTTCCAGGCAAGTGTTCTCAAATTCAGTCTAGTAAAATATTTCAGGTTTTATTTATTCTCTTGGATCATGAAATTCTGCAGATTCTTTCTGCCAATTCATACCGGCACCTAGGGGTGGAGAGTTACTTGGAGAAGTTAAATGACTTTCCCAGGGTCATACAAATACTTCGTATGAGAGGAAGATCTTCAAGACCCAGTCTTTGTGCCTCTAAGGTCTATTCTCTTATCCATTCAGCCATACTGTCTCTTAAAAAAGTGTTCCTACGACTATTATAAATTTATCAAGAATAAGAACAGATACCACATGGGTGCTTCTTTTTGCTTTCTTGCATTTTCAGAGAGCCATCTTCATGGCTAGCAAATTGGACTATGACTTACTAAGACAGATTCCTATCAACCACGGTGGCTGTGTCACTAAATGATTTATTTAGGTATGTGGGAAGATGTCAATCACAATACCTCTAGTTCAGGGGATAGCCTTAGATACTAGAGTGAATACAATATTTACACTACTGTGAAATTCTAGTCATTGAAGTCACTTAATAGTTGCATGAATTTGGATATATCAATTAACTTTCCCAAAGCTCAGTTTCTCTATCTGATAAACGATGATAATAAAAACTACAAACCTCCCACTATGGTGTGAGAATCAAATGAGATGATATAATCATAAAACATATGATCTCTTTACTCTGCTGCCTATATTTGAACAACCACCCTCATCCCTATCCCCTACTCCTAATAAAAAGCTTTACCTCTAGGTTCTGGGGCTCTGAATAAATGAGTTTTCATTTTATCTTGCCAGAAACTAGACCTCTTTACTACTTCCTAGCCATCTCCACATGAAACTCATTCCTACCATTCTTCTGGTTCCCTTTCTTCCTTTTCTTCTTTTACTCTTCCTTTAGAATATAATTTTCTTGAAGAAAACAACACTGTTTTGAACATATTAACTACTTAATAAAAGCTTTTCTACACATCTAACAATCACTCTGTTATTCAAATACATACATATATATGTGTGTGTAATAACACACAGTTCAGAATGTTGTAGTGTCTTTCACTATTGAACTGAACATTCTTATAGTACAGACGATACACTGCTATACTGCACACACTTATCAGACAGTTCATCAATCAAGAAGAACTCACAGAATACATGTCAAATACTTTTTAAAGTAATACATAGCTCACATACACAACTTGCTCACAGTCTGGTTGGAAAGACAAGGCGTGTGTGTGTGTGTGTATTATATATAATATATATGTCTGTATTATATATATATATGTCTATATATGATATATAATGTATCTATCTATATTATATATGTATATACATATGATATATATAATGTATATGTATATTATATATATGTAAGTCCTCTGTAATTAGTATTATTTTGTGCTGTCATCCTGTAGTTGTATTAAGTAGCTAAATCATACTAAATAATACCAATTACAGAGGACCTAAATTATGCATTAGGACCAGCTGAGGTTCCGTGCTGGTATGAGTTGTCAGACCTGAGTACTTTCCTGAAATTTCCTAGAAATTAAAAGTTTCGTTGTTTTATAGTTCCTTGATAGGATGATGTTACTATCAAATTTCCCATTAAGGTAACATAATTGTGGAAAAAGAGGGGGAAGAAGGGAGAAGGGAGGAAGGTAAAGTGGTGAAAGGGAGTGAATATGAATACAATAAAAACGGCCCAGAAATCCTTTCATGTAATACCATCTAAAGTCACTATTCTTAAGGCTGGCTATCATACCTTTAGTGTAACAAGTATAATGGAGTAGGAATATTACTTACATGTTTTAACTATAAAGGGGTTTGAAGATAATTGAGTTGTGGTCCATCAAATAGCCTTCCTATAGTAAAGCCAGCCTTCAAGCTAGTCTGTGGCCCATTTTAACATCCTATACTATTAAACTGCCCTAACAGCATCTTAAAGGACCGCAATAATAATTCACCAAATCTCCACATGTGGTATGAAAAGATTAGACAAGTCTTAAGCAGGCAGGGATTTAAATCCTGACTGATAATACAGTGGCAAAATTATACACAGTAAAAGCAGAGAAGAAGGAGTAAGGGTTTAGCAAAAAGGGAGATTTAATCTGGGGACAAAAACCTTCATATAAATCCAGCCTTTCTATTCTGGATGATTATTTCATAAGCTGGATCTTGGGCTGTTGATCTCTTAAACTGATTACTGAAAAATGTATGCACTTTTAGAAACAGTCACTGACTGACTTTCATTTCAGACAGGCTTCCTACCATTTTTTTTTATTCCTTAAGAATATGGAATTGCATAATACTGTTGATATTTTCAAATAATACAGAAATCTTGAAATTCAATTTGTTGAAAAGCTGTGTAATTACAGTGTACAATAGCTACAGCACATTTGAGAAACCTGTGATAAAAGAACACAGTGAATACCTACACAGAAGAGATCCAATCCCAAAAGATAAGATCATTTGGTCAGAGAAAGCAATGTTGATGGGAAAATATTTTCTCCTTACCATTAAATTATTATAGTTTCGCTAAGAAGAAAATAAGTCATCTGAGTTTCCACTAAAAATATCACTCTATAAGAAGAACAGAATGCTTTTCTTTGCATTCTTTGGGGATTGCACTTCCCTTGGCAAGTGATTTATGTGGTTTGAACAATCTTATAACATAGGAAGGAAGGTTTTTAAACCACAAAATATTTTTAAATTGTTAAAATGTCACTTTGTGTGAACAAAGACAAGCTATAACCTATACATAGTCATTATTATGCATAATGCTATCATTTATTTATTCTAATGTTTATAATAAAGAGTTGTAGGATTATGTAATTGAATTAGGTGAGTTTTAAAATATATATATATACACATATACATATACTCACATATATGCATATATACACACATTTTATATATACATATATATACAATTATATATATACAATACAAATATCTATGTGTATACTGTGTGTGCATGTGTATATATAAAGCTTCCTAAATATTATAGTTTATCAAAACTAAGTCAATAATAATTATTTTTACATCAATAACTCACTGGTATTTAATGCTTTAGAAATGAATCACCTAAGTGAACTGTACATTAAAAGAAAATTAAATCACCAGGAGGCATAATACTCACTATGTACAATTTAAAGCTGAGGAAATTCAAGGAAATCATATAATTACTAAAGCTAAAATGTAAATAATACGCCCAGGTCAATTCTCTTGTTTTTTTAAGAAAAATTAATTTCATGTCAAGTATCTTTAATGTCTCTAATATGGAACCAATCTACATTTTATTTTCAGAATTGGAAGAAAAAATAAAACACAAGCAGATCATAAGATTGATAAAATCATAGATTTAGAATGTGAATAGCCTTTGACTCAACTACTTCATTTTAAAGATGATGAAACTTAGACTAGACAGTAAGAAAACTGCTCAAAGTCCAACACATAATAAGCATCAGAAATGGCATTTTTTGAGTCTGGGTCTTACGATTCCAGAGCCAGATGCAAAAAAAACACAACAAAATGAAGACTGCTTTAAGCAATCAAAATTTCACTGGGACTGTGTTATTATCACTGATGAAGACATGATTGGGTTTACATAGGTGAGTGACAAATACCGTCCTGTGTCATACAGCAAGCTCTCCACAAATGGTAGCTGAATAAAGCGATGCTTATTAGGTTAAATGTTGATGAAGTTATCCACAGTGCCTGGCCGTAGTCTATCTTTAATGAATTCTTTGTGATCGCTGAATGAATTGACAAAATCAGACTGGGGTGCCAGAATTATTTGACAATTTGCTTAGACAGGTTGATTGGATGATTTTTAAGTCCTTCACTTGACTTCATATTTTGTCATCAGGGGTAATAGACATCTTAGCCAATCCAGATGGTTTCTTACTGGTTTTGTAACAGTTGTTATTGTTGTATGACATAAAGTTTCCATCTTATTGCTTACTGTCTAGTTCATATTGTCTGTTTCATGAATCATTGCACATGTCTACACAAGAAAGACATCTGGAAGTTTTTAAAGGGCAGGTTCATTTTTCTGTATAAGGTCTTATAAAACTACTTGGTGCATCTAATTATACGTTGATTTCTGCTGTTGACTTGTTTTGGTGCTAATCTAATACTAGGTAACTCATATATTACTAACCGATAGCAGTACAATACTTCATCGTGGCTTGGAGGAGACTGGATTCCTCAAAAATATAAAAATAAATTAAAAACCCTAACTAGGTCCTACCAAGCTTCTAGGGTGGGCTTTAGGATGTATGTTTATTGTTTTACCACCAGCTTACCTATATTCAGAGAAACCCATGACCAGTATGGTCAGAGAGCAATCACGTTTTTGGCCAAAATAAAATCCTTTAAAAATAAATCACTAATTTATAAAGGAGTTTCTATCTGTGTTGGCAGAAAATAACCCCACACTGATAAAATCACTTAGCCCTAGATTACTGAAGTAATCTGTTTATCATTAGAAGACCAAACAAGTATCAATTTGACATTGAAAAGGAATAGTTTACTGATTAAAAGACTATTTGCTTACATTAACAAGCATATAAGTAAACCTGGCTAATTATTCTTCTACTGAATCCTCCAAATCACAGTAATAAAAGTGAAAAAAAAAAACCCAGTTATGTTTTCCTTATGAAATAAGTAGGCAACATAAAATAGTGGATAGAGAACAAGTCTCAACACCTGGAAGACCTGGGTTCAACATCTGTTTCTAACATATATTAGCTGTGTGACAGTGAACAAGTCAATTAACCTCTTAGGGATATAGGTTACTCTCAAAAATTATAAACTGCAGAGAAAATAGTTTCCTCACGCAGTTCCCATTCATTATTCTTATGCCATAATACACTGTAATTGGTTGATCTCAGAACAGAAAACATAGCTTTGACACCAGATTAGAAACATAAAATAGTATCAGAAGTAAGGGGTTTTCTTTCCCAAGCCAACAAGCTAGACTCAAAGTGAATGGATGATTTAAAGTCTACCTCTAAATCTAGCTCTTTCAAATAGCAGCAGCATTACTTGAATAGTAAAAGCACTAAAATTGAAAAGGAATCTAGCTAGTCTTAAAATGGAACTTCTGTGTTGGTTATATTTCATAAAAAAAAAAAATACATGGAAATTAGGTGCAATTTTCTACAGCCACCAACAGCCAGCCCTGGGGAAAATTTAGAAAAATATCAGGGTAACAAATGTGTTTCACTAAGTATAGAACTCATATCATCCTCAGGGATTGTGACTTTGAAATTGAACACAGAGATTTGTGTTTTAAAATTTGACAAATTAGACAAAACTATTTCTTTGTAGAATTTTCCTTGCCATCCTTCTAGGGCATCACTGAACTCCCTCAAGGCAACACAAGGCATATGAAGGAAAAAAAAACATATATTTTGACTCAAATTGATTTTTATCAAACTTCTTATTTGGAAAATAATTCAAGATATTCCACTAAGCTGGATAAACATCAGCCAATCTTGTGTATGTGAATGTTTCCATAAAATCTAGTCATTGTAAGATTAAAGTTATGCCTACACACACAGAATTGAGTATTTAGATGAACCATACTCATTTTTAATTCACTGGGGAAAAATTTTAAAGAAAGTATGAAACTCAGATTTTCCCATGAATTGCTTCAATTCAACACATTTTTATTTTGCTCATGCAGATACTGCCCTGTGGCCATGCCTCCATAATTCAGTGGTTTCCAACATTACTGTGCTATTTTCTCACACAAAGACTTATTTTTTTCTTCTTCTGTATGCCATGTATTTGATTTTAATAGATTTAGAGTGTGTTACTGAAGTAATCTGTTTATCATTAGAAGACCAAACAAGTATCAATTTGACATTGAAAAGGAATAGTTTACTGATTAAAAGACTATTTGCTTACATTAACAAGCATATAAGTAAACCTGGCTAATTATTCTTCTAGTATAAGGTGAGATGGAGACCCCACTAAGTGATTAGGGTCAGATATCACCATTTATACCATATCTTACTATTAACAAAAGTGATCTTGAATTACTATCTTAAGTTTGTGGAAGGAGTATCAAGTAGTCACTTGGTCCAAAATCTTTATCTTCAGATGTCATTAACTGTTTAATAATTTATTTTAAATTGTTTTTAACTTACCATATATATGACAACTGGGAATAGTAACAGTGTAGAGATCATTAAGAGAAAACAGAGTCAATTATAGAGCCAGATTAATATAATTTGCTGTGAAAAAGGCTCTAAGTTTCCAGGTCAAGGTGAAAAAGGAAATAAGCAAATTTACATAGATTTCATTTTCTGATGAAAGATGTACACAAGTTTGTCTAGGATTAAATTCAATAAATTTTCCTCATGATTTCTCATATAAAGAATATTGGAAGACCCAATGGACAACATTTTCAACTATGTTTTTACAGAATAACTGAAACAGCTGAGGGCGGGGTATGGAGGGAGAAGAAAAAAAATAACTGAAATGTTGTTCAAATGGGCATTTTAAATATTGACTCTCTATAAAAGAAGAAAGCACAGCATTAAATTATAACCCAGTGAAGACATCTGTGGAGAATTATTGTGTGCTAATCTGAATTAAATACAGGGATGGAACACAGAAACTCTAGATGAATGGATAGTTTAATAAAACCTAGCTCCCTCAAACAGTTTTTTTTTTTCTTAAGTGAGCATTTGGTGGGTGAAAAACTGTAGTGCCAAGTGTTTGTTGTATAATCTTATTAATTATATATCCTGTTGATAAATAATCTCATTGATTCATTCATTTATTTATTCAACAAACATTTATTACGCATCAAGTAGCAACCAGTTATTATACTTAGTCCTGAGCATACAAGAACAAAAATAAACAAAAAAAGAAGACTATTTTAAAGTATTTTATGCAAAAACCTACCTTTTTATATGATAGAAAAGGGTTGGTGATTAAAATAAGCACATAAGGAAATACTTTAGATAGCAATACAAGGTGACTTGTAAAGATCTTAGGAGAATATAGTGGGAACAGGTACTTCTGCAGGGGTAGGTGTTCATGAAACCGTGATCTGAGTAAAGGAGATATAGTTTTATTAATGGTGTTCACAGAACCATCATTCAAATAGGTATAATCGCAGGAGCAGAGAGTAAGCATTGAAACGTGTTGCTTTAATTTTTTTTTTTTACTATCTTTTTATGTTAAAGACACACTCAAAGGGGAATTTAGGGATCCTGCAAAAAGAAATGCTTTTGAAAAACAGCTCTGCATTGCAGTCCCTTGTCATACTTACATTCAGGCTGCGTGGCCACCTTAATAGGCTGAGAACTCTCCCCTGGTCCCCGTTCATTATAGGCCACAACTCGGAACGTGTAAGTTGCTTCTGGCTTCAGATTTCCAACTGTAAGTTGAAGGGACCCAGGCTGGGATGTATTCAATGCTCGCTCCCTGAGAAATAATAATTCCACAGAAACATTACACTTAATCTATTTAGCTAGAAATTTTTAGTGTGGGAGATGGGGCAAAAATGTGGACAAGATTGGCAAAAGATAAATGCCCACTCACACAATTCTGACTTTGGATAAAATTCTAGGACTTCAAAGGTTTACTAGGGTCTAGAGATAAATATGGTAGAGGGTTCAGGAAGATGATGGGCTTTTAGCCATAAACCTTTATTCTAGAGAGCATTCCTTGGATTTCTTAGGGCAAAACTTCTAAGAAACAAAGAGCTATTCAAAGAAAAAAGAAACATCTGGATCATAGACAGGGATGTGAATTGGTTCTAATTATTCCACAAATCAAGCCTTGTCAGTGTTTCTAACAATTTCATTTCCCTTTATTTCAGCATCTGTATTTTTCTTTGGTGAAGAATTTATATGTACATTAGTGCCAGTGATTTGCACTACTTGAAATCTTTAAATTCAGCCAATGAGAATATGAGCATCCTTTTATATAAGGGAAAATAATGGCATTGGACCTTCTACTCTCAGATCTCATTTATCTCTAAGAATAATTATAGCATATAATATAGAGAATTATAATGTAATAGTACATTTATATATTAAATATATTAATAGAGTTTGTCAAAGTAGATATATTCATCAAGGTGTTCTAATATTCCCATTTTACAGAAGATAAAACTTTAAGTGGCTCATCTAAGGTCATACATCTAGTAACTGCTGGATTTAGGATTAGCCTTAGGGTTGAGAGGCATCTGGAGAGTATGAGAGAGAGGAAACCTCCCACCCCCATAAGTCCCTTGAAAATATCTCCCTACTGCATTCCATTATTTAAAGTTACTTTGGGTTATTAAGCTCCAGAGCCATAATTAGAATGGGACAACATGACCCTTGTTTAAGGGCATCAACATCTGGGGACCACTACATGCTTACTCTTAAGAAAGCTTGCTAAGCGATCCCCAGACCATTGGCTCCATACCTGGAGATTCTTCTCCAAGCTTGCATCACAAACATAACCTTGCTTTGAGGCCTTGTCTCCAGCCCCCACCCCCAGGCCCCCATGACAGTAGCACTTTTCTAAGGCCTTGTTTTCTCTTTCACCTTTCCTAATATCATTGCTATAGGGTGTTCTCAAGGAGGAACTCCCTTTATCAATGCAAATCAGCCTCTTTCCTTCAACTTAGAGTCTTAGGGAGTTACCTGGGATGTTGGGTAGTTAAGTGACGTTCCCGGAGTCAAATAGACATCATGTGTCAGAGGGCAGATTTGAATCTATATTTTCTTGACTTGAAGGTAACCACTCTATTCACCATAGAATTTTGTTTATGTTCTCTGATATCTTAGTGTTAATTATTTTAATTAGACTTTTATGTTACTTTTCCTTTGTCACCTTGTAGAAATGGGAGTTTTCATGAGAAAGGGGTCAATTTTGGAGCATAGGTTACTTTGGAAGAGGAAAAAATCTTAGTAGAATGCTAAAGGTGGGTGGAGCATTGGTCAACAACAAGACAGAAAGACGGACTCAGGACACCTAGATGGCGGGTAAAGGAGAGGGGAAGAAGGGCATTGAAAAAAGACTCAGAGACCTAAGAAAGTACCAGGATAAATGGCTTCTATCTGGAGATTTTTCCATAGGCCAACAGACAATCATGTGTTACTTCCTGAAGCAGCCAATGGTTAAGATTCACAAAAAATTTAAGCATGCAAAGTCCATAAGCAAGAGCTAATTATGTCGGGTCTCTATAAGAAAATATCAGAACAAATGTCATGGGGGAGAAAAACAATCTAACAAAGATATAAATTATATGGTAGAAGAGTTTCTCTGGGAAGTATTGGTGTAATCAACAGCACACACATTTTTCAAACATAAACCTGACAAAATGAGTTTATCTGATAGATTCTCAATTATGAAATCTGTTCATAGTATTTAAAGCTGAAGGTTTAACCATTTTACTCTCCGCTAAAGAACCTTCACTGAGCTCCTCTCCAACCTCCTCTGCCAATCTCCCACTCCACACACACATACATACAATGGGATTAAATATTCTGCTTGGCATTTAAAGTCCTTCACAATCTGGACTACCTCTCCATGCTAATTACACATCAGTCGTATCCATGAATTCTATTTTGCTGTCGTTTTGTTCAGTCACTTCAGTAGTGTGAAGATCTTTGTAATTTGGGGTTTTCTTGGCAAAGATACCGCAGTGGTTTGCCATTTCCTTCTCTAATTTATTTTACAGGTGAGGAAACTGAGGCAAATGGGGGTATGTGACTTGTCCAGTAGCACATAGCTAGTAAGTATCTAAGTCCAGATTTGAATTTAGGAAGATGAATCTTCCTGACTTCAGGTCTAATACTCTATGCACTGCATCACTTAACATACATTCTATATTCTAGTCAAACTGGATTACTTACTATTCCCAATATATGATATTGCATTATCTGACTCCACTTCTTTTTATGGGCCTTTCTCCATTCCTGAAATGACCTTCTTCCTCATCTCTACCTCTTGGAACTCTTCTTTAAAGACTCAGGTCAATTGTTATCCCTTTCAAGAGGTCTTTCTTGATTCCCTCTGTGGTCAGTGCCCTTTGCAAATCATTGGGTATTTGTTTTTTAAATATGTTGTATTGCATTATCTGAAGTCATGTCATATCTTCCCTGGGAATAAGTTCTTTAAGATCAATGACTGTCTTACTTTTTCTTTTTATCTGAAGACATGATTATAAGACACATGGTAGGAAAATATTAAATAAATATTGATTGCATTAATTGTTTGACCTTGGGAATTACTTAATTAAACCTTTTCATTGAACAGATGAAGAAATGGAAGCCCAGAGATTTTCCTGACTTGTCCAATGTCACATAAAGTAAGGATTCCTCTGACTCAAAATTCAATGCCCTTTGCCTGACAAGCTTCTTCTTAAAAACAATCTGCATTCTAGGGCAGTTAGGTGATATAGCAATGAAGCACTAGCCCTGGAGTCTGGAGGTCCTGAGTTCAAATCTGACCTCACATGCCTGACACTTAGCTGTATGACCTTCGGCAAGTCATTTAACCTCCTCAATTTCTTTGCCTTCACCTGTCCAAAAATTAAAGAAAAAAAACAAAACAAAAAACTTGTATTCCAAGAGTATTAGTCATTCAATTTCTTTTAAATACCATCCTAGTGATTTGGAATAATCATATGATTTATGAAAATTCAATTAACACAGTTTAGCAGAAGTATTCCTAATGTGAGACAATATCAATATAATTCCTTTTCCCTGCCTAATATGGTTCTCTAGCCTTACCTTTCTTTCTAACTTGACAGAAATTGAGTGCAATAAGAATACGCCAGATTTGTAATTAGAAGTACTGGGTTCTAATCCAGCTATTGCTACTCATTTATCTGTATGACCTTAAGCAAGACACTTAATGTCCTTAGAGTTCAGTTTGTCACCTATAAAATGATAGAGCTGGACTTGATTTCTAAGGTCTTTTTCTTTGAAACTCTGATTCCATTGCTTTCCAGCAGTATCCAATTTATACCAAGGTAATAGCACTGCAGAGCACTTTGGGAATTGATGAACAACTCATAAAGGCTAGATCTTTCCAAAGAAAGATTGCAGAATGGGAGCATTCGGGAAGGAAGACCCACAAACCAGCACCATGGAGAAAAGCCTCACTCAAATAATTTTCAGTGAGTTATGGCTCTGTCAGAAGTTTTTTTATTGGTATTTCCTATCAGATTAACTTTGTTTGTTGAGATAAGTTAAACAAAAAGGATCCTCAGTCCACAGAGCTGCTGTGAGTGGGTTCTGATAAGAGGGATACTAGCAATTACAAAGAGGAAGAGAGAGAGCTCCTTCTTCTAGTTCAACAGTTCCTCCATAATATCTGATGTCTCCATTTGTCTCTGGGTTGGTGTTTGCAATGTATTCTTTTTGGGCTTTTTCCTCATGCTCCCTGGAGAAGTCACCTTCTGTCCATGATGACATATTCCCATGCATTGCGGGAGGGGATCTCCAAAGTCTCTTAAACTGGCCTCTGTAGCTCAGCTCTGAGCAATAAGCCCTGAAGCACCTTCTGTTCCCTGATGGCTGGAACAAATTATTTCACAAATAAAGACAATCAGTGTTTTCTACTGGAGAGTAATGAGCCTGTAGTCTTGTTTTCCCTGATTTTAGTTATACTCTGCTCCATAATCTTCCTATTTAAACAGTAATTAAGGATTTTCTTTCTCTCTCTCCCTTGTACGTTCACTCTTTATTGAGCCCTGTTCTGTAGCACCGCCGATAGAACACTTTGTTCCCAAGAAAGGGCTGCATTTTAGCCACTATGGATTTCATCGTTTTTGTCCAATTATTGTGCTTAGGTGTTCTACCTGTCATTGTGTGCTCACCTTTTCCTGGGAAAACAGAAGGAACTGGAGGTCTCTGACTCTTACTAATGCTGTCTTCTATGATTCTGAAGACATAATTAGCCTTCAGTTCCTGGGAGCTCAGATGAATGGCCTGGAGCTGTAGATACCTTGTTCTGCAAAACCTCATTCTTGAACTCTCTTTCTCCCTGACTCTTATTTGATAGTGTGAGCTCAGTGAAGAGGGGCAGCCGGACATGGTAGAGAGTCCACTCACTATCACTTCATCTATTGCAAAGTGTAAAGAAATGAACTTATTTCCTACCCAAGATACCCCCTCTCCAACACACACACACACACACACACACACACACACACACACACACTTCAGTGACAATGATACTGTTTATTGTAGGGATTGTATACAATTTATCTTTCTGCTGCTTAAAAGAGAAACAAAAAGTCGAGTCGTTTCCTACAGCAGAATTTATGGCTCAGAATTTTGGATTCTATTTGCTTTGGGGGTATGTCTTGAAAATCTCCAGGCAATAATAGCTTGCATCATAGAGCAGCTAGGGTGTATAGTAAATGGAGTACTGCGTCTGGAGTCAGGAAATTCAGATTTGACCTCAGACACTTACTAGCTGTGTGAACCTGGGAAAGTTAATTACTATTTGCCTCAATTTCCTCATCTGTAAAATGGGGATAATAAAAACAACTAGGGTTGTTCTGAGCATCAAATAAGATAATCATAAAGTGCTTAGCACATCTCCACAAAGTAAGAACTAGTTAAATGTTAGCTATTATCACGGTGGATAGGGTGCTGCACCCAGAATCAGGAATACTCCTCTTCCTGAGTTCAAATCTGACCTTAAAAACTTACTAGCTACGTGACCCTGAGCAAGTCAGTTACATCCGTATGTCTGGGTTTCCTCATGTGTAACATGAGCTGGAGAAGAAAATGGCAAACTACTCCAATATCTCTACCAAGAAAACTCCCCAAAATGGGGTCACTAGGAGTCAGATATTATTAAACAACAAATCGTCATCACTGTTATTATTAAGCAGGTATTCCCATTTTTGCCAAAATAGAAATAAGGGTAAAGTAATGAGGATGCCAGGGGCTTGAAAAGTATTCCCAAAGGCCTTGAAAAACTCTATAGATTCATGGAGTATTACGTCTGTAAAAGATTTTAGTGAGCATTGAGCCCAATCTTCTCATTTAGTAGAAAACTGTATCCCATAGAGGTGAGGTGATTTGCCCAAGGTCACATGGCTAATTGGTGGCAGAGCTGAGACTAGAATATGGGTTACCTGACTCCTGGTTCAGTGTTTTCTTCATTACTCCAATGTGCCTTGATAAGACTTGGTTTATAAGGTGGCATAAAATGAAATCACAGCATGGTACCCCGTGCTCAGAATTAATAACATAGAATGGAAAATAAATCCATTTGTCCTGATCTCCCCTTGACACTCGAAATTCAGATTCTCATACTGTTGTGAAGAAATCTGAATTTAGGTGCTAAGTAAGAGACAGCTGAACTATGGATCCTTTGCAGAGTTTTTCAATAAACAGTTTTGATATAAATGAATGTATGTAATCTCACATAAATACCAGGGGTGTTAAAATGTAATTACAACTGTTCCTTAGAACCTCTAAGGTAACAAATGCTGTCATAAAATGTCAAAGAATTAATTAGTTGCTTCAAGGTAGGAAAAAACCATGTTAATATTCCTTGTTGTGAAGAGAAAGATATTAATTTTTTTAATGGACGTGATTTTGGCATCCAGGTTAAAAAAACCTACTCCAACTACTTTTTTCCCTACAAAAGTGAAAATAAGGATATAACCATTACAGAACACAAAGATAGATATAGAATAAGGAACCAATCACATAGCTAGAAAGTGTCTGAGATTGGATTTGGACTGAAGTCATGCTGACTCCAGGTCAAGTGGTATATCCACTGAGCCACCTAACTGCCTCCAAAGCAAATGAATGGTGAGTGACTTAAATCAGTACTTTCATCTAAATCCTTTTTTTCATCTGGGACTGCAATTATAGGATGATTTATGCCATTCATACATAGAGTATTGCTAGATCCCACAGAGTGTGAATAATGAATTTCTGAAGTGGTTGTAAGTATTTGAATCTGTGCTATTTTAGTCATAATTATACAGTATATGGTAATTGGTTCCAGCATGATGAAACTATGTTTTCAATGTGCTTTAAGTAACTTGGACACATGCAAATACACATACATGTATATATATTATAAATATAAAAATATAAGATGTTATCTCATTTGCTATTTCTGATAACCTTGTCACATAATATAGCAATATAAAATATTTTCCTTAAAATAATTTGGGGCCCGTATGATTATTTCCATTTTTCCAAATGAGGAAATTGAAGATTAGCATGGTAAAGTCATTAAGCCAGAGCCACAAAGTAAATTAATGACATAGTGAGGAGCAGATTCCAGGTCTCCCACCACATTTTACTCACATAATCAACAATTTATCAATAATCAACAATAGATCAACAAATATCAACCTTTAAACAATAAAGATGGAAATACAATACTAAATATTTAAGTTTCTCTCTAATGCTGACAAAGCACTTTCTTCAAAACAACTGTGTGAGTTGGTTGGATAAGCCATCTTATAGATGAGAAAATGGAGGATCTGAAAGGAAATATGGCTGGCCTATTTCAACTAATACTAAGTCAGGAATCTATTCATTGTGTCCCATGCCACTAATACACACACACACACACACACACACACACCACAATTTCAATTTTAATTAATAAAACTCATATTCAGAGTCAGGCTCTACTGGCTTACCTAAAAATGAATCTTCTCCTCTCTTTTGTCTCCTCTCTAATCTTTCTTCTTATTTTTCCTCTTTTCTTTTTCCCCTTTTAACATCCTAATTCTCTCCCTCACTCCATGAAAAGACTACTAAGGTCTCAAATAAAATCAAATATTTCATATATTTAAAGATTCTCATTTAACTTCCTTGGACCTTAATCTTCTCTACGTTAAAGGAATAAATAAATCCAGGTTACTTCTAAAGAACTTTTCAGTTCCAAATCTATGATTGTATCTCACAGGTTGGTCCCAAAATGCTAATATCATCCTCTTAGGACTGCCTGAAACTCCCTATAACTCACTTTCTCCACAGCTGGAATGGATTCAGCTTCCTGGATTCTCCTTCCAGTGACCCTCACATGGCTCACAACCACATTTTGTGTACTCTGACCATGAAATGAGCTCTGAGATTGGATTAAAATATCCCACCTCCTCCAAAATTTGCTCAGTAGTGTTCAACACTGGTTCCTCACATATTAAATCTTTCTCTCTCTATTTTCCTCATTTAAAAACTGCTTCATATTAAATCCCAAATATATCCAAGAGCTGAAACACACTGAATCACCAGCATCAAAGGAGTTTCCTGAGGTTTTAAATAGACTGGGAATAAAGCTGATAACTATAGGTCATTGTTTGAATATTGAGTGTTCCCAGGATAGCTTATTTACTTGCCCTTCCCTCATCTCACCTGCCAGGAATTCTTAACTTGATTCTTATAGCAGAATATGTGAGTATACTGACAAAAGGGAGAGAAAAAACCAAGTTAGACTTCATTTGTGACAAAGCTGCCCCGGGGAATATGATTACCTGAACAATTAAAAAAAAATTGGGAGAAGAGGGGAATCTGTGTGTGTGTGTGTGTGTGTGTGTGTGTGTGTGTGTGTGTGTATGTTTCCTGCATTACATGAGGGAAAGCTTATATTCCCTGGGGAATGCTTTTTGTATTGGTATATTTAGACCCAGAAGACCACGAGTCAAGCAATGTTGACTTTAATGTCCTATGTGGACCTAGGACTTACCATCATTCCAACCATCTACACAGGGAGGTGCTGTAAAAGATGACGGCTCAGTCCTTCACTATACCTTCCCTATTCTTGTGGGCATGCACACCTATATAGCACCTTGGTTATAGGGCAAAACAACTCATGATAGAATCTTGAAGTATTGAGACTAGGGTTCTAGGCACCTTGTACCACTAATTACTTGGATGACCTTGTTTGTCCAAACCACTCCCATTCTCATACCTTGGTGAATAACCAGAGGAATCTTTTGCCCCTATCTCTCAGTCTTAGTTCCTATTATAAAACATGTCTACACTTAAGACTTAATCACAACCATTTGTAGCTAGAATCTGCCGTTGAAACTCTCCCTTGCAAATACATCACAGTTATAAATTCATCTTCCTCATCCTGAGGAGTTCTGGGTTCCAAGTCCATTGACCCAATAAAAATAGGCTAACTTGTTTCATCTTTAAGAATTTCCTTCATGATTGGCCTTTGCTCTTTCATACCACTGTATCATTCCATCAGCTAAACATCAGTCACCATGGCTGGCCCATTGTCTGAAAAACTTTTGCAAATCCAAGTCCTTTGTGACTCTGGGCCTTCTACTGGCTCACTGCAAGGTAGGGCCACCACCCTGCATGCTACCCGGGGAGATGAGGCTGAGGTAGGCAAAATGCTATCCTCCCTCTGTTTGGATCACTGTCCATCTGTCCATATCCTCTAATACTATGCTTACCTGTATTAATGAGCCATTCTGACCAATACATGTTACTCATATGAACTCTACTCCAAATTTGTATGATACTTTGCCTGATAACTTCCAACATCTCTTCTAGTTCTGATTTTGAGTCAATAGACAAAACAAATGAAGAAAAAATAGCTAACAAAGCAAAACAAAAAACCCCAGAAACACAAACATACGACTTGTTATCTGTGAAACAGTAACTTCCACTGAGTAAATGCTTTTGGTTTTTCAAGCTATAGATTTCCTCTCTGACCTAGCACTTTGGCAGGCTTAATGAAAAATGATAACCCTTGCATTAGTGACATCATTAACCATCAGACAGTATTACTATCATTCTCAAATTCACAGAGTTTTAGTAAATTGTCTAACAAGATTGCTGCTTATCTGAGGTGAATGTTAAAAGCACAAGATTTCTTTCTGTTCCAGTTGTTGTTAAAGATACTGGATTAAGAGCTCTACAAATTTGCTAAAGCATTATAACTAATGCTTAGAGACATAATGGTTCCCATCAAAAGTTAAAGAATATATAAAGCCATCATGCTTTCTCAAAAAATTTATTGTCCTTTAACCTATTTTCATCAAAAAATACAACACAACAAAACTGAATGTTGATGTTGCTTGTAGCAATATATTGACCCACCATGGTGGTGTGATTTATGATACTGGTCAAAGGAATATTAAATGAAAATTACCAAAATTGTGTTCCCTGCTCTTTTAAAATGCCATGTGTCATAGTAACAACCAATTCTTGCTATTTAAATACACACACAGAAAGAGAGAAAGAAAGAAAGAAACATACACAGGCAGAGACAGAGAAACAGGGAGACAGAGAGTCCGAGACTTCTGCAAAATGGCAATGTAGCCAGCTTCTTCTTTTCTCCGGTGCCTCCCAAGCCCATACCTGGGGCTTTATCCCCTCTGCCATCATTGTGACAGGAAAAAAAGAGACTAAATTATTTCACACTAACTTACTAGGGACTCACTATGGGACAAGAGACATTAGTATTGTAAAAAAGAGAAAGGAACCAAGAAAATGAGATGCTAATGGTAGAATTTCAGGAATTGGTGGGGAAGGGTTTTAGTACCAAATCCTTTCTTAGATTAGTCACTCAGATTACAAATAAAACATCACTCATTCAAGAAACAAATGGGGCCAAACCTGGCTTAGTGCTAAGAGTTGGAAACTGAGCTAAGGGACTAGCCAAATTAGGAATGAATAGTCATACTATGAATCAATTGATGAGAGTCTAAGAGAAGGGTGGGTAGAGGAAAAGGAAAGAAGGAGGGAAAGTAAAGGGAGAGGAAAAGGGAAGGAAGAGGAAGGAGAAAACAATTCATTGAATATCCTCCATTACATTGAACACTACAAAGGAGGAGCTAAATTGTATGTGGGAAAGGAGAAAGCCAAAGAAGTGATAAATAAGAACATCACTTAGGATGGATAGAATGTTATTAATGAAATGAGAAACTGCTCAACTCAAATTTTGCTTTATTTTCCTCTTCCAAGAAAAGTGATTCCCCAAGTTACAAAGAAAAAATACATATCATTAGTCTAAGATAAGTATGGAGATAGTAAGAGAGAATCAAGATGACTTCCATAAGTACAAAGAACCAGGTTCAGACTAGGTACATCTCAGGGTACTAAAAAAAATGGTACATATAATCATTAAACTCTACCAGTCATCTTTGAAAGATTATCTAAGCTGAGGAAAGCAGTAGGGGACTGGAAAAAAGATGTACATGCTAATTTCAAAAAGTTGAAGAAGAAATCTACAAAGTATGAACTAGGAAATTTGATTTCCTGACAAAATACTAGAACAAATATTGTTAAATAAATACTTTCTGCATAACTAGAAAAATAACTTAGCTTTATCAAGAATAAGACACAGCAACTAAACTAATTTTGAGTTTTTGAAAAGATTTAGGAGACTCAGAAAAGGCTCATCTTATTTTTTATGGGCAAGTTAGAGAGATATGAGCTAGATGAGTGGTGTCAAACTAAAATAGAAATGGGATCATTAAACCACACACCAAAATTCCTGAAGCTGCATATTGACTTAGAAAATCACATTTTCACATGTTCTATTGTATTTATATTAAAATTGTATATTTATATTTATGTTATTAAACTTTTGTGAATTTCATTTTAATCTGATTTTGGAAGGGCTGGGGGTGTTACTGGGCATGTGTTTGACCCCTCTGGACTAAACGAAGGTAAAGTCAATTCAGGACTGGTTGAAATCAGTGATAAACATCCATTAGGGGTCTACTCTATACAAATAATTTCTACAGTTATTTATTAGGTGCCCGCTTTGTGTTGTGTTTTGAACTCAAAGACAAAATTAGTCCCCTGCTTTAAAAGAACTTTAAAAGGACTTAGGCTCTATGTAAGAATTAATGTTTAAACAAAGTATATATAATAAAATTTTAAGATAGGGAGAGTTCTAACAAGTCACTGAATTAAGCAATAGAAATTTTTAAAAAAGATAAGAAATATCTCACCAGATCCAAAAAAATAATCATTAATGGAATGATAGAGGGAGTTCTCTAGTAGATTTGTCTTTGGTTCCATATTGCTTCCCATTTTTATTAGTGATTTCGATAAAAGAATAGAAGACATGTTCATAAACTTTGTAGATAATATAGAACTAGGAGGCAGATACATTTAAATACCTAACATATTGGATGACAGTCAGGAAACAAAACTATATAAATAAACTAGAGCAATGGGCCAAATCCATTAAGGTGAAATACAGTAGAAATAAATGTAAAGTTCTACACTTGGATTAAAAAATAGATTTCATTATTGCAAGATGGTGAAAGTAGATGAGTACTTCATCAAAAATATTTTTTAAAAATATGGATGTATTTGAGACTTGCAAGTTCAGTATGAGCTACAAATCATGGTAACCAAAAAGGAATATGATATTAGCCACACTAATTGAAGGTGATAGTCCTACTGAACTCTTTCCTGGTCAGGCAATATCTAGAATACTGTTTTCACAGGTGCCATACATTAGTATCTAAATAATATCCTTAATTGTGTGACTAGAAGCCTTGGTACGCACTTGAAGAATACAGGGTTATATCATCAGAAAAAAAAAGAAACATGGAGAGAAGCAACAGATCTCTCTTCAAGTTCTTAGAAGGTTACTCTATAGAAAAAGAATAAGACTGGTTCTTAGCTTAGTAAGGAAGATTTAGGAAGAATGAGAAAAAGAAGTTTCAGAAAAGCAGATTTCTGCTCAATGAAAGAAAGGACAATCTTAACAATTAAGAGATATATAGTAATGAAGTGGAATGCTTCAGGAGTTATGGATTATTTGTTCTTTGAAGTCTTTAAATGAAATCTAGATAATCACTTGTGGAGGATATTGTAGAAAACATTATTCATCAGATATGTGTTGTACTAGATGGTTTTTCAGGTTCCTTCTAACTCTGTGATTCTATATTTACATGAGTCTTATACTATAGGGCAAAGTTATATGGAACATACAAATACCGGATGTCCCAAAAAGTCTTAGTTTTTTGAGGGACGCTGCATAAAACACAGTTTACTCCCTCAAGGTGATTACAATCTAGTTGAGTTTCCAAACATGGGAGCCAAATAACAAAGCAGAACCTTGACTAAGAATACATAGTATCTTAATTCATTTTTTAACTATAAACTCTGAATTGGCTAATCTTATAAAATAGTGTAGGGGGAAGAGATAAGGTGTAAATTTATACATGCGTATATAAATACATACATATGTATTTAACTCCTCTACCACAATCCTATTGTAATGCTTCATTGTGATGCAGAAGTGGTCCTCCATTCTTAAAGTCTATGTGAGTACAAGTTTTTCAAGGTGGAAAAGTTTTGAATATGAGTTTGAGAATAGAATTTATGTCTGTTAACTTACTTAAGTAAAAGAGGTTCATAACAGAAAAGAAACCATTAAGTGATAAATGCTTTTGATCATAGTGATTCACAAGGGCTATCTTATTAAACAAGAAAGGGTTTCATGCAAAACAAATATAATCATGGATGAGTGAGATATTGGAAAACAAAAGTTGAATAACAAAGCACTTAATTATTTAAAAAGCAATCATGTAACAGATAATTAATGATGAAATAAATGGTTTAGATGACAGACATGACTTCAGATGCATGGGAGATGGTATAAGCTGGAAAGTCTTCATAGAGAAGGGCTTAAAATTAGATATTGTTCTGTACGTAGAGCAAGATCAATCAGAAAATAAGTTGCTAGGATAATGTATTTCTCTAAAGAGCAAGTATATTATAATTTCCCAAACCTCTTTCTATATATGTTCTGAGCATTGAAGTCTTTATGTTAATTCCATGCATAAGATTTAGAAAGTACTGTTACTGACTATAACTTTTGGTTAATGATGGCATAGAAACATTTGTCACTCTAACCCGAATACTATAACTTAAATAAAGCTGATTGGTTAGACTAAAAAGTATGGATTCAAAAGACTGGGAATGGATCTGTCACCATGAGTGTATATAAACAACTTTAACACATTTGGGTAAATAGAAGGAGTCTTAGTCTGCAAATCAGAACCCTTGGGTTCTCGACTTAACCCCACCACTTATTACAGGGCCATAAGCAAATATGGAACAGGAGAGAGAGCATTGACTCTTGAGTCAGGGGACCTGGGTTCATGTCCTGCTTCTTATGCTTACTTCTTCTGTGACCTTGGGCAAATCATGTCTCCTGTCTGGGCCTCAATTTACGCATCTGTAAAATGAAAGAGTTGGCCTAGATGGCCTCTGAGGGCTATTCTAATTTATCCTTCTCTTTAGGTCTCTGTTTCAAAAGCTATAAAATCAGATGGTTGCATAGGATGGATGGTCTCTTGTGTCTCTACATTTTCAGTTTCCTTTTATTGGAAACTACCAACTAGTTCCTTTTATAGAGAATCTCAAATTACCAATATCATTAAATACCAATTTGAATCCGCTAGGTACAAGGACATTATGAAATATTTGCTTTGAAACTATAGATGGAAACCATTTCCATGAGATATTGCAGAACTAGATGATTCCTTGCAGAGACTGGAACATAGTAGGCACTTAGAAAGTTCTTGTTGATTTGGTGGGCTAGGTCTAATTTTCCTTTGCCCCTCTAACAGCCTATGATTCTAAAGAATAATGAGGGATATGTTGAAACCAGCTTGAATCAGCTCATAAAAGTCAGTTGTTGAATTTTCAGTGGGAGTATTTACACCTTGGGAAATTGATGCACATTATAATTCAGGATTTGATTAATTGTTTTGTGGTTGTTTATATTTAAGAAAGTGATAGAGATTATATATCATAGAATATAGATGAAACTTAAAAGTGTGTGGAGTATATTTTTTCTGGAGAGTTAGTATCATTTACCAGCACATCACAGGGTATAACTCACTCGGGGATACAAATATTCTATTATGAATAGATCCTGGAAAAGATAGCTACAATAGAGGCCCCTGTAATTCCTGGCAACTATTAATCATAGTACTGCAAGTTTCAGTTTGGGTCTATGTGAAAAGGAGAAATGCTAAATACATTTAGATTTTTACCAATGCTTTCATGATCCCACCATGCTTCTTAATATGTTCTCATTTGTCTTGTAGACACCAACATGAACCCCATCATATATTCGTGACCTACTTAAAGAAAGCAATTTTTCCATAATACCATCTACATTTTGAGTAGAAAGACCTTATAGATGATTGATGCTAACTCTCTCATTTATTATTCAGATGAGAAAAATAGAGCCCCAGAGAGATGACTGAGTTTCTCAAAGTCACTGTTAGTAAGTAGCAAAACCAAAATCAGTTTGTCTGACTCCAGATGCCAAGTCCATTCTAACATTCTAAACCTCTATTTTTTTTTACCTCCTCATTTTCGAAATAGGGTAATTGAAGTTGAAAGTGGCTGTTCTAACATCATCCAGCTAAATTGTGAATGATCCAAGGCTAGAACTCTATTTTCCAAAAGTCCTGGTTTGGTATTCTTTCATTTTTATTAAAATACTTATTGTTTACTAGACAAATCCAATGACTTTCATGTATCTCTAAGCTTCTGTCATTTAGGGGGCTTCTTTTCCTTCCTTTTAACAATAGGCATTAGAGAAGGAAAATAGGTACCTAGAGAAGCAGAAACAAAAGTACTTTCAGGTGCTAGGGTATGAATTCTATATTATTACTGTATTGCAGTGTTTCATGTTAAAAGTCCACTCCCCAGGAACCGCAAATCATAATTGTCCTTTTATGGTCTCTGCGGGTTCTTAAAAATCCATAGGAAGGTATAGTGCTCACAAACAGCCAGAGCTCAGCACAGAAGCTTCAACTTCTCCCCACAGTTGGGCTATTTGCACTTCAATGGACACAAGGATATCTATGACATCCTAACTAATCCATTCCTTTGTCACTCCTTGGGAGCCAGTGATGATAGCATTGAATTAGTGTTAGCTTGGCCCTGTGAATAGCTAGGTCCCTTCTGGACACTTTTTATCTCCATTCTCTCTCTCTCCCTCCTTCTTTAAAGAAATAATCCTTTCCTTTTCTGTACACTGACAAAAATAGGCAAATCTCACATCAGGTCACATTCTTTTTTGATTTGTAAACTTTAAAGCACCTGAATGCCGGTCTTTTTTATGAAAGAAAAAAAGCTAGAGTTAACTCATAAGCCCCTAAATCCCAGGAGTCCAAGGATGATAACCACATTGGGAATGGTTAAATAAACAAAGATTAGAAACCCATGAATCTAAGGCCAAAATATTTGCCCCAGTACTGTTCAATAAAGACTATAGTTCCTAAAGCACTCATTAATCTTGGGGAGACACTAGACTTTTTAACATAAGGACTATCTCTGGCAGATCTTGTTTTCAGTGTACAGAATGTTATGATACTGTAAATGAAGCCCTTTGTGTACTGAGCAGTAGCTCCTACTTTTCCCCTCCCATAGAGTAAGCTTTTTAAAGGCAGGAGTTATTTTTCATCTTTCTTTATATCCTCAGCGCCTATCTCTGAGCTCTGTACCCCTAAGGCACTTGACAAATACTCATTGAATTGAGCTAAATAAGTAGGAGTAAAAAGCAGTGTAAGATTGTCTGAAAGCATGGAGACCATAGGCTGGAGGTGAGGCTGGACAGACTCAACAGTTTTACTGCCCCCTTTTAAATCATGTCTTCACTGTATGGCTTCATTATTTAGTTTGAAATAAATTCCTAGGAAACTGGACAATCTAGAAAAATAAGTATAAAAACACCTAAGGCAAATATAAATTATTTTGCTATCATCGCTTCCTTTAGGTGTTCTCCTCTATTTGTGTGAAAATACAAAGGTGACATTAGAAAGAACTTTTAGGTGGGAAAAAAGGATCTTAACCTGGAATATTATCTATTTAGTAAAAGTCTATCAATGCAGATCAGCACCTTTTTGCCAATTTATAATCTTAGAGAATTGCTTGAAGAACTGAGAAATTAATGTTTTGCCCATTATACAGTAGAAGTGAGGCCTGAACCCAGGCATTCCTAACAGTATTCCTCTCTTCATTAAACTAGGATTCTTGCAATTCATTAAAGGTGAAGGTTAATAGTGATGGTAATTATCTTAAGGGTAGTAGTTGATGCTAGGGTGCTTTTCACAAATTGTAAGAAGTATTTCCTATCTCTTATTTTAGCCTTATGTTAGGAAACAGAAATGTAAAACCAGTAAAGTAACAGAAAAGAAAGAAGTATGCATTGCTAATCAAGAACCTGTTTTCCTCTCTTTATTTTTGAAGAAAATTGGACTCAAGCCTGACACCAGATGGATATGTGTCTATAACAAATTACATATTGTGTAGGCATGCATGTATATATACACATTTTTGATATACATACATATATACACTGTTTTTATATATTCATGCACACATAATTTTCAAAAATTTTTTACAAATATTTATTTGATTCTTTGATTTCATCTGAAAGGTAACAGAACAGAGATATAGTCAGGCTAAATGATTTGTTCTGGGTCAAGCGGTCAAACCTAGACAATGCAAAGTGTGGGCTTTTGCTTTTGCATCCATCAAAAGAGAGCTGTTAAAGGAAGAGTGTTGAGCTAATTTAATTGATGAACCTACCTGTTGTCACCTTCTCTGGAAAAGAAGACGGAGAAAGTCTGAACATTCCCTCTTGCATCTGCGGGTGGACGCCAGCTGAGACGAACAAAGCGACTGGAAACCAAGACAGGGACCACATCTCGGGGAGCAGAGGGGAGGACACTGGAACTTGGGACAGCTAAAGGGGAAGGAGAGGAATCAGTCAGAGGGGCTGATGGAGCAGAGACATTTTTAAGGATGGGACTTATGGAAGTAGGTGGTGCTAATAAGTGAGACAACCCAGGGCCAAGGACACAAGACATAAACATGAATGAAAATGGATGGGAAGAAAAATAAAAAAAGTGACAAAAATAAAACAATGTCACAAACATATTTATAGTCTAATTAAGAAACTATCAGCTCCTTTGAGCAACAATAACCATAGATCTCTTAGTTTTACACCCTTCATAAGGATGAATAATACTAAACTTGTGTCCATACATCAAAATGGCTGAACATGACCCAAAAGACAATTGTTGCAGCAGCCCCAAATCACTGAATGTTTGGTTAGCTCACAAGTAACTAGATGTGAACATCCTTCTTCCACAAAGATTATAAGTTCACAGTCATTGATTTAGCTAGAAATAACATCAGAGGCTATCTTCTTTATATGTATATATATACTAATACCAGAAATAATAATAAAGATGATAATTTGAACAGATGTTGTCTTTATATAAATTATCTCATGTGATCCTTAAAACAATCCTCTGAAGTAAGTGCTATTATTATCCTTTTCTTCCAGACACAAAACTGAGACCCAATAATATTAAGAGATATGTACAGGTTTGTAAAGCTGGGGAAAAAACAAACAAACCTAAAGTGACATTGAACTCAGGTCTTCCTCTGTCAAAATCTAATTCCTTATCCACTGCACCTGAACAGTTTCTTTCAGATAAGAGAAAGTTTTAGCATCATGAAAATTTGTATTACACAAATTTAACTCCTAGGTAGGCAGAACCCCTCTGTCAGGTAGAGCTCTGGCTCCAGGTCTCTGTAAGGGGAACTAGGGGGTGCCTGGGTCAGCAGTGCCAGCACTGTACCAAGGGTCATCAGCTCCAGGCACTAAAGCTTCTGGGTAGCACAGCTTTGGAGGCGGGGTAGAGACTCACAAAGCCCCATGGTGGGAAGGGGAAGTCCGAGGAACAGAAAGGTCTACTTACATTAAGTATAAACTATATGTATGGTATTTTACTAATGTTTTCTCATTTGAACCTCAGGACAATCCCATGAGGTAGAGTCGATCTTATTATCACCTTATTATTATTTTATAGAAAAGTAAACTGAAGTGAAGAGAATAAATGATAGACTCAAGGTCACTTAGTTCTCTAGAAATATTTTCTTGTATAATACAGTAATTCAGACCGGAATTTGAGAAAGACTTGCTGTGTTTGATGCCTCCCAATTGGCAACCTCCTCCCCATTTTGTATAGCATCCTCCAACTTCACCTTCAGTAAAACAGTTATGTGTGCATATATCTATAAAACCTTTATTTGCTTGGCAATATTCAAAATATATTTCCGAAAAGCTATATATTATTCAAGATAAGAAATTTTGGAAAGATCCTATAGGCTTAGACTAGATGATGAGGCTATGACTATTGACAAAATAAAAAGATCTCCAAGAAAAGATATAGAAGCAAGCAATTTTCAACATCTCAGAAGTACCATAGAATATATTCCTTAGCAAAATGAAGTCATTGATAAACTATGATTATATTTCGTCTTTAAGAAAAAGAAAGAAAAAAGATGTTCTTTAGATTATAGTGAGGATTGAGTAAAATAATGTTTGCCAACTACTTTATAAACCTTAAAAATTATATAAATCCAAGGTATAATTATATTATTAAATTTAAATGCAGGGAATATATTTTAAAGATTTAGAAAGCTTACTCATTTAAGTATCACAAGTTTAAAAAAAGTAACAGTTCTCATCCTTCCTACTACTGACCAGTAAGCTTGATTTGCATTTTTGGAATGTATGGAAGTGATCATTTGGGAAAGAAAGTGATGATCAGTAAAAGCCAACATGGATTCATTAAGAGCAAATCATACCAGACTAAGTCTACAAGATTTATTTATTTTTTTAAAAGGTCACTAAATAGTAGGTCAGGTAAATGACAAAGATATAGTGATGCATGTAGATTTCATTAAAGCATCTGACAAATTCTTTAACAGTTTCCTTGTAAGAAAAATGGAAAGGTATGGCATTTATTACAGATATTGTAGATCTAAAACATTCTTCAGCAAGGGGTTGGTCTAAATATTTTGAAGTAACTTACAACTATAGAATGCTAATACTCTAAGTCTGGTTAATTTTTCCTTCAAAACTTTATCATCCATAAATTTTAAGATACTGTTTTTAATATTCTAATTCATTCAATTGGCATAACTTAACTTCTAAGAATCACAAAAAATTTAAACCCAGAAGAAACTTTAGGGATTATCTATTCCAACTGCCTACTCCATGGATAACCAAACTGACCCTCTAGTCTAAAAGGTTAAATGGTTCAAGGTTTCACACTTAATTAATCACAGACTCCAGTCTAGAGCCATCATCAGTTCGGAGTTTTCCTACTATGCCATACTGCCCTTCTATTGAGCTATCTCTAATGAAAGTGGTACTTTCAACTACTTGTTTAAACTTACTTGCTTAAAGTTTAAGTTTTAAGCATAGAAATGGAATGTCTAAGAATGAGATCACTAGGTTCATGATGTCTATAATTAAATTATTAAAAAAAAATAGTTGGCTGTGAGGAGTCTTTTCTCCCCCACTGACTTTTAATCCAGAATTACAGATAGACTCTAATGGGATAAATTTTAATATATAAGTTGAACTAAAATGTGAAAATTAAGATTTTGGTGATTTTTTTTTCTTCTGCAATATTCCCTCATTTTTGCAAATCTCTGTCTATAGTTACCCCTAGCTTCCTAATACTACCTGTATCTCCACCTACTCCCACCACATTCACTAAAAGCCTTTTCTCGCTCATGCCTTCTCCTATGATATGCATAACTGCAGTCATCAAAACATTCCTATCTACTTTTCATTTGCCACCAATTTTACTGACATCTTTCTTTGAGTCTCTTGGCTTTTCCTTGAGCATTCTCTTTCCCATTCAGAGGCTATTGAGGATTTCATAAGCATCCATTTCTGAGGGTTTAAAAATCACAGCTATCAAAACGCTAATATTGCTTTTTGGGAAAAAAAATCCTGCTCTCTGGAGGTTCCCAGTGATCAAACTCCCAAATCCAATCAATGGCCTTTTCTTAATCTCCAGTTTACTTGACCTTTCAGCTAATGACATGTTCCTAGACACATTCCTCCCTTGACCTCTATAACACTGTTTTCTCCTGATTTTTCCTGTATCTATACGACCATTTCTTCTAAGTCTTCTTACTGGGATGTTACCCAAGCCCTGGCTGCTAAATATGAATGATCTTCCCAATAGGTTTCCCTGGGCCCCATTACCTCTTTCTCTATACACTCTCCCTTGGCAAAGCCATTAGCTCCCATAGTTTCATTTTCTAAAAACTCAAATTATTTATACACATACATATACATACATACATACATGCATAAGTACACATACAGTCCTAAGCTGTATTCTGAATTCTAATACCAAATGTCAGCTGCTTTTTGTACCTCTCCACCAATTAGAATTTCAAACTTACCACATCTAAAATATAAAACCTTGTATCCCCCCGACTCCTCAAAAAAAAAAAACAAACCCAAAACTCCAAGTTTTCCTATTTCTACTGGAGGTACTATCATACTTTCAGTCACCCAGTTCCACAATCTTGGAGTCAACTCTGACTGTTCCTTCTTCTGCCATCAACCTCCTCACGCCATACACTCTCATACTGCGTGTTGAAAAGACAGTAGACTGTGAGTCAGAGGAGATAAGTAATACTAATAAACTGCTAGGATTTATAAAGCACACACATACGTTTACTCATTTTATTTTCATAGCAACCCTGGGAGGGAGGTGCTATTATTATCCCTCTTTTAAAGATGACGGAACTGAAGCAGAGGAGAATAAAGGATTGCACATCTAGAGAGTGTCCAAAACTCAATTTGAATTCAGGCCTTCCTGACTCTGGTTCGGTGTCCTATCCACTGAGCTATCTAGCTACTTCTTGATTCGAATTTTAGTGTAGCTACTTAAAACCTTGTGCCCCGGACACATTCACCAGCAGTTCCCACCTGATACGAATTAAAAGCAAATCTTGATCTTGGGTCTGCTGGTTTTTCCCTTAAGAATTGTTCTCATGCTTGATGGAGGCTCAGAGCTGTATCAATCAGTTATTCACATCTGCCAGGGTTTGGCCATTACAGCCTCCAAAATATTCCATAAGGACGGAACTAAGACTCAGAGACTAGAACTTCTCAAGCAAGCTACATAAGTGTGGGTCATTTGTTGCTAGCTGACAAGGTCTAACTATGAATTTACTAAACACAGAATAACCCCCAGATTTTAATATCTGTTTTGTATGTACTCAGTAAATATTAACAGGTTCCAGGTTAGTTATACCTTGCTACATTTAATTAATTCAATAATCTCATCACATTCAGTCATACATACACCTACATACAATACTTAAGTTATTCTCCAATCATTAATAATGCAACAAACAGACAACACTCTTATCTGTCCCAAATATACCCACTTCAGATTTCTTTCTTTCCCTTTCTCCTCTCTATCTCTTTTTGAAGTGCCCTTACGAAGTAGCCGTATTGGGAATCTATGAAAAATTAATTTGTGCAAAATTGTTAGGGCCTTAATTTATTGCTCATCTGAAAAGGTAATTCCTAGATGTCTTATGCCTTCAACCCAATCATTAATGGTGGTAATTTTAGCACCATTGGAGGGGAATATTTTACAATGGAGCATCCTTTAGTAGTACTTCAGCTTGCTCAATGACATGGAAGGCGAGCTCTGAAGGTAGATGTTATAATCTACCATCTCCTTTTAGTTGGCTATTTATAACATTGACTAGGAATAGGCTATCTTATCACACTTCATCCATAAATGTACTCATATACCATATGGTAAAATCCAGCCTTACCATTTTTTTTAAGTATGACTCTTCTAAATATTAAAGTGTACCAATTCTGGACCATCAAATAACTAGATCTAAAGATTTGCACACACATGTGCACACACAGAAACATACACACACACACACACCTGTGTGGATATGTATATCTATGTATATACATACATAATTATTTAAAATATGCACCATCTAAATAAACTGAACAAGTTAAAGTTTTGATAAAAATACTTGGCAGATTTATTTGAAAGGATAGTTTAAAAAAATGCTAGTAACAATAGAACTGGGGAAATCTACAAAGTGTTATTCAGATCTTTAAAAATAATATGTAATGGCTCATTGGTATTGAATTGAGTTTTCTATCAAGACTTCCCATCTCTAGTAGAATGTGAGGGGACTATTTTTTTTTTCATTTTTCTTGTATTCACAACTCCTAGTACAGGGTATTTTCAAATAATAGGAACTTAATATGTTTGTTGCATTGAATTAAGTCTCTAATTAAACTACCCTTAACTGAAAAGATTTGGTTTCTCGCCTCATCAAGGACCTTCTTTGAATCAGTGGACAAAGAAGTCACACCTTATGGGTGCTGATCTTGGTATCTTTTCTGACTATCCTTTTCAGCTCATCTGTACTCAGGTAGCACCACTAAAACTCCGTAGAGAACTAATCAGAGATAATTTACCTTTTTTGAAAAAAAAAAAAAAAAAAAGTACCAATGTCCTAAAAGAAAATGGATTTATTTTTAAGAACACATGGCCTTTTTCATTTTGTGTATGGAGGATTAATTTTGTGGTTATTAACCCTCCATGTTTCCCTCCCATAATAATTTGTCTTAGAAAAAGTTCTCAATAAGGAACCAATCACTATCTTCCTTTTTTGCCCCTGGAGGCCTAATCTCCAGTCTAGGCTTAATCTCACAGGCCCATTACAGTTGCCATGGTTACAACTTCTTTATCTGTTGTCATGGAGAAAAGGCTCTATCTCTTACCTCTGTAACATATATTTTTTAAGTATATTGTTCCATTATAACATAGTCCAGAAAGGAGAAGTTGATATTTGATTTAGTGTAAAAAAAAAAATCACCTTTAAACCTTAAAAGTCCAAAGAATCCTTCAATGATAAGTACAAAACAGTATTTGGTTATGTTTTTCATAAAGATTATGAAAGCTTTTTCCCCAAAGTTTTTTTTTTTTTTAAACCATGCAGTGTTTATGGACATTAATTTGCTTTAAGCTCATTAATAGTGCATGACCTGTGCTACCTAAGCAGGGAAGGAAGGATGATATGATATGTTCATAAAAATGCAAAAATATTTAATTTGCATTAAACATTAGATCAACCACTGAGCTTATTTCCCTGTCCCACTTCAAATTCTCATTCCCTAGGCTGCTGACTAAAACAATATGCATACTACTAGGAAAGAACCTGATTATTTTCATTAGCTGTGTCTCCTCGTTCATTTAAAGATAAAAGAAGAAAATGAAAAGATATCATTAGTGAGAATGATGGGAACATTTTAATTTTCCAAGAATATAGTACCTGCAAAGATGTTCCTTTTCATCTTCCCTTTAACATCAAGCTAAAGCAGTTTATTGTCCATAAGTAAGCTGTTAGAGTAGACTTCATTGCAAATAAAATCTAACTCAGTTTAAAGCTACTAAAATTCACTAGAGAGGCTTAACAGACATAATATAGTTATCAGAGGCATTTTTTTTTTGGAAATAGCTTTATTTTAAATAATTGAAAATGGCCAGGATTAATATTTCTCTGAAACCACATACCACTTTCAGCAGTAAAGGAATCTTTGCTTTCATATCAATGTATTGTGAATCTTGTTGAAAATGGAAAATATTTGTGTTATTTGAAATTTCAGAACGTTAGCTACCTTTCACTTTAATTAAGAAAAGTGGTGGGAATTAATGTAGTCCATGCTGGAAATCTTCAACTTCTGTTTCTAGATTTAAAAATAAACAGGCATGTATTACTTCAATTTAATTCATCAGCAAATATTTTATGAGCTTATATTGCATGTTCAGATCTTTGCTAAGCAATGTTCAATTTAGATACCAGGATTACTGAGGTTCCTTACAATTCTGAGAGTTGTATGATGCCTATGTATAAATATATAGATATACACATATGTGTATATATGTATGTATATATATACATCTACACACATATATGTATATGTACATGTATAGATATATGTGTATATATATGTGCATCTGGATATATATCCATACATATATATACTTATAGGGATCAGCAGCTTCTCTGCAATTTACAGTCTTAGAACATTTTCTACAGCATTGTGAATTGCCCAGATTAATACTAGAGTTGTAGTATCATATAGTGGACAGAGAACTAGCCTACAAGTCTTGCCTTTTGCTATACAGACACATACATCCAAACACACAAACTATATGTGTGTATATAGATACACAATAAAGTCATATTTTAAAATATATATTTTGTATTATGTATGCTTATGTATATGCATATGCATGATGCTATAGGTGCATGTATGCATATAAATGTATATTTCATGTATGTCATAATGTGTACACATATTACATAATATATATGCATAATTACATATGTCAACTAAGATGTTAAAGAGTAGTGTGAGTAATGTGTATGTGTGCATCTGTGTTTGTATTTATTATCAATACATGACACACAGAAAAGTATCCAAATTATGAATTTGTTGGCTTCCAAAAGTTTGTTTTATAAGTTATTGATTAAGAATTAAGAGAATATCTTCTTTCAGGAATAATATTTTCAAAGATTATTAGAATTTCTAACCCACATTATGACTGTGCCATAGCATTGAGAGTTCTTAATTTAAAAAAAAAAAACAACTTAATTTTAACAGCTACTTATGTCATGAATGCAAGTCCTTTGCCATGATAACAGCAGCAAGAACCTTCTTTTATCCTTCGAACTGAGTACTCTCTTTCCTCACCTGCTGTACAGTCCTAATTCCAATGTCAAAAAGAGCACAGTTAAGGAAGTTGGCATAGATTGTTGATGTGGGAAGTGGAATGTAGGTCAGATGGAAGGCTTTAGTGACTTCTAGGGGGTCAAGTGCTTCTTTACAGTAATAAGATATGAGAGGGGTTCACGCTCCTAGTCCAAGGACTTTGGCCATTGGGTTTAACACTAGTGGCATAAGTTTTTAGGCAATAAAGGGAGAATAAAAAGTCCTTTGGCAAGTGTATATGATGACAAGGGGAAAAAGTAAATAGAAACCACTGGTGGGAAATTCAAATACATTGGCAAAACATTTATTCAATAGGAGAAGAGATGCAGTGGAGAAGGGAGAGGAAGAAAGCTACCTCTTCAATTATGTAGTGATTTTTAAGTAAATGTTTGTGAATAGGGAAATGCTTACTTGAATTAATCTGCTTATAGTAATTTGATACTCTCTATTATGGATCACTTACAGGTTAGATAGATTTTATGTCCATGCTACCCCAAGAATCTGACCACTCTTTAAGCATTGCTTTTAGGGGAAAATATGCCACTTCTTTCATTTCCAAACAACTATCTTAAAACCACATGGTACAGCTTAGACTACAAGAACTATAGTAATTAAAAAGATAGCAAGATCAATTAGGAATAGAGTGATTAGGAGAGGATTTATAGAGAATGTGGGAGTCCTAAGAGCAATGATCTTGCAGGTAGAAGAGATAATCTAGTACAAACTCTCCTTTACATTTTGTCAGGGGATGAAACAAAGTCAGAGAGACTGGGTAATGTTTGTAATATCATTCAATAAGTAACTATCAAAAGATTGAGAAGGAATATATAGGAAAGATGCAGAATCAGTTTTCTTCCTGCTTAATTGTACTTTTCAAATCCCAAAGAAGAATTAAGGTCATCCTTACATATAGTACATCCTTTACATATAGTCTCAATTCTAGGATAAGATATTTTCTTCCAGTACTTTCCATAAAAATTCATTTTGCTGTCACTTTAATGTGCACTCTACATTGAACATATATTTTACATATATATTAGACATAAAATGATGGGTTCACAAATATATGGAATGCTTGTATATTTCCCCAAGATATAAAATTTTCCACATTTAACATAAATACCCTGTAATTCATCCTATTTTTTTCCACCAGGCTGATTTGTATGAAGAAAGTCAGGCATGGAGCTTTTCTGCAAAACTCTTTTTCATGGTGGGATGTCCTCATGACAATAACTTAGAAAAGTGCACAAAAAGTGGTATTTAAGTCAGTGAGGACAAATTCATGCTTTCTGTAAATATTCACTAACTCCTTCCTAGTAAATGAAGCCTCAGGAAATGAATATTTTTTTTCTGGGATGTTAAGCTGAATTGGAAGCTATAATTCTTCTGACAAAGAAAAGCAAAGGAATAGAAAGCCCAAATAATTCTATTTCACTATCTTATCTCTTATTATGATTTGGGCTCCTTTTCTTCCCCTTAATAGTCATAAGTACTAAATGAAAAATCATTGATAATTATTTTAATGGATTCATGTTTAATTGGAACAATTTGCATAAGAATACCAATTCCAAAATTTCCATGAAGGGAAAAAAGTTCCTATAAATCTTTAGCCTGGATATGTAACTTTCCCGGCTTACAGAGATTCTTTCTTTCTTTTGTTTTTTACTTCCCCTTTCTCAAAGGCAAATGCCACAGAAAATATATCAGCAAAGCAGGCTCCTTTTGTCATGTTTTGCAATAACTTTTTCTACTTTCATTAATGAATCATTCTCTTTACATTTCCTTTCTCTTTCCACCAAATTCAGTTAATTAATCAAAAAATAATAAATAAATGTTTCATGAGATTAAAGAGGGTACAAAGAAGTATGTAAAATCCAATTTTTATCCTCAGAGACCCTACACTCTAACTAGAAAGGGAAAACTAACAAAATTTTAATACAAGTGAACATTATGTGAAAACAAATAATTAAGTATCTTTCTTAGGTAGAGGATGAAGAAATATGGTTTGAATTTTATGTAGGACTTGGATAGGTGGAGTGGAAAGAAGTGAGTTTCCTAAGTTAAAATATAACTGTGAGTGAAGTGAAAGAGATGAAATAACCATAGTGTAGGAGAGTAAGGACACCAGCCTGGTTAGAAAAAAACACTGGGTATGGAGAGCAATCAGAAAGGAATTGGCATTGGTAGGACAGGACCAGATTGGAAAAGAAAAAAAAAAGCATAAAAAACTGGCAAAGAAATGTCGGCTTGATGTCCTAGACAGGATCCTAACTTTTTCTGTTACTAGACTGTAAATCCCTTGAAGGTAGGAAGAGTAAGGGTATGCTCCAGCCACCCAGTCCTGCGCTTTGCACACAGACTTTTCTACTATCCTTTGGATGACCTTCAACTGTAATCATTTTGAGTCTGCAACATTCCGTGACATACAGTCATTTAATAAGGAGAATATTGGTTTTTTTTTTTAAAGGTGGTCCTTAGTTTCATAGAGAAACTGTGGGTCATTCAAATCATGACTCACTTTCCCAGAGGCAATCTGGTCTGCTCTCTTCCTCCTGTTGGATTCTAGGGCCCTAGGCTCATCTTTTTGTCTACTGGCATTGTCATTCCAAGATATACATACTGAGAGGCACCATGCTGTAATAGATGGAGTGCAATTATTGGAATCAGAAAGACCTAGGCTTGTATGCTGCCTGAAATAGTTATTACAGAGATCCCAGACAATTCACTTAATCCCACCTGAGATTAGTTTATTCATCTGTAAAATAGTGATAATATCTCCTGTTTCAAAGAGTTGTTCTGACAGTCAAGTGAGATAATATATGTAAAATACTTTGTAAGCCTACAGGTACTATATAAATGTCAGCTATCATTATTACTGTCAGACCAGCTCTAGGGGTTGTTCTTACAATGTGTATCAGGACAATAGGCATTCTTCATCCATTTGTTTTTCCCTTGGTTGACACTTTGATTGGACTGTTTAAAGTCATTATGGATACCATGAAGAAGTATTTGTAATGTTCTAGGACTTGATGCAAAGACCAAATCTTATTAAAAAAAAGAATAGGATCACTTATTTGGAGGACTTCACCATTTATAGAGAATTCCACTTCCATTTGAATTCTGAAGTAAAGATTGTCATGATTCTCAGTAAACTAGTACCTCCCTGTTATATGATTTACATTTTTTTTTGTCAAACATTTGATGCTACATCCTATATAAATATTTAGATTTTTACAAATATATGGGAAATCTTTTTCAGGAAAGTGACTAAAAGGTAGTATTTTGCTCTATTAGATCAAATTATTATTTTTTAATAGTCAACAAACAGTAAGCACAGTGGCACTATAAAATTATAACTGATTACAGTATATAATTTGCAAAATCATATTTTTGCCTTTTTTCTTAATTTTAATGAAATTTGCCCTCAAAGCTTATAGTAGGTTTGGAATAATGTGCGACTTGCATGAATTCATAGGGAGCCACTGAAAGATTTTGCAGGGGAAAGCCAAGGTGGCAGAGAACAGGCCAAAATATACCAATATTCCCCTTCAAACAACTTTAAAATAAGGACACAAATCAAATTTTGAAGCAGCACAGCCAACAAAAGTCACAGGAAGCTATTTTCCAGTCAAAGACAACTTGGAGGTTGACAGTAGATGTCTGTAATACTAGATCAGTCCTGGAGCACAGTGGGAGCACCAAAGATGGACCTCCAAGTTGTCCATGACAATAGCAGCAGCATCAGTAGCAGCTTCAAAAACTCTCAACCCAGATATGGTATGGGGTCCAGACAATTGGTCAGAAAAACATTGTAGGAGACATAGCTGCTGACACTGGTGTTGACTGGAAATTCAATTGCCTTTAAGCAGTTCTGGGTCTCAGTTCCAAGGGGAAAAGGAAGGTTTGTGACTGGTTAGAAGGGAGCCATGGTCCTGGTTACAGTTCCATGTCTAAGAGAGCACAAGCACTTGAGGCTGTAGGGAAGCAGATGGTCTTCTGTGACTGGTTAGAAGGGAGCCATGGTCCTGGTTACAGTTCCATGTCTAAGAGAGCACAAGCACTTGAGGCTGTAGGGAAGCAGATGGTCTTCCTAAGTAAAGTCGACAGCACAGACCAGGAGAGTACTGGACATACCTCTCCCCAGATCATACTACCTTGTAACTGCTGAAAACTCACAGACCCTCAGAACTAGCTCTGAAAACAACAGCATGAAAAACCTGAAGCTTGGCATAGTGCCTCACCAAACAGGTGAGTAGTGTGCAACTTTAATGTAAAGTTCAAAGGAAAGAAATAGGCTGCAAAAATGAAAAAAACCACAAAAACAAAAAAAAAGAATTTGACTATATAAACCTACTCTAGTGGCAGAAAAAATCAAGACAGACTTAGAAGAAGATAATAATGTAAAAAAAAGTTAAGAACAAAGCCTCAAAGAAAAATGCTACTTGGATCCACAGAAAGTGATGCATGGCAGAGGAAAAGAAATGAGAGTGACTCAAGAAAAATATGAAAAAAAGAATGAAAAGTTGGATAAAAGAGGCACACAAATGCAGAAGAAAAGAATTTCCAGGAGCCAAGATATTTGCGTAAACTTTAAGTGCTCTCATCCTTTCTTGTTGATCTTGAAAAAGCCAGATAATATTGCCCTAGGAAAAATCTGGGAATAGTGGAACCAGAAGAAGGGGTACAGCTCGGAAAACTAGTGAGATCAAAGGGAAAGGTCCCTCTTGCTGTGGCTGAAGGGAACCAGTGCAAGACCTGAGGCATCCTAGCAAGCCCCACCTCAGTAAACAGAAGATCCTGAGCCCCAAAGGGGTAGAGCCAGTAAGGCCAATATCAGGACCCCAGGTGTGCCTTAGCACAGCCAGGGCAATTGGGCAGAAACCAGCGCTAACAGGGGTCCACTAGCCTGCTGAGCCTGCCTGTGCTCTATCATAGACCTAGGAGAAGAGGAGACCTCCAGTGTTCAGACCACTCCTCCCCTACACCATGCAGACCCCTGGCTCCCAGCACAAGAAATGTGGGATAGAACCCACTGGCCCTAGAAGCAAAGATTCACGTTAAAAGCCAGGAAAAAGACAATTACCATGAGCAAGAAGCAAATTAGAAAAGCTAAGACCATACCATCTTATTTTAGGGACAAGAAGATCAAAATACAAGCTTAGAAGAGGGCAGTATTGACACTATACCCAGATCTGACACCTCGAAAAGGAGTATGAACTGGTCTCAAGCCCCAAAAGCATTCTTGGAAGAGTTCAAGAAGGACTTTAAAAGCCAGATTAAAGAGACTGAAGAAAAATTGACCAATGATTTTAAAACATATAATTGACAAAATGAAAACAAAAAGGAATTCACTCAAGAGAACAGGTTCTTAAAAAACTGAGAAATAAAACTAACAGCTGGTTGATATTCTTATGGTTAATTTGATTTTAAAAAAGAAAGAAGACAAACAAATTGCTAGTATCAAAAAGTAAAAGAGTGAATTCACCTCCAATGAAGAAGAAATTAAAACAATAATTAGAAATTATTTTACTCAACTATATGCCAATAAATTGGACAACTTAGTGAAATGGATGAATATATACAAAAATATAAATTGCCCAGGTTAATAGAAGAGGAAGTGAAATACTTCTCAAGAAAACAAATTGAACAAGCCATCAATGAACTCCCTAGGAAAAAAATCTCCACAACCAAATGGATTTGCAAGTGAATTATATCAAACATTTAAAGAACACTTAATTCCAATACTATATAGACTATTTGGAAAAATTGGTGAAGGAGACCTACCAAACTCTCTTTATGATACAAATACAGTGCTGATATCTACATCTGGAAGAACCAAAACAGAAAAATAGACCAATTTCCCTAATGAATATAGATGCAAAAATTTTAAATAAGATATTAGCAAAAAACATTAAAGCAACTTATCACAAGAATAATATACTTTGATCAAGTAGGATTTATGCTAGGAATTGAGGGCTGGCTCAATATTAGGAAAACTATCAGCATGATAGATCGTATCAACCACAAAACTAACAGAAACTATGTGATTATCTCAATGATTGCAGAAAAATCTTTTGACAAAATATACCATCCATTCCTATTAAAAACACTCGAGAGCATAGGAATAAATGGAAATTTCCATAAAATAATCATTAGTATCTGCCTAAAGTCACCAGCAAACATTAATTTAATGCGGATAAACTAGATGTGTTTCCAATAAGATCGGGGATGAAACAAGGATGTCCATTATCACCACTGTAATTCAATATGGTACTAGAAATGTTTAGAAATAAGAAAAGAAAAAAATGAAACAAATTAGAACAGGAAAAGAAGAAGAAACTTAGTTATCCTAGAGAAACAAGTAAAAAAACTCCTTGAAATAATAAACAACTTTGGTAAGTTTTCAGGACACAAAATAAACCCACATAAATCATTTGCATTTCTATATATTACTAACAAAGTCTAACAGCAAGAGGTAGAAAGAGAAATCCCATTTAAAGTTACTGTAATCAGTATGAAATATTTGGGAGTCTACCTGACAAAACAAACCCATAGACTATATGAATACAATTACAAAACCGTTTTTGCACAAATAAAATTGGATCTAAGTAACTGGAAAAACATCAGTTACTCATGGATAGGCCATGCTAATATAACAAAAATGCTAATTCTATCTAAATTAATTTACTTATTCAATGCCATACTAACCAAAATAAAAAAAAAGTATTTTATAGAGCTAGAAAAAATAATATTAAAATTCATCTGTAAGAAAAAAAGGTGAAAAATATGAAGGGAATTAAAGAAAAGAAATTCTAGGGAAGGTGGCCTAGCCATGCCAGATATTAAATTGCATTATAAAGCAGCAATCATTAAAACTACTTGGTAATGACTAAGAAATAGAGGGGTAGATAAGCAGAATAGGTTAGGTACACAAGACACAGTAGTCAATGACCATAGCAGCCTACTGCACGATAAACCCAAGGAACTCAACTTCTGTGATAGGAACTCACTATTTGACAAAAACTGGGGTGAAAAGCAGAAAATAGTGTGTCATAAACTGGGCATAGACCAATACCTGACACTGTATATCAGAATAAAGTCCAAATGTGTACATGATCTAGGTATAAAAGTTCATACTATAAAAAACAAACAAACTAGGAGAGAAAAGAGTATTTTATTTGTCAGATTTATGGAGAATGGAGGAATTTAGCACCAAACAAGAGATAGAGAACATGATGAAATGCAAAATGGATAACTTTGATTACATTAAATTGAAAAGTTTTTGTACAAAGCCAATGCAACCAAGATTAGGAGGGAAGTAGAAAATTAGGAAAGAATTTTTACAACTTGTATCTGATAAAAGACATTTCTAAAATATATAGAGAACTGAGTCAAATCTACAAGAATATAAGTCATTCTCCAGTTGATAAATGGTCAAAGGATATGAATAGGCAATTTTCTGAGGAAGAATTAAAGTTGTCTACAATCATATGAAAAAAATGATCTAAATCACTATTGATTAGAGAGATGCAAATCAAAACAACTCTCAGGTACCTCATCAAACCTATCAGATTGACTAATATGATAAAACAGGGAAATGATGAATGTTGGAGTAGATGTGGGAGAGTTGGAAGACTAATTCATTGTTGGTAGAGATGTGAGTTGATCCAACCATTCTAGAGAGAAATTTGGAAGAATTATCTCAGACAAAAAAAAGACAAAATTTGATCTAACTGAAAGAGATAATCAGAGAAACTACAATTTGCTAAAAGGTACCACAGAAAATGAAGTAATAAAAAACATGGCAAATTTCTCTGATGAAAGTATTATCTCTAAATATACAGGTAATTGATTAAATTTATAAATTTGTAAAAATAAGAGCCATTACCCAATTGGTCAAAAGATAGGAACAGATTATTTATTGCTATTCAAAGCTATTTATAGTCATATAAAATGCTCTAAATCGCTATTGCTTAGAAAAGGACAAGTTAAAAACACACTGAGGTTCCACTCAGAGAGAGAGAGAGAGACTCAAGAGTGAGAAGAGAGGAAACCCCCTGGCGGGGAGCTTGCGTCTTCCTTTCCCGGTTTTGGGTCACTCCTTTCTTGCTTCCCTTCCTCCTCTCAGTAGGTAGGGGAGGAATCGAAGGAAGGCAAAGGACAGAATTTTGAATTTAACATTTTTTAAAAGAGAATATTAAAAAATAAATTAAACACAAAAAAGAGAAAAGATTTTTTGCAGGGAAATAACATGATGGAGATGATACAGAAAGATGTATCTGGCAGCAGTGGGCCAAATAAATCAGGAGAAAGGTATTCTGGAGAATAACCCAGGTGTGAAGTAATAAGATGAGAGGTCTGACTGTCAGAGTCAGAGTCAGAGTAAGGCATTTGGATACCTTAGGCAAGGTTTTAAAATTGAGTACCCTGTCTCTTACAATCCATCAGAGTCTTTACTGTAACAACCAAAGTTTTATTTCCATAGAATAAATCCCTATGTGCCATGGAGAATAGAACTTTCAATAGTAAAAGTATGTACATTTATTTCAAAAGTCATATTTTAAAAGTATTTCTCATTTTGTCATGGTACCTCACCTCACGACAAACCTTGGTCTGGAAGAGCCTTAGTTAGGAAGAGAATTCCCCGATGGTAATCACTTTTATTCTTTCTTTTTTTAAATTTTCTTGCATGATTATGTCAGGTCCCATGAAAATGTGTCCTAATTTTCTTTGGCTTATCCTACTCTTGTTTATTCCAACATAGTTCACATATTATACAAAGAAACCAGCTTCAATATGGGTCTTCATTGTCTTTCTGAACTGAAATGCTTGCCATGTATCCCTTTCCCAGATTACTGTCACTTTTCCAAGTCTTTGAGTTCAGTCCATCTTAAGAATAGACATTTCTTTCTCTTCAACATTCATTTTTGACAACTTTCCCTGTTCTTCCACAAACTACCTGATATCTTCCCTTATACCTAATCTCTTCCTGCTTTTGTCCTCCCCTTTTCCTTCTGGTGTATGTTCATCCCCATCATTGTGTCTCCCTTTTTCCATTTCCTGAGACCCTAAAGCTGCCACTTCTATCATTCCCCTGTCACTGACAGCTTCCTCTGGGACTAAAGGTTGACATGCTGTGACATCTCCCATCCCTCATTTTCCTTTGTCACCCCTTTCATCATCTCAGCCATATGGTGCTCCCCTCCTGCCATATGGTGCTCCCCTCACATACATACTCTGACTCTGCTGTCTGTAAAAGAATACATATACTATTGATGTCAATCAGTATGGCACTCTTTAAGAAGCAGTACTTATTCCAACTATCATCATCGGCGATCTGATACTATTAAAATAAGATGGCTGACAAACTGCTGCCAAGGAAAAGGAACTGATATAATTCAACTGACATCTTTCAGTCTGAAATGCTAGTTCCCAGGCTGCTATGGAGGAGGTAATCAGAATCTTTGCATTAGGAAACCAGGATGAAAAGAAAATACACACTTACATAAGAAAGGCCAGATCCTGCAAGCTTAAACTACTCCATCTAGGCAGCTGATCACTTCCAGAAGTTGCATTTCTTTTACTGTCTCAGGCCATTAGAGTCACATTTAGCACCATAAAGGAATAATTTATCTAAAAGTACCAAATCACATGATATTTATGAAGGATTTCATTTTATTTTTATGTTTTTGTTTTATTCTTTTCTTTCTTGTTTAAGAGCTAGTGAAACATTCAGTGTCATGATGAGATGTTATCAATTTCATGAAATTTCTTTGAAAACTAAAGTTTTTCAATTTTTTTCCAGCATAAAAACTTCACTGAGCAGAGTTGTGATATTAGCAGTCTGGGACTGAGATAGGCAAACTGATAACTGGGATGTCAGGAGGTACTAGAAGCCAACACTGCATTGGCAGAGCAGGGCAGGCAAAGTTCGTTAAGCATCTGTCCACAGGGTACTTGGCTCAGGTCCATTGCTATTCATCTCTGGATTTCACAGCCACCAAAATCATTAAAGGGATATAAAAATAAAGAGGAAGTGAAAGAAAGAAATAAAAAACAGGAGGAAAGTCATTGCACACATCAATTAACTTTGGATAAGTAGCGCTACGTAACTGGTACGAAGCTATTACAAACCACTGGAGGGAGCCAATTACAGATGAGATAAATTTTCCTATGTCCCAATGCAGCATTTTTACTTGCTTTTGTTTATGTTTCCAGTTATGTTTGACCTTTCTCACCATTCAGATGAAGAGACTGCAGCATGGCCAAGAGAGCCCCTCCCTCAGTCTAGCTCACTATCAGAAAATGCAATGTTTTAAGTATCACAGTAGGAAAATTATAGTAAAGATGTAAACCATAAAAGAAGGTCATGGGTCTGACTGTAGTTCTTGTACTTAAAATCCATTAAGTAAGGAAATGGAAGGAATAACTACCAGAAATGATTGATCAAGGTAATAAAAACACACTATGTAGTCATAAATTGTGGTTGTGCATCAAATACCAGCCCCTTCCCTGTCTCTTTAAACAGAAAGGTGTTAATTTAGAAAATATGTGAAATCAGACATCCAAAAAAACCCTTTTTTAAATATTATTTTTAATTATTATTTTTATTAGAAAATACTATTTTTTCCCATTTTCTGCATTAATTGGGGATGATTAAAGTTAGAGCAGTTCTGCAGAAAACTTGAGGTTGAGGTATATATTAGAAAAAAATGTTCAACTACCAAAATAAATATGCTAATTTTGATTTTTCTTTCCTGTTTACCCCAATGGAAAAGACAAAACAACTGTATGCCTCCAATAAGACAGTTATTAGCAATAAAGAATGTGGAGGAAGCAAAGGCAGATTCAGATGCACACAATTCTCTCTCTCTCTTTTTTTTAACATACAGGGCATTTGCGTGTTCAGTGCTCATAATTCATAATGTCTGCAATCCATAAATGCATTAACTTTCCCTTACAAAACTGAAACTTCTTCCAAAAATACCTGGAAAGACTTATATGAACTGATGCTGAGTGAAGTAAGTAGAACCATAACATTGTACACAGCAACAGTAACATTGTGCAATGATTAACTCTGGTAGACTTATCTCTTCTCACTAATACAACAATTCAAGATAATTCACAAAGATTCATGATGGAAAATACTATCCACATCCAGAGTAAGAATTATGAATGAATAATGAAACATATTAATTTCCCTTTTTTTTGTTTTTCTTCTTTCTCAGAGTTTTCTCATAGTTTTTTCCCTTTTGTTTTGCTTCTTTTACAAAATAACTAATGCAAAATATAAAAACAAAACCCCAAAATTCATGAATCTTCCAGGATGATGGTTTGGTAATTAAATAAGCTAAGCTCCCTTATTAGCTCTATACATGTAATGGCATTTGAATATAATCAGATAACATGCAGAATATCCCTCAAGTGATTTATAGATAGAAAAAGAAAAAAATAGCTAGAAATATCAGTGTGACACTTTCATGGGTTTCAGACCATTCTAAAGAGAGTATAATATGGGCCTTAAAATGAGAAGGGAAAGGAAGGAAAAATGACATGGATTTTAAAAACTAAATTGTACTTTTTGAGAGCCTCACTTTGCCTTCTTCTCCACCAAGGCATTAAATAAGTGCCATTTAATAATTACTTACTGAGTGCCTACTATATGTATGGCATTCTACTAGATGATGCTGAGTAATTTAAAAAAATGATAAGTGGTCAAAGGACAAATAGTTCTCTTAATAACCACAAGCTATTAATAACTGTATGAAACATTACTCCAAATTACTACTAATAATAGAAATGAAAATTAAAAAAAAACTTGAGGGGAGTTATCAATGAAGGAGGAGCTATGGCTAGGCAGGTACACTAATGGATAATTGGGAGAACTGTAAATTGGTCAAACTACTATGGAAAGTATTTTGGGATTATGTTAGGAAAGCAAAGTAATTCAACAATTTTGGAGAGCAATCTGTAATTTTGCCAAAAGAATTATTAAACTGTCTATACATTTTGACACAACAATACCACTAGTATGACTGCTTCCCAAGATGATTAGGGAAAAGGGGGAAAAACCCTACAAGTTCTAAAATATTTATAGCAGCACTCTTTGTGGTGGCAAAGAACTAGAAATTGTGGGGATGATAGCCAATTAGGGAAATGCTAAACAAGTTGTGGTACACGATCAGGATGGAATATTATGTGCTATAAGAAATTAAGAGCTTATTGATTTTAGAAAAAAACATATAAAGGCAAGAAATAATGAAGAATGAAATGAACAGAATTAAAAAATGTTGTAAAGTATAATAGAAATATTGTTTTAAAAAGACCTTTGAACAACTAAGTCAATTTGAGTATTATAAATATGCAAATTAATCAACTATAAAGGACCTATAAAGGAAGATGCTGTTTACCTCCAGCGAAAGAACTGATAAATAGAAATATGTATAGTATATAGATATAATGTATATGCATGTGTATATGTATACAGACACATACATTTATGTAAATATATTTTCAACAAACAATGTGAATTGTAAATTCATGGTTTTATAGAGCTTCCTCTTTTTATGTTGCGCTGTGTACATGGAAATATTTTTGTCTTTATATATTTAAATTAAAAATGAATAAATAAAAAACTTATGCAAATGCCCATATCCTTTCAACCACATATCTCACTTTTGAGCTAAGCAAGTTAAGCAAAGAAGTCAAAGACAGAAAGGTCCAATATTCACTGAGGTATTTATGGTAGCACATTTTGTAGTAATTATCAAAGAACTGGAAATAAAGTACATGGCCATTAATGGGGAATGGCTAAACAAGCTATGGTACATTAATATGATAAAATATTATTTATTGTAAAAATAATATATTAGAATATAGGAGTGTAGGAAAACTCGCATGAACTGAAGCCAAATGAAATAAATAGAACCAGACAAAACAGTGCACACAAGAAGGAAAATGGGAAGAGCAACACTCAAAGGTATCAAAACTATTATATATAATTATATTGGTCAAACTTGACATCAAAGATGGAATATAAAATGTATTTACCTCTTTTCTTTGGAAAGGTGATGATGATTAAAAATTCATATGCTGTCAAAATTAATGTGTCATTACTTTTGCTAAACATATTTTCCTTATCTTTCTTTTTTTCTAATTTTTTTGTTTTAAGATGTGGCTCTCTGGATAGGAATGAGGAAAGGATATAAATGGAACTGGAGATGATGTAAAAACAAAATAAATGTCCAAAGGTAGTATGAAAATTACATTTTTTGATTAATTTTTAGATTTTCCTGTTGTTTGGAAGATTGTTGCCTCCCTGTCTCTCTCTGTCACAGACACATACACACACACACACACACACACACACACACACACACGTACCCACACCTAGCTAAAATATCAAGTGGCATGTCACAACTTCCAATTAAGAAATACAAACATTCAGAGGAGACGAGAGTTGGGACAGGAGGGGAGTATCCGTTAAGGGATCATGGAGAAGATAGGACCACATTTGCTTAGCCAAGAATGGGGATGTGTTAAGGCAAACTTGATGTCTAAATGTTCACCCATTGTCAGGGGCTTGAGGATGGTGAAGCACTACCCTGACAGCTTCATGCTAGAATAACTCACATTAAAATAGCACTTTTAGGATTTACAAAATAATTTTTATTTACAGGGTTGTCTAAAAATCTTAGCAGATCTTTAAGCTTTCTAAGCACATAAAACGTCTAGCTACTCTAAGACTTCTGGAACACTGTGTATTACCATTTGTTACTTGAAGAAGCTGATGGACAGCAAGCTCTCATCCAACATAGACTGTTATTTAGTACATATGTCTTTGAGTCTATACCTAGTCAACAGATATCAGAGGTAAGATTTGAATGGAAATCTTGCTGCTTCCAAACCCCAAATTCTATCTACTAGGTCATGATGCTTCTTTAAAAAGAAATACAATGAAAAAAAATGACATTCAGTAAACTTTGGTGCTGCTGGAAATTCTAAACAGTCTTTGTTTATAGTTGTTGTAAAAAGCTACTTTTCATCCTTTAACTAGATTCCTTAAAAAAAAAATTGCAGTTAATCCAGGCTTACATAATTAAGAGTTAACTGTATGTGAAATATTACCTCTTTAGAACATAAACTCTTTTATGTCAGGGACTGTATCAGTTTCCTCCAACTAATCATTTAATATAAGATGAGGAAAGCATCAGAAAGATGCTCAGTTATATAATGTGGCAATAAACCTTAGGGACCATAATTTATCAAAGATTGATTCATCTTATGATTTGATTAGTCTAAGTCATGTTCTCAACTCATTGCCACTATTCATAGAAAAAGATCAAGTGAAATCTCTTTCTAGAGAGCTTTTGTCTTTGAGAAACAGTCAGAAGACCAGTCTCCTAGAGATTAATTTCCAAAGGAAAAAACACCAGGGAGATACACATATCACAAAAGAATAGGTAGGGGGAGGAGCCAAGATGGCGGAGTAGAAAGACTCACGTATGCTAGCTCCGAACCCACAGCCCATATATTTTCTGCAAAAAGAACTCCCCACAAATTCTGGAGCAGTGCAAGTCGCACAGAAACACAGTGGAAGAGATTTCCGTTCCAGAGAGCCGTGGAAAGCCGTCCCCAGGAGTCCATTGTGCCCCCAGAAAAGTGGAGCCCACCCCTGAGCTGCTCTGGCTGTGCGCTCTGAGAGGAGCAGATCCGAGCAGGCTTCAGGGATGGAATATCCGGTGGCCGTGAAGGTCCCTCCACCCACAGGCGCTACAGGTCAGTGAGAGAGACGTCTGAGCTGGCCGAGAGGGGAGTGGGGTGTCTCCATAACTCAGGCCCCCTTGGGAGGCAGCAGCAGAGGCAGCGGCGGCTCAGAACTCCCCAAGCAGACAGGGGCTTCATTGTTGGAGGTCTCCACATAAACCCCCAGAGGGAACTGAGCCTGGGTGGCAGCCCTGCCCCCACCTAAGCACCAGAACTTAAGCTCCCAATGAATAGCAGCCACACCCGCCACTGAAAGCCCAGGAGGCTGGGAAGCAGCATTTGAATCTCAGACCCCCAAGCACTGGCTGGGCAGGATCTAGGCTGGGGGCTGGAGAGGAATCTCAGAAGTCAAGTAACTGGCTGGGAAAATGCCCAGAAAAGGGAAGAAAAATAAGACCTATAGACAGCTACTTTGCTTGGGGGAAGAGATGTTCCCACCTCCTTCAATTGCTGATGACGAGGAAGGACATTCTTCCCCATCAGGGAAGGACGTGGAGGGCAGGGGCCTCTGCATCACAGACATCCAAGGTGGATGTCCTGTGGGCTCAGGCCATGGAAGAGCTCAAAAAGGATTTTGAAAATCAAGTTAGACAGGTGGAGGAAAAACTGGGAAGAGAAATGAGAGAGATGCTAAGAAAAGCATGAAAAATGGGTCAATACCTTGCTAAAGGAGACCCAAAAAAAATGCTGAAGAAAATAACACCTTGAAAAAATAGGCTCACTCAACTGGCAAAAACGAGGTTCAAAAAAGCCAATGAGGAGAAGAATGCTTTCAAAAGCAAAATTAGCCAAATGGAAAAAGAGGTTCAAAAGCTCACTGAAGAAAATAGTTCTCTCAAAATTAGAATGGAACAGATGGAGGCTAATGACTTTCTGAGAAACCAAGAAATCATAAAACAAAACCAAAAGAATGAAAAAAATGGAAGAGAATATGAAATATCTCATTGGAAAAACAACTGACCTGGAAAATAGATCCAGGAGACACAATTTAAAAATTATGGGACTACCTGAAAGCCATGATCAAAAAAAGAGCCTAGACATCATCTTTCATGAAATTGTCAAGGAAAACTGCCCTGATATTCTAGAACCAGAGGGCAAAGTAAGTATTGAAAGAATCCATCAATCACCGCCTGAAAGAGATCCAAAAAGAGAAACTCCTAGGAACACTGTGGCCAAATTCCAGAATTCCCAGGTCAAGGAGAAAATATTGCAAGCAGCTAGAAAGAAACAATTTCAATATTGTGGAAATACAATCAGGATAACTCAAGATCTAGCAGCTTCTACATTAAGGGATCGAAGGGCATGGAATAGGATATTCCAGAAGTCAAAGGAACTAGGACTCAAACCAAGAATCACCTACCCAGCAAAACTGAGTATAATACTTCAGGGGAAAATATGGTCTTTCAATGAAACAGAGGACTTTCAAGCATTCTTGATGAAAAGACCAGAGGTGAAAAGAAAATTTGACTTTCAAACACAAGAATGAGAAGCATGAAAAAAGTAAACAGCAAAGAGAAGTTATAAGGGACCTTACCAAAGGTGAACTGTTTACATTCCTACATGGAAAGACAATATTTGTAACTCCTAAAACATTTCAGTATCTGGGTAGTTGGTGGGACCACACACACACATACACGCACACGCACACACACACGTACACGCGTGCGTGTACACACACATACACATATGCACGCACATACAGAGACAGAGAGCACAGAGTGAATTGAATAGGATGGGACCATATCTTAAAAGAAATTAAGGTAAATGATGAGAGAGAAATGTAGTGGAAGGAGAGAGGGTGAAATGGAATGGGGTTAATTATATCTCATTCAAGAGGCAAGCAGGAGATGTTTTAGTGGAGGGAAAAAGAGGGGAGCTGAGAAAAAAAAACCATGAAGTTTACCCTCATCACATTCGACTGAAGGAAGGAATAAAATGCACACTCATTTTGGTATGAAAACCTATCTTACAGTACAGGAAAGTGGGGGAGAAGGAGATAAGCAGGGTGGGGGGGATGATGGAAGGGAGGGCAATGGGAGGAGGGAGCAATTTGAAGTCAACATTCGGGGAGGGACAGGATCAAAAGACAGAATAGAAACAATGGGGGGGGCAGGATAGGATGGAGGGAAATACAGTTAGTTTTACAAAACACGACTATCATGGAAGTCATTTGCAAAACTACACAGATATGGCCTATATTGAATTGCCTGCCTTCCCGAAGGGAATGGGTGGGGAGGGAGGGAATGGGGAGATTTTGGAACTCAAAGTTTTAGGAACAACTGTTGAGTATTGTTCTTGCTACCAGGAAATAAGAAACACAGTTAATGGGGAATAGAAAGTCATCTGGCCCTACAGGACAAAAGAAAAGATGGGGACAAGAGAAGGGAGAGATAACAGAAGAGAGGGCAGATTGGTGATAGGGAAAATTAGAATGCTCAGTGTATTGGGGTGGGGGGAGGGGATAAAGGGGGAGAAAATTTGGAACCCAAAATTTTGTGAAAATGAATGTAAAAAGTTAAATAAATAAATTTATATTTAAAAAAAAAAAAAAACAAAAGAATAGGTACCTCAAACTACTCTGGATACATGAGTTACACTGAAGGAAAAAGAAAGGGAATAAGTATTTATATAGTGCCAGGCACTGTGCTAAAAGCATTTCACAAATATCTTATTTCTTTGAGGATGTAGGGTCCTCAAATTTAATCAAATTAATCATCTATAGAATGTCAAGATGATGTTACAAAAATAGTCTATTTTTTCCCAGGACAAATTATGAAAGGAATGAAGGAAATAAGCATTTAGTAAACTCCTACCATGTGGCAGGTACTATGCTAAATACCATTAAATATATGATCTCATTTGGTCCACACGACAACTCTGAGAAGTAGGTGTTATTTTTATTCCTTTTTTTTCAGCTAAGGAAATTGAGGCAGGCAGAGGTATGTGACTTGTACAGGGTCCTGTAGCTAGTGTCTGAGGCTGGATATCAATTCATTTTCCTGGCCCAAAGCCAGGATCCACTGTGCCACTTACTTGCCATCTCACCAGTCATACTGTATTCAGACCATCTCAATTCATGATTACTCAGAATACTTTTCTACTTCCAATCCACCAGTGAAAGTTCCTCTCCACAATCTTCGGTTTGAGGAAGCATTCTCACAAGTCGTACTAACTTTAAACCTCAGGACTTCCCTTTTCATGTACCTTTTTATATAAGGTCTTGCTCCATTAGAATGGAAGCTATTTTTTCCCCTTTTATTTATATTACCAATGGAGTATTTAATAAATGTTTTCTTCCTTCCTTCCTTCCTTCCTTCCTTCCTTCCTTCCTTCCTTCCTTCCTTCCTTCCTTCCTTCCTCCTTCCTTCCTTCTTCCTTCTCTCTCTCTCTCTCTCTCTCTCTCTCTCTCTCTCTCTCTTCTCTCTCTCTCTCTCATCTATCATTTTTCACACTTTTTACAGGCTGTTGCTTTCACTCTCACCATTTCTTTTCTCCCCTTTCTCTACCTCACCTACCCTACCTCACTTATTGGTGAGAGTTAACTGCACTGATTTGTTTGAACTAGTCACATTATCTTGCTCCTTTTCTGTGGATAATGTTATATTTATATGGGGGATGTATCACTCCTTATTTGTTTATTACAACTACTGACTTGTTATGGTAAGAATAATATATTATAAATACTTTTTTGTATTTCTCCATGCCCATTACAGTATTGAGGTCAAGATAATGTCTTGTTGTTCATGGAAACCACCCAGAGGTACAACCCATGCCTTGTGGGGCCAAGAAGCTTCTGTGATGGAAGTGATGGGTTTAGCATAAAATTTAAAGCCATGGAGGTTGGGTTTCATGTGCATAAGACAGTAGCAATACAATCTTAGTCTCCTAAAGGTCAGAAACAAAGACTTAGTAGGATGAGCATGGTCAGTTATCAGACGAACAAAGAAGTCTGGGAAGGGGCTTTAGGTAAGAGGAGGATTGTGTCAAGGGAATAAATTCAGCAACAATGATGATTTAGGATTCAGGAGAACAGGAAATGTATTGTCAAGTAGGAATCAGCAAAATTCCTTTACCAAACAGATCTTAGAGAGAATTTCTCACAATTTATCACAGAGTTTCTGGTCAATATACTCATATTTAAAGATATATGCAAAGGAAAGGACCAAAGTGTAACATGGACTCAAACAAGGTACGATATCCTTCTGATTTTCAAAACTGGAGTATATGGCATGAGCTCCTATAACCAGTCAAATTTGTTTTTGTCAATGAGTCATATCTTTAAACAGTCTTTGTTTCTGAAAAGGGCAGGCAATGGGCAAAGACTACATATATTACAAATGATAAATTGGATTTATTCTTAAAATATTTTTCATTAGAAATTAAAGCTATTGATATAGAGGACTTTCTAACATTCATAATGAAAAGACCAGAACTGAATAGAAAATTTGATTTTCAAACACAAGAATCAAGAGAAGCATGAAAAGTTAAACAGGAAAGAGAAAACATAAAGGACTTTCTAAAGCTCAACTGTTTACATTCCTTCATGGAAAGATAATATTTGTAGCTCTTGAGACTTTTCTCAGAATTTGAGTAGATGGAGGGATTACACACACACACACACACACACACACACACACACACACAGAACATGAGTTGAATCAGAAGAGATGATACCCATACTAAATTAAATAAAATTAAAGGTTGAAAGAGGAAAATATTGGGAGGAGAAAAGGAGAAATGGAATGGGGCAGGCTACATAAAAGAGATGAGAAAAATCTTTTTCAAAGGAGGAGAAAAGGGAGGAAGTGAGGGGGAAAAAGTGAAGCTTACTCTCTTCATATATGGCTTAAGGAGGAAATAACATGCTCACTCAATTTGGCACGAAAATCTATCTTACACTACAGGAAAGTAGGGGAGAAGAGGACAAGTGGGGTGGGGGGATGATAGAAGGGAAGGCAAAAGTAACTCGAAATAAACACTTTTGGGAAGGGATAAAATCAAATGAGAGAATAGAAATAAAAGGGGGTACAGGGTAGGATGGAGGGCAATATAGTTAGTCTTACACAACATGATTATTATGGAAGTCTTCTGCAAAATGACATATATATAGTCTGTATTGAATTGCTTGCCTTCTCAGTGGGGATGGGGAGGGAGGGAGAAAGGGAGAGAAGATGGATTTCAAAATATTAGAAACAAATGTTGAGAATTGCTATTGCGTATAGTTGGGAAATAAGAAATAAAGATAATGGCATATAGAAATCTATCTTGCCCTACAAGAAAAGAAAGAAGATGGGGATAAGGGAAGGGTGGGGTGTGATAGAAGGGAGGGTATAGTGAGGGAAGGGGTAATCAGAATGCAGGGCATTATGGAGTAGGGGGAAGGGAGAGATGGGAGAAATATTGGAACTCAAAATTTTGTGGAAATGAATGTCAAAATCTAAAAATAAATAAACTATTAAAAAAAGAAATTACAGCTGTCTATAGTCAGACAAACATGCTGTAAATCACTACTGATTAGAAAAATGCAAATCAAAACAATTCTGAAGTACATCACACCTATCAGATTAGCTAACATAACAAAACAGAAAAATGATAAATCTTGGAGATGAGGTGGGAAAAATGGAACACTAAAATGCATTGTTGGTGGAATTGTGAACTGATCTGACCATTCTGGAGAACAATTTGGAACTATGTCCAAAGGCCTATAAAAATGTGCATACCCTTTGACTCAGCAATACCCTTCTAAATCTGTATCCCAGAGAGATCATAAAACAGGAAAAAATACCAACATATACAAAAATATCTATAGCAGCTTTTTTGTGGGGGCCAAGAATTAGAAATTGAGGGGATGCCTATCAATTAGGGAATGACTTAACAAGTTATAGTACATGAATGTAATGGAATACTATTGTACTATAAGAGATGATGAGCACATGGACTTAAGAAAAACTTGGAAAGACTTATATGAACTGATGCTAAGTGAAGTGAGCAGAACCAGGAGAATGTTGTACACAGTAATAACCACACTGCATGATGACTACCTTTGATAGACTTGGCTCTTCTCAGCAATGTAAAGATCTAAGACAACTCCAAAAGACTCATGATGGAAAATGCTATCTGCATTCAGAGAAAGAACTATGGAGTCTGAATGTAGATTGAAGCATACTATTTACTCTCTCCCTGCCTCCCCCTTTGTTTTGTTATTTTTTCCCATGCTTCCTCCCATTGGTCCTAATTCTTCTTTACAACATGAGAAATGTGAAAATATATTAATATGCATATATATGTAGAACTGATAGATTGAATGCCATTTTGGGGAGAGGAGAGCAGAGGGAAAAGGAGAAAATTTAAAACTCAAAAGCTTATAAAGTGAGTGCTGAAGACTAAAATTAATTTAATTAAAAATATTTTTTTTGTTTTATCCAAGACCTGCAAAAATTCAACATATTATCTGTATTTTTCACTTGTAAAACAAAGTATGAGAGTCAAACAATGCTAAACTTAGGAGAATAAAGTTTTGAGATATACTACATAGAATCCTTCAAACTATTTCATTTCTTTTAATGATATAAAAAATTATGCTAAATTCACACCAGTTTTAATCATGAATGGCAGTGAGGTGTGACACCTTCTGAGGGCTTACCAGAAACTTCCCCAGCCCCTTTGAAGAGCTTTCCAATTGGTAGGCTGGACAGCCAGAGAAATAAGAACAAAACAACAAAGTCCCGAGAAGCATCGTGTCACACGACTTTGATTGTTATCTCTGACACGTACTGGACGTGTGACTCTCGGCAAGTCATCTGACTTCCCAATGCCTGCAAAATCTCCTTCAAGATCTTAGATTGCCATATGTATTGGGAGAGGAAACCTTATCTTTAGGGAGGACCTTAAATAGATTAAATGACAGGTCCAGGTCAAATGAATAAATACATAAGTAAATAGATGTTAGATAGATAGATGGGTGGATGGATGGATAGATAGATAGATAGATAGATAGATAGATAGATAGATAGATAGATAGATAGATAGATAGACACACAGACAGACAGACAGATAGAGAGATAGATAGATGGATGGATGGATAGACAGATGGATGGACAGATAGATGGATAGATAGATAGATAGATAGATAGATAGATAGATAGATAGATAGATAGACACACAGACAGACAGACAGATAGAGAGATAGATAGATGGATGGATGGATAGACAGATGGATGGACAGATAGATGGATAGATAGATAGATAGATAGATAGATAGATAGATAGATAGATAGATGGATAGTCAGATAGATAGACAGACAGACAGACAGATAGATGGATAGATAGATAGATAGATAGATAGATAGATAGATAGATAGATAGATAGATGAATAGATAGATGGATGGATGGATGGATAGACAGACAGACAGACAGACAGACAGACAGACAGACAGACAGATAGATAGATAGATAGATAGATAGATAGATAGATAGATAGATGGATAGTCAGATAGATAGACAGACAGACAGACGGATAGATAGATGGCTAGATAGATGGATAGATAGACGGATAGATAGATAGATAGATAGATAGATAGATAGATAGATAGATGAATAGATAGATAGATGGATGGATGGATAGACAGACAGACAGACAGACAGACAGACAGACAGACAGACAGACAGATAGATAGATAGATAGATAGATAGATAGATAGATAGATAGATAGACAGATAGATAGATAGAAGTACTAAAAACTGAATTCTAGAGAGCAGAAGAACAGAATACTCTATATCCCACTTGAATCCTCCTGAGAGGTTTCTGATTTTCCTGATAGCCTCTAAGTCATGCTCTCAGATGAAGTATTAGTCAGGAAAAAGAATAGTTGAATACATATTTTCTTTCTTTAGCTACAAGCAACACAAAGAGTTAAAAAGGAGATCCTAACACATTCCATCCCAAGAACACCTGGTTGGGGTATCTGTGCTCTTTCAATAAGCAGGAGGATAAAACCCTATCATATTTGTAGTAACTACAATTCATTAGTACTTTAAAGTAGAAATCTGACTTTAAAGAGGCTGACAAGGTAGTGAGAACAGCAAGGACCATGCTTCACTTAGGTATCCAAAAAGCCAGCTGTCTTCATTCAAAAATTGTGCAAATCCAAATGAAAATGTTGAGAACAGTAATCAATTTTGACAGTTCTCCTTGGTACCTTTGAAAATACTGGACACAATGGAAGAACAATAGGAAAACAAGTAATCAAGGTTGGATAAAATGATCAAAGAGGAATTGAGGTGGTAAGGGGGAAAGGTCATTAGTGTCCAGGAGAATGGTTTGTTAAAAGCAGTGGAGTGTCCTAACTCTGAAGGTTAAGTGAGTTAATTGGATAAATGATTAAGTGGGAACATGCTTTCACTCCTGAGTGGATCTTAACAAACACTGCCACATGTTATTAAAACAGACTCTTATGAAGAGGCAAGAATATATGCATAAATGTTCATTAGATTACACCGATGGATTCTGACGATTTTTTGGATTAGATTCTCTTGGGTTTCTTCGAAAGAAAAAGATATTTGAATAAACACTCTCACTGTGGGAGAGAGTGCTGTAATAGAGACCTTCCAAAGAAAATTAAAATCCTCACTGAAGCTTATAGCCAGTATCAAAAGCTCTATTTCAAGACTCTTTTAATGCAGGAAGATTTCTCCATCTGAACCTGTGTTGATCTCTTTGCCTTTTTAAAATTTCTGTAGGACTAATATCTGCATTTTGGCACTAAATTGCAAGCTTTGTATGGTTTTTATTAACTTTCCATAAATCTATACCTTATCTGCATAACTAGATCATAAATCCCTCGACTATAATTTATTTTACTTTGTGCTAAATGATCTAATGATCTCTGTCCGTTCATCTATTTAGGGCTACAAGAGACCTTAGAAATCATTTATTCTGACCCATGCATTTTATTCAATGATGAAACTGAGGTCCACTGTCACAAAACAATATCAGATGCCAGGATTTGCACTTCAGTTCTCTGACTAAATCCTATCACAAAGGAAATGAGAGGGGTCCTGGGGATACAAGGACAAAGAATGAAATAATCTAAGTGGGGTAACACAGATATGAAGTCCCCAAAGTTGTGGAGGCTAAGGTTGGTGAATCACTTGAGTTTAGCGGTCCTGAAATTCAACAGGGATGAGACTGATCAAGTGTCCTACATTTGGCAAATATATGGTGTGGCAACAGAACTGAAGATAAAGACTGGAAAATCAAAGCAGGTTAAATCTACTGTGACATTCAGTATTAGGAAGGAAGGAAGGAAGGAAGGAAGGAAGGAAGGAAGGAAGGAAGGAAGGAAGGAAGGAAGGAAAGAAGGAAGGAAGGAAAGAAGAAAGAAAATTTTCACTCTTAAGAAACTTCTCTTAAAGAAGAGTACACATTCTAATGAGACAAGGCTTGCACATTACATTTTATTAATTACTTAATAAATAATTAATTACAATTACATTTTATATTGTAATACTATAATAAATCATATCAGGCAGAACATAAATACTATTAGAGAAATTCGAAGTAGGATGGTAGTTCAGGAGTGATCAGCTTTTCTGAGGGGAGACTAAGAGAGTCATAGATAGTAGGTTGAGGTGGAGATGATAAAGATGGTTTACATTGCAATAGGCAGACATGGAGGTCTGAGAAAGTAATCTAGGTGGAAAAACAATAGATATCAAACTCATGAGTGCCCAAAGATAATTTAAAAAGTTTAATTCAAATGCTTATAGAACACTTCTGTTCATATGTCTTTCTGAGAAAAAAAGAGATCATTTTAACTCATTTAATTATTATCCTGTTTTGAAAGTCAGTACAAAGCTAAACAGCATGACAGTAGCTGATAAACTTTTTTTTTTAATTATTGATTTTACTTATACTTGAATAGCTTTAATGTAGTTGATGGCACCTGGGGCACTCACACTCTCATTAAATAGAAAAGGTACATACTTTCAAGAGCTTCAGGCTAAACTCAATTAAAAAAAAAAAATCTCCCCTTGTGAAGACTTTTTTTCCCTTATTTGTAACTCCAGAAATCAGAAACTAAACATTAGCCTTGACTTGCAAATGTCAAAGGTTGTTCGTCTATTTTTGTCTGAGTTGAGTTGACATCAGCTCATTCTGAAGAAGCATTTGGTGATGGTGCAGGAGTAAAGTTCGCTGTTAAGTTCTAGGAACCAAGTTAAAACATCTTTCTTCCACAGTGTGCACATCTAACACCCACTGACAAATGAGAGGAAATCTGTGAAAGACAGCAAAAGACGTGCGCTACTTGGACTACCAAATAAAGGCCTGAGACAAATCACTCAAATTGCATCCATTTATCTTGGAAGTGTCATTGACACTGAGAAATACATAGTGCGATGAAACCAGCTGCTATCATCAGGGCTTAGTTCTAGCTGCACTCACCTTCCTTTCCATCCCAGAGTCTCATGAATATGATCCCAACTAAATTTACTTCTTTATTCTATTTTTTTCAAGTCAGGTTTTAAGTAACCATGGAGTAGGTGCTCAGTGGATTCAGGAAATGAAATTATTTCACCAAAGAGTAGGATATTTAACTTATTTTTTTCCCATAGGGTCATTTGGCAAATGACGCTAACTTTCTCCCTGAGTCAGTTTGTTTCGTTGCTGTTACTACTTCCCCATAATTCCTAGTATGGTGCCTTTTTATTTCCCATGGTGGCAATACAGTGAAAAAGAAATAGGGAGGAGAAGGAGGTGGAGAGGGGAAGAGGAAGAATAGGAGAAGAAGGAAAAGGAGGAGGTAAAGAAGAAGAAGATGGAGAAGAAAGAGAAGAAGAAGAAGATGGCGAAGAAAGAGAAGAAGAAGAAGGAGAAGCAGCAGCAACGGTCAAGGCAGAAAGAGAAGAGGGTTCAAGCTCTTGAAAGGAATTAGACCTGAGTAGATTTAGACTTTGGGAATGGAGATTGCATTCATCCCTCTTCCTGAGTGGAGGCCTAACAGTAATTTAAATGGAAAGATCTGTCTCATTCATTAATAGGCCCAGGTGACCTGACTGAATCACCTGGAGGCCTAAGGGTGAGTTTGCTGAACAGGCAGAACAGAAGAGTGGAGCAGGATGAGGGGAAGTGAGTGAGCATGGGCAGAGGAGAAGGGGTGCAAGCAGGCGAGCAGCAGGGCTCAAGCTTGTGAGAAGGCCCTGGCAGAGGTGGGGAGGCATGGGAATGGCTTTGCCTCTTGTGGTGATCATGTTTGACTTATGGGTCACTGTGACAGATTTTGCTTTCTGGTTCTGGAATTTGGCTTTCTAGTATGTCTTTTATACTTTGTGATTGACAACTACACAAGCATATTCATAGTCACCACCAGTGCTATAAACATTACCTTGGCAATATAGGAGGTCATACATTTATATTGCTTTACTGGAAGGGAAATTAGAGATCACCCTCCAACTCTCTCATTTAACAATGAGTAAACCGTATGCAAACTATAGAAATAGAGATACCAGAAAACAGAACTCTTAAAGAGCTTGGAATGGGAGTAGACTTGACTATAAACATAAAGGGAATACATGAAGCCCAGTCCAGTTTTTGTTTTTAAGTTTTATAGGGAAAAGTAGGGGGGGTGGGGGATTGCTGATTTCAATAATGCATAACGGCTTATGGTGGACAGAAAATTCATGGATAATTAGAAAACGCAACTAATTTACACAATTCATTTTAATGAGTTACTTCAAAATTTTCTTTCCCCAAACTTCCAGAACTTCTAATAAAATTAATAGAAACTTTGAAAGTTTGTATTTCCAAAGTTTGTCTTTGGAAACTTTGAAAGTTTGTCTTTAGCCATGTCTACTTTTTATCCAAGATGCTAATAATTAGGGAACTATGCAAATGGCATGGTCTGAGTAGAGCATGAAAGAAACTAGGTGGGCATATCAGAAATGTCACACTAGGTCAGCTCAGTTATTCATTAACTCAGTATTTTTTCTCTGAGAGTGGAATCCAGGGACTTCTTGCTGATGGGCTTGGTTGACCTTTATGACATCAATCTCTAAAGATTAGGGATTTGCACTCAATAGTGGGCACTTTCCTTAATGATCTATCATGTATCTGCACCCATATATTTGCTTCAACTATTCCTGTGTCTATGTATATATATGTATATACCTCTTGTTGCAATAAGTTATATGAGTTTAGCACCTTCTTTGTAAAGCAGCCTTTCTTTCATTTTTTCTAAAAGTCCCTTCCCCGCACAAGTTTCAAGGGTTCTCTCCAATACTAAAGTTCTAAAATTTGATGAATAAGCAGTGTTTAGCTTATGTATATCTTTCATGAAAAGAGTTTGTGCATTTTGATAACACCCCCTTCCTGAATACTTATCTAAATGAAGAATGTTTTTTTTATTATATGTCCCTGTAAAGGTGATTCCTTTATGGTCTTGCTTATATGAGTTGGGATTTTCTTTCAACTTCTTAGGCATATTTTTCTGGGATTGTAGTAATCAGAAAGGCACACACATGTTTTATATATAAAAATGTCATGCTTTTATACAAAGTTAAGATCAAGCTATATTTTTCTTTAGTATCCTTTCTGAGGTTGACCAGTATTTTATTAGTCTTTTGGGTAGTTGGTGAAGTGCATTTAAAGTGAACTATGTTGAACATTTCATTTAAAAAAATAGCCTACTCTTTAGTCTCTTGCACAAAAATGACACTCATAAGGAAACATTATGCTAAAACATGGCAAGAAGATTTCTGTGAATGAATTAATTTTCACTTCAACCAAATTAAACTGAGTTGGACCTGAGCCACACAGATAAAGGTTTATTTAACTTGGGTTTCAACATATGCTTTTTGTACATATATTTTAAAACTGAGCAAATCTGTTTGGTAAGTACTCTAGTTTGTACGGAAGTATGTCTCTATCTAGATACATATCTATATGGAAGCATACAAACTTATGGAAGGGAAGCCTTTTCTAACAACATCTTAAACTAAAAGTTCTTATGTTTCTGAACTTTAAAAAGTTAATTCTTCTTCCTAGTGCCCTTCTAGAATTATCTGGGATTCTTTGGCTTCTTCACTCTGACTCTGTAAACTCATTCCCCAATCCAAATATAGGAACATGATTAGAGCACTCTCCTTAAGTTTATTTCAAACCTCATGTCAATCAATCCCCGTTGGGTGATTCCCCCTATAAGTTACATGACTTTTCCATTGTGTTGTCTCATGCTCTGATACTCCAATGAAATCCCTTACATTTGGCCCATAGCTATTCTAGATGTAAAATTCAGGACACTGGCTGATGAATATGGAGTGTCAGGTTTCTATAACTTGAAGCTGTTAGTGTATTCTCCAAGCAGTCCAACCTAGAACAACATAAAATATTCCACATGGTTCTCTATTATAGTCTCAAGACTCTGTGAAAACAAAACCACACACATATAAGACATTATTTTAAGCTTTCTAAAGTTAGAATTGTACCTGCACAGTAATATATTCTCCATTTTTCAAATTCTTACTACAAAATCAAGTTACTCTTTGAACCAAAGATGTTTTCACAAGACCAATTAACAAAGCTAGGTAAGAGTATGGACACATGTACCAGTCCTGTTTCAAAGACTAGGCACAGCCTGATGTTTCCTCAGCTGGAAAGTCCCTTCTTTTGGTCCAAGCCAAGAATGGTCTTATCAAAGGAGAGCCTAGAAGTCTCAGAGTGGCCAAGTAAGTAGTAATTTGGGAGACCAGGAGCTAAAGCAAAATCACAGATCTAGAATTAAACGGGTTCTCAGAGACCATCTAGTGCAATTTACTCATCTTACAAACAAGAGATAAGATGGTGAACTGATTATAAGCAGTAAATTATGAGGTGGGATTTGAACACAGGCTCTCTGATTTGAGAGAAAATATTCATTCCAAAGTATCACACAAAACTAGTATCAAGGTCACATTAAGTTAGAAGAATGATAGATAAGAGATACAGTTGAAGAATCAGATTGGAGTATTTCTCTCAGGAGACTGGAAAAGATTTTGCTTCCACAAATGTTGACATAATTTGCTATAGTAATTTTCATGTAGGAGCTTCACTAATTTTATGACGAACCTCATGAGTTCATTTCTGCTTTCCACTTTCCACAAATTACAGACAGATAGACAGTTCCTGTTTCTGCTGGCCTGTGTTATTCATCAAACCATGATATTCAGGGTTGTAAAGGGACTTAAGAGTTTATGTAATACAAGGCCTTTCTTTAAAGATGAAGAATCTGAGGCAGGACAGAGCCAAGATGGCAGAGTAAAAGCAGGATCTTGCATGACTTCGCCTCTAAACCCCTGAAAATACTGGAAAAAATGACTCTAAATGAAATCTAAAGCAGCAGAACCCACAAAATGAGAAGAGTGAAAAAAATTTCCAGCCCAAGAAAATCTGGGTTGATAAGAAAGATCATACCACCTTGGAAGAACTGAAAATTTACAGTTCCCTAGAATTATGCCTGGAGACAATTGCCCAAAACCCCTGAAACTTGGAATAGTATATTCTCCATACTGGAAGCAGAGTCCTACATTAACAAAAAACTCAAAATTCAAATACTTGGCTTGGAAAATGAATAAGCAGTGTGGAAAAAAAACCAACTCAAAACAATAAAATCTTAATTTGCTGACAGAAAAGATCAAAACATACAACCAGAAGAAGACAACAAAGTCAAAACTCCTATATCCGAAGCTTCCAAGAAAAGTATGAATTGGTAGTGGGCCATATAGTTCAAAAAAGATTTTGAAAATCAAGTAAGAGAAGCACAGGAAAAATTGGGAAGAATAATGAGAGTAATGCAAGAAAATCACGGAAAATGAGTCAACAGCTTGCCAAAGAATGCTTGCAAGAACACTGAAGAAAATAACACCTTAAAAATAGACTAACCCAAATGGCCAAAGAAGTCCAAAAAGTGAATGAGGAGAATGCCTTAAAAAGCAGAATTGACCAAATGGAAAAGGAGGTTCAAAAACTCATTGAAGAAAATAATTCCTTAGGAATTAGAATGAAGCAAATGGAAGTCAATGACTATGAGAAATCAAGAAATTATAAAACAAAAATCCAAAAAATGAAAAAATAGAAGACAATGAGAACTATCTCAATGGAAAAATAATTGACCTGGAAAATTGATCCAAGGGAGATAATTTAAAAATTAATTTCATGATCCACAAATCAACCAATATTCATCAGAAAAAGAGCATAAACATCAATTTTGAAGAAATCATCAAAGAAAACTGTTCTGATACTCAAACCTGAGGGTAAAAGAAATTGAAAGAATCCATTGATCACTTCCTGAAAGACATTCCCAAAGGAAAACTCCTAGGAATATTGTAGCCAAATTCCAGAGACCCCAAGTGAAGGAAAAAATATTGCAAGGAATCAGAAAGAAACAATTCAAGTATTATAGAAACACAATCAGGAGAACACAAGATCTAGCATCTTCTACATTAAGGGATCAGAGGGCTTGGAATGTGATATTCTGGAAGTTAAGGGAGCTAAGATTAAAAGCAAGAATCAACTACCCAGAAAAACTAAGTATGATCCTTCAGGGAAAAAAATGGACATTAAATGAAATAGAAGACTTTCAGGCATTCTTGATGAAAACACCAGAGCTGAATAGAAAATTTGACTTTCAAATACAAGACTCAAGAGAAACATGAAAAAATTAACAGGAAAGAGAAAGCATAATGGAATTATTACAGTTAAAATGTTTACATCCCAGAGTGGAAAGATGATATTTGTAACTCATGAATTCCATTTTCCAATTTTCTCAGTATTAGGGTAGTTGGAGGGAATACACACACACACACACACGTACACACACAGACAAATGTGCTCATGTGTATATACATATATGTGTGTATATATATATATGAGTGTATATGTATGTATATATGTATATACACACAAAGTTAAGTACATATATACACTAATATACATAGACATAGTGCATAGGGTGAGTTGAATATGAAGGGATGATACCCCAAAATTAAAATTAAGTGGTGAGAGAGGAATGTACTGGGAGAAAGTAAACAGTAGAATGGCGGTAAATCATCTCACATAAAAGAGGCAAGAAAAAAGCTTTTAGAGTGGAGAGGAAGGGGGAAGGTGAGAGAGAATGAGTGAACCTTACTCTCATTGGATTTGACTTAAGGAGGGAATTACATGAACACTAAATTAGGTATGGAAATCTATCTAAAGCTATAGCAAAGTAGAGGGGAAGAGGATAAGGGATGGTGATAGAAGGAAGGGGAGTTTGGGGGAAGCAGCAATCAGAAGCAAACACTTTTGAGGAAGAACAGGGTCAAAGGAGAGAATAGAATAAATTGGGGACCAGGATAGGATGGAGGGAAATATAATTAGTATTTTACAATATGACTTTAATGGAAATGTTTTGTATAACTAAACATGCATAACCTATATGGAATTGCTTGCCTTCTCAATGAGGGTGGATAGGGAGGAAAGAAGGGGGAGAATTTAGAACTCAAAGTTTTAAAAACAAACGTTAAAAATTATTTGTACATGAAACTGGGAAATAAGATAACAGGCAATGGGGTATAGAAATTTATCTTGCCCTATAGTAAAATAAAAGGGAAGGGGGTAAGAGAAGGGAGGGTTCATAGAAAGAAGGACAAATAGGAGGAAGGAGTAATCAGTCTTGGGGTGGGCGGGGAGAAGAGAGATGGAGAGAAAATTTGGAATTCAAAATCCTGTGGAAGTGAATGTTGAAATAAATTAATAAAAAAATCTCAATTTCCTAAAGAGAAAAATACTTTGATAATTTAAAAAAAAATTAAAAAATGAAGCATTTGAGAGCATTAGGTGTCTTGGCCAAGGTCATATAAACAGAAAGTGATAAAAACCAGCTATTCTGCTTGTCTTTGGTAAGAGAAAATATGTCTGTACATAGTACTGCACCAGAATGTAAAGTGAACATCATTTTTTTCTTTTTCTTTTTTTCATATCAAAGCTCACTCATCATTGTAGGGCATTGTTGTGAATTCTGCATTGAAATCATTAAAGATAACCTCTCTGTAGTGGAACAGATGTCCTGAGTTTTGACTGCTGTTTAACCAGCACCATTTTACATGCATCAGATGGGGAGGGGAAAAGGTTATATTTTTTTAAAGTTGTATTTCTCCAGTTGAAATTATTGATGCACTTACAAGATTTAGTAGTTTGCCACAGCAGCAGTCTTATTTCTTATCCTGAATAGTGGGGCATATCATTAGTGCCATCTTTGAAAAATGCACTGATGCAGTAGCATAATTGTAAATGTTATTCAGCCTCAAAGGTATAGGGCCACCTGTTATTTGGGAAATCTAAACAACATGTATTTAGGGGATGATAAAATTAAGGAAGCTACTACTGTATGAATCACAGATGCTAATTTGATGGCATAAATGTGGAATGATATATTGTACAATCCAGTAATTATGTCTGAAATCAGTCTAGAGTAATTCATTAACACCTTTTTTCAGGGAAAAAAAGGGAAGCTGACATCTGTAACTAATATTATGATCTAGATTATTTTATATTTTTTGATCTCATGAACAGTAGAAAATCATAAAATAATTTTAATAGCTAATTATAAAAATACTCTCCATTTCTTTAGTCACTTCATCTGAGAGGGTTGATTTTGCAAATGACAGGCCTGTAGGTATTGATGAGGAGAAAAAAAAGAAAATAAATAATTGGGGAGGTGTATTAACTCTTTCTTGAGGCAGCTAGATGACACAATGGAGAGAGTGCTGAGCCTGAAATCAGGAAGACATCTTCCTGAGTTCAAATCTGGCCTCAGATACTTATTACATATCTACACGTCTGTCTACAGTTATGTCTGTACCTACATTTTACTAACCAATCTCTGATTTCATTGGTGTAGAGAATCCCTAAGGATAAAATCCTTTACCATTATAGATAAGCACCAACTCATGTAATGAGAGTTTATGTGACTTGCTCAGTGTCATACTGTCCAGATGTGACAGAGGTGGAACTTCAACCCCAATGTTTCTATCTCTGAGGCTAGTTTTCCATTCACTACTCCACAGTGCCTCTCCTCTACTTATATATATCCATATTAATTCATTTAGCAAGCTTTATTAAGTACCTGTCAAGTACCAAGTTCTTCATACAGAGCTGTGTAATACATATATGTAGATGTGTGTACATGCAAAGGTACATTTAACACTGTATCTGTCACATAATAAATGATTGATATGTATTTTTCTTGATTGATCATGCATTCATATAGTACATATGCACATTAAAATACACTTACTATTTTAGATATTTTCTATTTCTGGTCAGTTTTTGCTGAACAAATCTCTCTTCATAAGTGGAAGAAAAATCAATTGAAAATACAGTCATGGTGACTGCTTACATTTATTCAGGGAATGGATCTCAGTAACTGACATCATAAACTATAAAATCAATGAGTAAAAACAGTAATGAATAGCCCTCCCATTTCAAGAAAAAAAAAAGTATTCCTTGTTAGACTCTCAATCTTACAGTCAAGACCATCAGGGCAGCCTGGGCTACATAGCTTGGGTGACACCTGTCATAATCAATTAGTCTACAAGAAAAATGATGTAAAAATGGCTTGTAGATTGAGAGCAGTTCAATCACCCACAAATGTTCCCTTAGGAAATGAATCTTTTTAATCCAATCAGCCACCTTTGATTTGCTGAACAATAGTCTTCCCTTCATTCATTTTTTTTTTTTTTAATGAAAGCACATGACTAGCAATATGTAGAAGAAAAGATGTACCATTTAAAGATGATGATGCTAAGTGGATAAATGTGATAGCACATTAAAAAGTATGTATGCCTGTATGTAAGAGACTGTATAACTAGGTGGTGCAGTGGATAGAGCAACGGTGCAGGAGTCAGGAGGACCTGAGTGCAAAACTCAACTCAGACACTTGACACTCACTACCTGTGTGACCTTGGGCAAGTCACTTTACCCCAATTGACTCATCCTGAGTCAACCTGATGAATATCTGGTCACTGGATTCAGATAGCTCTGGAAGAGAGGTGAGGCTGGTGACCTGCACAGCCCTCCCTTGCTCAAAACAAAGTCAAGTGCAAGTCATGTCATTATTTCTCTGATGGCATAGTCATCTTTGGCAATGAAGGATGAACACACACACCTTACCCAGGAGGTCATTTAAATAAATTCTAATACGATCCATATTCAAGGACCTAGGGAAATCAGTGCTCTGACTTTTTCTCACTGTATTTTGGATCTACTTATAATATTTCTGTATTCTGTCATTCAAATCTCAGTACAATTCTCCATCCCACTTCCAACTCCATCATGCCTCACAGACGGAGCCTCAGTGACTTCTAGATCTGTTATTTTAATTATTTCCTCTTCTAACAGCTCACATTTACATAGTGCATGGATGTTTTGCAAAGTACTTTATTTATATCTTATTTCCTTTTATCTTCACAAATCTCTGAAAAGGTGCCAATACACCCATTTTATGAGTGGAAAAATTGAGGTTTTTCCTTGTCAGTAAGAATCTGAAGCAGAACTTACATCCAAGTCTTGTAAACTACAATTGTAGCTGCCTATTTTCTAAAGCAGTAGTCTCCAGCATGGACCATCGCCTATCTTCAAGGAGTCTACAACCAAACAGTCAGGGTGGGAAGATAATCACATCTCACCCTCCTAGAAACAAATCCCATTTTCTACAAAAAAGTTTTTTCTGATCCTTGTTAATGTTAGTGTCTTGGCTCTATTGAATGTGTCCAACTTATTCTTGCTATATCTTGTTTGTACACAGCTGTTTGCACAGTTTCTGCTTACACTGAAAGTATAAACTGTCTTTCACTTTTCTCTTATCCTCAGGACTTAGAACAGTGCCTGTTGTTTCATAGTTGTAACTTAAGCTATGTTTATTGATGGATTGACTAAAATACCCAATCATGGGACTTATCTCTAATGCAAAGGTCACTATCCTTATCCCCTCAAACTGTCTCCTACTGTTTGGATTCCAACTTTCCCTTTCTGAGCAAGGGTAGCAATAACACATAAGCTAAACTACGAAATGCCCTCAGCAACTGCACAGATACCATTTTGATTTCCTCCTTCCATGGCACCTGTAAATATTCACACACAATTTATCTAGCCATTGTCACCATATCACCAACTGACTGGGTCAGGTTTTCATCTGAGAACGGGCTCTGCATTCTGGGGCAATGGCCAATGAGGAAGCCCCATCTCTTTTCACTGTAGATGAAGCAGTGAGTCACACAGGTAATCACGCATAGATAGGATATAACCTTCATTGATAATCACATTTCAATCTTTCTAGACAAGTCTATCACTCACCCATATTTCCCTGTCTCAGCTGAGGTCATCACTCTACTTCTAGTCAAAGACTTTTCCATCTATATCATCTTCAGCTCATGTTCCCTCACCTCACATATCTAATAAGTTTGAAAATCTTTTTTTTCCTCCACAGCATTTCTTAATCTCTCCCCTTTTCTCTACTTTCAGAGCTACCACCATAGATGACCCCACTTTAGGTCATTATCACCTCAAAAATTTGCTTAGGCTATTTCCACTGCTTTATTTTTTTTACTTCTTTTTTCTTTAATTTCAACCCAATAGTTAACTGTTTCAACTCTACCCTATCTTTTGCTCTTAAATCCTTTGCTCTCTTGACCTATTACTGCTTATCTTTTGCCAAACCACAGCCTTGGATTACTTCCATTGTTTGCCTCCTCTAATCATACTCGAGTCACTTAACACAACTGTAGGAAATCTCATAACAATGCTGACTAAGAACGTTACAAATTAATGTTATCTAACTTTGAGGGGGCCCTCACTGCTGCGAGGCAGTCCTTTTATTCCTTCCCAACAGATTCCTTATCTTTCTATATACATAATCTATTTAAACTTGCTTTTATCTGATCAAGTCTCCCATACTTCCCTTCTCCTTCTCTCGAAACTGAAGCCCCTGCCTATTACGTTACTGAAGAAATTGAGGTCTAGCATTCAATTTGAGCTCCTTCTCCCATCTTTTTCATTTCATAATACATTATCTCCATCTTCATGTCCTTCACACAACTCTTTCAAAATAATTTAATATGTGATTTCAATGTGAAGGAGGGCACAGGATAGGATCACAAAGAATGTGTTGGGAAATAAGGCTTAGTTTTGAAAAATGAAAGAGGTGAAACAGGGTTTTAAACTACTCAGAAGTCTAAAACTTGTATATCATGATTCATTTCTTTTAGAAAAGAATTGGAAGGTGCTGGACAAAGTGTACACTGAGTCTCACACACACACACACACACACACATACACATGCACTCACATAGAAATACAAAGCCATCTATAACTTCCCAGAAACAAATTGCTTATTATCTGAGTGAATGAAATCAATATCAAATTGATGACAGAATAAAGAGGAAAAGATGACATTATAACTAATCGCAACAGATTCATACTGACCTATTCAAATGAGTTGTAATGCTCAGAAGTCAGAAATGTAAAAAGGCAAAATATTGACATTAATTATCATCATTTAGTATAAAACCTCAACCTACATAAAAGTTGCATCAGCAAAGAATAAAAAAGAACCCATAAACTACTGATCCTCCTAGACAAGCAGGGAACTATTCCGGCCAAAGATAATCCTGGCATAAAATACAAAAATTATGTTTAATGATGATATAAGATTTTGAGTAATATTAATTCATAAAATGCTCAAAAAGGACAAGAATAAAAATAAATCTATGGGACTATGATATGAAAACCAACAGAGTCATATTCAGAATCAAAAAACATCTAGGACAAAAGGGTGGCAGAAGATTCAATATCATGTTCAATGTCCTCCCTCTTTCCTTAATTGTCCTAGGTTACCTAGAACCCATCAAGGGTACTTGAATGTTTACATGGCTTATGTGAATTGAGAGTCATTTAAGTCTATTTCTTCCAAATGAAAACCTTACTATCTACCCTACAGACCCATGACACTGTCATCTGATCTATTGGTATAACCTGAGAACTCCTGGAGCTTCTCATCTGAATTTTTGCTACACTCAGAAGATTCAGAATGGTTAAGTCTGGTAAATTAAACCACTCGACAGCTGAATTTTGCTTTATATGTTGTGTTCCTTAATTAGAGTATGATATCCTGGACAACAGTGACAATTTATGCTTCCCCACAGCATTTAGCAAGGTGCTTACACATAAATACATAATAAATATATTTTTATTAATTTGTTCATATCATCTGAAGAGTGTTCATAGATGGCACTTACACAGTTAGGGTATAGAACTCATATAACACTATCTTTTATCTTCAACGTAAAATAAAAACCACCACTTTTGGATCCAAATACCTCAACTGCAAATAAACTATGAGAATTAGAAATATGTCTTACGTGTTTTAAGAAGATGAATCCAGTAGGCATAGCTGGGAAAGATTAAAGTATTCATGCCAATGAGTAATAAGTTGGTCCCCAAATTAAATAGGAGGAAGAAATCAGGGTAAATTGTGTCTGGGAAATTGAGACTGCCTTTAATGATCCCAATATGCTCCCTGGAGCTATTTCCAATGTAAATATTTTCCATGTGACATTATGTGGTTACAGATATCGAAACACCATAATCTTTGATGAACCAAAGTTGTAGGTGTCTCAAAGGACAAATAGAATATACATTGCATGTATAATTACAGTATAGAATATTTCTGAAAAAGACATGCATGAATGTGTAATTTGAAAATGGCATGGTAGGCTCGCTAGGTGGCATGAGTGAAGAGGAAGGAGACTGTGATCCACAAATTTGACTGATGCCTATGAAATATAAAATTAACTAACTAAAGGATGGCATCTTTGAAGAACATGGATGAGAATCAGGCAGGTTGAGAAAGTTTGGGTATGCTGAGTGACTTACCCCAATGGAGAGAATAGCCACATCAATAAGCACAGAGACCCATTACATTTTTAATGCTTTTACATGTTTATGTTTAAGTCTTAAAAATTATATTTATATATATATATATGTGTATATATATACACAAGTATACATACATGTAAATATATTTATATGTACATATATATCCACACATATTTATACATATCTATGTATGTATAACTCTATATAGATTATACATATATACATATATGTATATATACACAAGTATACATACATGTAAATATACTTATATGTACATATATATCCACACACATTTATACATATCTATGTATGTATAACTCTCTCTATATATTATATATATACATATATACACAAGTATACATACATGTAAATATATTTATATGTACATATATATCCACACACATTTATACATATCTATGTATGTGTAACTCTCTATATAGATTATATATATGTATATACATACACAAGTATACATACATGTAAATATATTTATATGTACATATATATCCACACACATTTATACATATCTATGTATGTATAACTCTCTCTATAGATTATATATATACATATATATGTATATACATACACAAGTATACGTACATGCAAATATATTTATATGTACATATATATCCACACACATTTATACGTCTATGTATGTATAACTCTCTATATAGATTATATATATATATATAATTTTTTAAAACCCTCCCTACTACCTTATATTGGTCCTGTTTTTTTTCTAAAGTTGTAATGTTATATCCATCTTTGTATCCTCTGTATGCAGTCACACAGCTTTGAACACAATAGGAGCTTAATATATAAATACATTTTTACATAAATATATACATTATATATTTATAGAGAAATACACAGTGAATACAGAACTTAAAATTTATTGCTGAAATACTACCTCTTTACTATTCAACTAAATCAAAATTAGGTCATACAAAACAATGATCAAAATGGAAAAATGAACCACTAAATGACTATAATTAAGTGTATGTCCTGCTTATTAGAAATGATTATCTGCAAACATTGTACTCTGCCTTGTCAGCACACACACCTATATATACCTCAACACTACAATTTTGCAACAAGCAATAATTTTTTTTTCTTTTAACTTACTATTTGGAAACTTCACTAAAACATCGACCTTCAGAAGAAATATGTACCCTAAATGGTTCCCTAAAGCAGTGCATAGAGCTTTGGGCCTGTACAGTCAAGAATTTGTTTTTGTTAAGTTTTTTTTTCAGTTGTGTCCAACTTTCCTTGACTCCATTTGGGCTTTTCTTAGTAGAGATACTAGAGGTGTTTGCTATTTCCTTCTCCAGCTTATTTTCCACATGAAGATATGAGGCGAACTGGGTAAAATGACTTGTCTAGGGTCACGCAGCTAGTGTCTGAGAACAGATTGAACTCACAAAGTTGAGTTTTCCTGACTTCAGGCCCAGCACTCTATCCTTGCACCACTTAGCTGCCAATAGAACCATAAAACCTAAGTTTAAATCAAGTTACTAAATGCCTATTTGCTTCAGTTTCCTCATGTTTTTTCTTATGTAAAATAGTTCTAAGTATTATACAAATATTAGCTATTCTTATTGCTATTAGTGTATTGCAATCAAGTAGTTTATATAACATGCATGGGTTATTTTGTTACTTCGAGATATTTGACAGTATTGAGAAATGTGTCGGAATTGCTATCACCATTTCGCAGAAGACAAAGCAAAACAAAAACTGATGTCCATACTGGCAAACCCCTCTGAATGTCTCACAGCTGTTCAATATCTAAGCAGCCTTGAAAGTCAGGGAACCTCTCTCGATTGCTCTTCGACAATCACTGCCTTATATTTACCAGTGCACTGAGGTGCTCTTATAAATAACTGGAACTAAACTACATCTGACAGCCTAAATGAACAAGGTACATATTGGGATGAAGCATCCTTGACTTTTATGATATTGGTTCAGGAACTATCCAGGGAGATAAAAGCTTGGGGGCAGAGCAGCAGATTGGAAACTAGGGCAAAAACGCAGCATCCCGTCTTTCCCAGAAATCTCACTCTCTTACCTCTGCCAGTTCCTTAACCTCTGACCCTGCCCTTAGAGAAAGTGTGTGCTTGTCAAAGTAACCAACTCATCAGTATCATTCACCAATGTACAAGACTCGAGCTGCTTATGATCACAGTTGTGAGGAAGATTGTAGCGGTGACTAAATCAGAACAAGGAATCCGATATATTCTTAAGTAAACGTCTCTTGGGTAGAGAAGCCTGGTCCATTTTGCTGAGCTTATTATTCTATTTGCTATACAAACATTTTTTTTTCTTTCAGGGTAGGGGACCATAGTCCTTAGAGCCCTCAGAGCTCCCTGTGCAAAGGCAACCTCTTTATTACTTAACTAAATCAAAATTAGTTCATAGAAAACTAATTAAAATGGAGGAAAGTACCACTAAATGACTGTAATTAAGTGTGCATTCTGCTTTATTAGAAATGAGTATCCTTTCTAGAGCTATAAAACTAAGAAAATCAATTTAGCTTCATGCAATGCCCATCCTTCAAGATCCACTTTAAATCTTGTAACCTACATAACAGATCAGACCATCCCAGCTGGATGTGATTTGTCCTTTGTATGAACTTCCTTAGCAATGATGGCTACTTTCAGACATCCTGGGCCCAATCAGGGCTAGCACCTGCTGGGTGGGGAGTCAGCATGTTCACCTTTAAGTGTTGAGTCTCTGAGTTACGAAGGCTGAGGGCAGGAGTTCACTGGAAGTCCAAAGAGAATTGTCAATATAAGAAGCCATAAATCAGAAACCATAAGATATTAACCATTAAACTTAGGGAGGGAAAGACACATTTTATTTCCATATCTCTTGCATTCAACTCCTCTCCACTCACATGGACCTCATCATTTCTCCAATAGACTACTGAAATAATGAAGTTTTTAATCTTTTTTTTTTTTTTACAAAAAAGGGAAAGTATTTATTAAAGAAATTTAATCTATGAATTAATCTACTTAAATTAGTATACCTGTTGTTAAGATTGAATTGAAACATGCTCTCTCAAATAACATCTAGATTTTAAAATCAAACTCTTTAGGGTCAATTCAAATAGCATTTCGTTTTAACAATTATAACTCAAATACAATTTAGAGATGAGTATATCATTTAATTCCTCGCTGAAGTGTTTAGTCACTTTTTGTAAATATAGATCAGATGCTAAAAATATTGAATTGGAAACTGTACTCACAAATTCTTTTTTTAAAGCAATAAGATATAAAACCAGAGCAGTCATTATTGTCTCAAATACTCCCATGTAAATAGTTTGCATCAGTATTTTTTGAGATATGAATTTTTAAATTCAGTTGTAACTGAATGCAAACCTTTCTTACACTACCAATAAATCCCTTAAGGGAAGTACATTTCCAGCTGGCCATAAGCTACACTCTTTCTTGTTTGAGAAATATAACTAAGAGGACCTCTAGTCAAATATCCAAAGCTAGGTTTCCTCCTCTCCCCCCCAAATCTTCAGGCTCCTTCTTTTCTGAGGAACCTGAAGCTTGGAGCAGTGGCAGCAGCAGAGTGGAGGGATGTCTAGCTCCCTAGGTTACGATTCAGGTTCTGAAAGATTCTGGAGATCTCTAGCATGACAGATTCTGTCTCAGGGTCATTCATCCACTGGGTGCTACTTAATGGATTTTCAAGCATATCTTCAAATGCTAACAAGGTTTTAGTCCTGCACACCTGGGTTGTCAAGAATGCCTTGAAAGAGAGGACTGTCTGGGTCAATTCTCTTATCTAAATCTTCTGGTGAAGGTTTTCTGTCTCCCAGCAGCCATTTCACATGCTGCATCTTGCTAGTTGTTTACTATCAGTGAATCTCCCTCTTTTTTTTCATCAAATTCCATCTCCATCAAAGTAATGACAGCTCCTGGATATGGCAGAAATTCTCTTTTCCTACACAGTTTCTTGAAAATTTCTGTTAGCTCATTCTTGACTTCCTTCCCTTCTGTATTAGCTCCACCAGATGCTTCATCTCCTTGTCATCATCCTGATCCTCATCAAACATTACATTTGCCTTTTTTAAATAATTCAACTGCATCTGAGTTCAATGCTAACAATTTCTGTGCCACCTCTGTAAGTGAAATCAAGATCTTCCTAGTTTCTGTCTGGAAGTCTCTCGTACTGTGATGAGTCCTGTCTACACTGTGGGAGGATTTATTTGCTATTGCTTTGAGAATAGCATCTTTATCTGGAGCTTTCTGTTCTTGTGTTTTCTTTTCCTCAGCTGAAACATCAGTCATCTTTGGAGGAGGAGCTCTTTTTTTTTTTTTTTGCTTGTCTTTTTTTTTTTAATAGTAAGGCATCTTTATCTTGAATGTTTTCTTTTAAAATAGTTTTGGTGTCTGTTAGGACCCTTTCTGAAGCAGTGTGTATTAATTAATGATGTGTTACACTTTTGTGATCTTCTAAGTACTCATGTATACAGTGTTTGAGGTAGCACTCCTTGAGCTTATCCACTTAGTATCTTCGGTGACATCCTCCAGTCACTCAGTGACTTCCATGGTGCAGATGTGAAGCCTTAGGATCTTCCTGGGGAAGATCTCCTCCTGCAGGAACATCGCTGCCTTTCCTCAGTGTCTGGATGGGCCCAGACCTCACCTGCCTCACCAGTCTCCCTTGGCCTTAGCCACCCGCCACTGCCTCCTCACACCGCCCTCCTCAGCCTCCCCAGGGCAGGGGCCAAGCCCATGAAAGTTCTCCATAGGAGAAGAGTGAGAGAAGAAGAGAAGTTAGCTCCCAGAGACTCTGATCCACAGTTCTGACCCCAGCTCTGGCCCCATAGGGACATGTCATTTGCCACCCTCAGCCCTGACTTGCACCACTGCCATTGCATTGAAGGTGCCTAGGGTTTTTAATCTTTCTTTGTTCCATGAATCCTTTGAAAGTGGTAAAACATCTGGATTTTTCTTAGAATAAATGTTTTCAACATAAAATAATAAGAAGGATTTCAAAGGAAAGTAAAAGTTAAAAAGCTAACAATGACATCGTCATCATCAACAGCAATACCAATATTTATATGGCCCTTATGTGAGCCAGGGACATTCAAAGTACTTTAAAATCATTATCTCATTTGATCTTTTCAGTCCCTCTGGGAAGTGGGTTACTATTATCCCCATTTTACAGATTAGGAAACTAAAGCAAACAGTCATTAAATATCTTGCCCCGGGTTCCACCACTATTAAGTGTCTAAGGCTGGATTTGAACAGAGATTTTCCTGACTACAGACTCAGTGTTTTATCACCCAGCTTCCATCAAGGGTCATGTACCCCAGGTTGAGAAAAAACTCCAGTCCCAGTCCTCACTAATCTTGTTTCCAATCTTTCACTTTCTCCAATCTATCTTCCTGAAAGATGCCAAAATAATTTTCTTAAATCAGAGATCTGACCATGCCACTCCATTTTCCAACCTCTCCTCTCCCTCCCCTCACACTAATAACAACATATTCAGGAATATGATCTGACATCCTCAAATTTCTTTCTTCACTTAGAAACCTAGGGGATGAGAAAAATCAGAACCTGTAAAGGCACCACATTCTACTTTTGGAGAATTCCAATTTGTTTCCTATCTACTTTCCTTCATTGCTTCTAGAGATGTCTTCTGGGACCAAGCAGAAGAAATCAAATTTGTCTTTCTAATTATAATATTTCATGACAGCTACCATGCCTCCTTTTCCCCACAAGTCTTTCTCCCCAAGGTTAAAATTCTTATTTCCATAACTGATTCACTCATGGGATGGGTTCCAATTTCTTTGCTGTTTGGATCTCTTTCTTCTAACTGCTCTCTACCTTGTTAATACACTGCCTATAACTGAGCATTCAGAAATCAATATAATATTGGTGTTCTGACTAGGAAACTTATTCTAATCCATGTGTCTCTCAGTCTGTAGCAAACTTTTGGGCTGCCTTCTTGCCTTGTAGAATTATAGTGAACTATAGTAGTCCAATAAGACCCAGACCTTTCTAACCGAAAGAAAAATGTCATGCCTTGTTCCTCTTGTACAAAAAGTCAAGCATTTGACTTTTTGAACTCAAATATAAAGCATAATGTCTGGAGAACTAGAGGAAGGGTCATAGCATATTAGTAAAGACCCTGAGAGAAGAGATAAAAGCATATAGATGAGTTGCAATATGTATCATGGGAGGGAGTACTTCTATCAGTGAGATCAAAGATCCATTGAAGAATTAAAATGTAAGACTTTATGATTATCTGGTAAATTTCATTTCATTAAATGCTTCCCAGTCTGTTGTCAGTCAACAGCAACTGTAGCATTCTACTGAGATTTAAAAAAAAAAGAGTTTAGCAATCCTTAAACCTTAAAGTGCTCAGTTTGAACAATATTGTAATGTTAATTTAAATGAGGAGATCTTTCCTATTCATTAATAGGCCCATGTGACCCACCTGGGGCCACATGGAAGCCTGAGTCACATGCAGCCTGGGTTGGAGGAGTTTGCTGAATGGGTGGAACAGGAAGAGGTGGAGCTACAGCAGAGTTGGGAGGAAATTGGTCAGAGTCTAGTCAGAGCTAGGAAGGATGTAGGCATATAGGCAGTTTGTTAGCCTGAGAGAAAGAACATGTTTGTGATTTTGTTTAAGTGGGTCTGCTTGTGATTTGTTTAATGGAGCTACTTTGTGGGAAGCCTAGCAGGGAGAAGGCTTGGGGATGGTGTTGTCCTCTGCATTGTTATTATGTATCAATTTTTGTTGCTATGACGGATTTGGCTTTCTGGTGCCTGAATATATGTTTTGGTTCTGTCTTCCATGTGGAGAGTCTGTGATATTTCATGATTTGGAAGTGTGCCAGGATATTCATGGCTACTGTAGACACTTTGAATATCACAGTGATGCTACAAATATACATTAGATTTTTTTCTTTCCTAATAAGTTTTGCAATTACATATTTTCAAAAGTCTCCTTGAGAGACACACTTTCCTTTGTTGTTTTGTTTAAATAGATAATACAGAAAAATTTTACTGATAAAGCAGTCCATTTACATTTTTTAAAAAGACTGTATCTGTCCTCTGAGATTCCTTATGATGTTTGTATGGAAGATGGGCACCACAGCAATCTTGAGGTGCTTTGCTGTCATGGTATCAAAAAAGCGAGCAAAAGAGACTGTATCAGTTTTGCTGAAGGTGACACTGAATGAGTTCCACAATACTTAACTCTTTACAAACTGCCAAATTCTCCCTTACAAACATGTGTTATTCTAACCATCAACCAGTACTGGATCAGAATAATTTTAGACTGTTCTAAGAGAAATATGATGTGGTAATCAAAAAATCTCATGTAATTTTGAGGAAGAGAGGAAGGGGATGAGTGAGGAAACAAGCCTTTTTTAAATGCCTGTATGTTCATTTGACATTGGCTATGCCAATTGCTTTACAAATATCTCACTGGATCCTCACAACAACCCAGTGAGGTAGTGACTATTACTATCCCCATTTTATAAGTGAAGAAACCAAGATAAATACAGGGTAAGTAACTTGCCCAGGGCCATACAGCTAGTGTGTAAGGCGAGATTTGAACTCAGGTCTTCCTAACTCCCTGCCTAGAGCTGTATTGCTATGTCAGTGGAAAGGCCTTAAGGAGACAAAGATGATTTCAAGTTGGCAAGAACATGGATAGTTTTGTGGCATTTGAACTATCTTAAGGTACAGGTGAATTTTAAAAAGACGCAATAGAAAGGAGGAATAGTGGAGGGGTAGGGATGTGGTGGTGGGTTAAAAGGTAGAATAAGGAAATAATTCCAAAAACACTCTGAATTATGAAAGGGATGTTAAAGGGGGAGAAGGGTAATAAATTGAGCTAGATGAGAAAAGGTTTCATAGTGTATATACAACTGGTTTTAAGTTCTGTCTTTGAAATCCACTGTCAATGTGACATAGAAAAAGTCACTTAACCACTCAGTCTTCTAGACATTTTTCTAAGTTAAACTTGAATAAAAGGAGTCAACCAAAACTGGTAAAAGATTCCTGATCTAGGAATTCTGCAAACCAAACCAGAGGTTCAGCCCTGAAATTAATTTTGGGAGTAGGACTCTATCTCACAAGCCTTGTTCATAGGAATAGCTTAATGACTCCTAAATGTTTCACAAATGTTATCTCATTTTATCCTCATAATAACCCTAGGAGGAAAGTACTATTATCCCCATTTTATAGATGAGGAAACTATTACAGGCTGTGCATACTCTGAAGTTATAAACTTTTTAAAAGAAAGATCCATGATCTTTTGTACTGAGTACTAAATAAGTGTTCATAAACAAAACAAAAAAAACTCTTATTTTATTGAGAATAAAATAGCTCTTTGAGCTCTTGCATTTTATCTTTCCATCTTTTATTTATTAATTTTCTGGTAGCAGATGTTAATGTTACTTCAAATTTCATAGCCACCAAAGTTTCCTTTGACACAGAGTTAAATAAAGCTCATACACACATACACACACACACACAATTGCAAACCAACCACAACCAAAAAAACCCCCACATCAACAGCACAAGTTTCAAAATGAATAATGAAAAGTTGATATGGGAAAATGTTCTTAAAAAATATAAGGTTGATAGTATGTGGACAAACAGATGGGCACAGAAGGTCAAAAGAAAAATCAATGAGCTATACAGACAAAAATATGTCCTGTTCTAAAAGATCTACATTTTCTTGGCAGTTCCCTTTGCTGTTAAAGCATAAAAAGGTAACACTAGCTCTTTCTAGCAACAGCTCCTACAATCCCTCAAGTAGTTGTCACAAGGACCACTCCAGCTGCCTTTGATAAAACAGAAGAAAAACACTGTCTCCTAAAGAGCTCAGACTGCCTTACTCTAGTTAAATGAATGCTGGAAAAAAAGACGTTAAGTGTTACCATGAAAACCTTCAGCAATATGGGATGGGAGGGACACCAAATGCAAGATCCTTTCAAGCAAGAAAAACACAAGTTACATTTAGTGGAGCAAAAATAAAGATGCTGTTTCTTAGAGTCCTTTGGGATTAAACAGTAAATGCCAAGTAGAGCCAGTAAGAATGGAAGTCCATGCAGTAACTTTAATAGGCTAAGACATGTTTAGTGGAAAGGAAAGGTGATAGCCAACAAGGGAGAGAAAGATTCTGCCTTTCAACTCTTAACCACCCACAACATAGAAATATTTGCTTTAGTAGATTTGATGGAATTTTGGCATTGTTAAAATTGAAAAATTTATCAGATAGTTAAAATAAGATAACTGTTACAGTGAGCTTTTCTCCTCAGACTGGCGCTTGAGAAATGAAGAAGCTTGTAATGACCATGTCTTTCCAAATAAAAAATAATAACCATATATACAAGGGCAACTAAAAAAAATCTACATGCTTTAAGAAAGTTATTTTGGGATTTTGTCTTTGTATTTCCCACAACACCTTTCACATAGAAACAGTTCAATAAATATTCTCTGAATGAAAGAATGAATGATTGAAGGAAAGAAATGGCCTTTCTGTTGAAGATACCTTCATATTTATTGAGTCTATAGAGTTTTAAAAGTGGACACCAAGAAGCATTTCCCCATTGTTAATAAGTACTGATTTACATGCATGCTGATAATCATATTTTGGTATTCTGTGTGATGTTGGGCAAGTACACTAATCTCATAGGATCTCAGTTGCCTCATCTGTATAATAAGAAGGTTGAAGTTAGATGGCGTCTGCAGTCTTGGCTAGTTTTTATCTACAGCCTTATGATCTTATGAAATGTATAATTTTAAAATGAGCAAAAGTCAATGTCTATGAAATAGGAACAATACTACTGTAAATAGTCAATTCAGTGAGAAAAAAGCTAATCAGTAACATTAATATTTTATATGGTCAATTCAGATGAAGGACTCAATTTTTTACTTGACTATGGATATGATATAAATCTCAAATACATAAATTAAATAACTGCTTTGTTTTCATTGTAGTATATACATATATACATACTTGCACATGCATATATGAATACACGTATAAATGTATTAACTATATCTTTAGAATAGTTGAAGACACTGAACAGACTAGACTACATATACACATAAACATGTGCATACCCACACATGTATATGCATATGGCAGCTAAGTGGTGCAAAGAATAAAGTGCTGGTCTGGAGTCAGAAAGACCAGAGTTCAAATTTATCTTCAGATACTTACTAGCTCTGTGACCTTAAATGAGTCTCTTAATCCTTTTTGTCTCAGTTACATCATCGTAAAATGAGAGGGAAAAGGAAATGGCAGAGCACGCAAGTGTCTTTGTCAAGAAAACCCCAAAAGGGGTGATGAAGAGTCAGACACAATTAAAATAACTGGATAACAACATATATATGCATACATATATAATTTTATATGAATACATGCACACAGCGTTCTCCATTAAAGTTCTGCTCTGGTGTTTTAGATATTCACAAAATCTGAGAGTTGAAAGGGATGTCAGAGGCTGTCTACTACCATCCAACCACTCAGAAAAAGAATCTCCACTCTGACACATCCAACTTTCTATCACAAAACCTCAAAGATTACCAACAAGTGGTCATGGGATTGTAGAGTAGGAACTTCCTAAGGCACCTTACTTTTAGATAATTCTACCTGAAAGGATATATACGTCTGCTTTTGCCTGTCTGTCCTCAATTCGAAGCTCATAGACTGCACACGTCCTCACCCACCTAGAACAGAGTGGGTGTAATAACTGAGTAATTGTTTTTCTTTTATTAAGGAAATTTGAGGGTCTTCCTCTCCCAGTTTGATTTTTTTTTTTTTTTTTTGATTAAAGGGACTATCCCTTGAGTAACCAAAAGAAGTCTAATCACTGAATGGGTGTTTCTCACTCAAAGTGAGAATGTGATAAGACCTCAGCCTGAAAGGATCAGGATACATTGTATCCTGGGCCATCGCCAGTTATCCTGATGAATATCTGGTCACTGGACCCAGATGGCTCAGGAGAAGAAAGTGAGTTCGGTGACCTTGCACAGCCCTCCCTCACTCAAAAAATCAGTTAAGTCCAAGTCACGTCATCATCTTGATATCATGGTCCTCTTTGAGAACGAAGGACAAACGCAACAACAAGAACAACCCTCACTCGCAGACATCAAGTCTAAATTTGTCTTTTCATAATAACCTATCCCCTTTTCTACTAGTTCTGCCATCAAGGGCTAAATAGAACAAAAAGAACCCATTTTCCACAACAGCCTTTCAAATAAAGTAAAAGACAACCATCACACCATATCTTCCTGCCCTGAATCTTCTACCTTTCAGGACAAACATATTCAGTGTCTTCAACTATTTCTTTTTTTTGATATGGACTCAAGAATTTTTACTATCCTGTTTGCTGTCTTTGGGATACTCCCCATCTAAACAATATTGATCTCAAGCTGCGGTATCCAGAACTGAACAATGAACACAAAACTCCGGAGATGAAATGATCATGATAAAAATGAGATTATCTCCTTCATGGTCAGGAAAACAATGGGACTGGCTCTTAATACAACCCAAGGTAGCATTAACTTTTTTGACTACTGCTGACAGATTTTGAGTTTGCAAACCCCCAAATCCTTTTTTTTTTAACTTTTTTACAATCAACTTTCTAATCATGACATCATATCTTAAGCTTGAAAAGTTGATAAAAGCAAAAAACAACAAACATTTAAATTTATTCGCACTGAAGTACACCTTCTTAGAGTCAGTCCAATATCAAGATATTTTGGGATATTGACTGAGTCATCCACTGTATTAGCTATATCTCTCAGCATTGTAGTATTTGCATATTTGGTAAGTCTGCTGTCCATGTCTTCATCCAAGTCACTGATAAAATATTAAGTAGCACAGATTCATATTCTGTCATTCCATCTCACCTGTGCCTGGTAGCTTTGCATCCTCAGTAAATTTGATAAACAAGACAATTATGGAAAGCATGGAAAAGATATGCTTCTAGAACATTGGCCCAGCAACAATTTTTCCTAAGCTATCTTGCTGCTCTCTCTCTTGGTTTGACTCTGGTCATTTGCATGTCAAATGAGTCCAGTGGTTTGTTATCTAATTTCATTTTATATTCAATCTTGCAAAGCTACATATGCATGTGTTTGTACATATGCATATATAAAGTTATTGTTAAAATTATAAAATATATACCGTTTCCTCAAATAAATTCATGATTCTTAACTCTAGTATAAATCAACTTATAATACTGTTTCTGAAGTTGTTTCTGAAGGTGCTGGGGTTTAATTTTTTTTTCAGAAGGACATCCTTCCCCTTTGAAGTCTTCATAATGAAGGATACTAAAAAATTTTGTTAAAATAAAAATCAAGAAAAATGCAAAAAATGCCACACTCTCATCTATATTTAGAACATAAAGATATTATCTCATTCTTCTTATCTTTTTTGATGAGGTTCAGATAAAAACTGTCTGAGACAACTTTATTTTGTCATTATTAATTTTTATTTAATATTCTATGTACTATAGCACAGAGAGATTAAATAACTGTTTTTGTAGTTGAATAGAAGTATTTGAGTGAGAGCTCACACTCTGTGGGTTCACTGAAAAGACCCTCAGTACATCCCAGTAGTACAGAGAATGACAGTGAGAATCTTTGTCAGTTTCTATGTGATTTGAATATACTCTGTTGGGTCTCTTGTACTTAGAAAGCTTTTAATTCTGTATAGCTTGGGGACAAGGAGTGTTTAGCATGACAACATTTATTTAAAAGGTTATTCCTAAGTTTTTATAGATCAGGATTATGTCTGGGTAAATATGGACAGCAGTTGTTGGTTTGTGGTTGTCACTCAGTTTCAGTAAAGTTTGTAGATTGGATTTTCCAGAACATTTTCAATTGTGTCTTTCTAATAGGAGGATTTGCCATCTGTCAGTCTAAGAAAAATATCAAGCACCTTCTATATAATTCTTTCCACCAGGTTATGCCTTACAAAGCAACATTTTTATAGCTTACAATTACGTGCAGCACAGTTGCTACTATTTTCTTGCATAAAGTGAAGTTATCACTAAATCCAAACTACTTAAGGGTTGTTCTTCTGTATTTTCTGGTGGTAATGACCTAGTCTTGAATTACTGTCATAAGCCCCACAATTACCATAAACAAATCAGTATGAAAACATTGCTTTTTTATTTGTTAATATATTTTTGGTTTAGTTAATACAGATGTTGCTCACACAGAATATTTCTATTCTATTTTTCAGTTTAAGCTGTAGGATAAGATCTTTATAGATTTCCGCCAATTTTGGTTATGTTGTTAACAAATACAGATTATATATATGGGTTTGGAATATTTACTATTGCTCACTAAGGTGAGTTCTGCCCATTCTAAATATTTTTTCCCCTTATTTTCTTATGTTCTAATAATTATCAACCAATCATTTTCTTCTTTTGGGAAGGAAGCAGTATTCATCTTTAGATAGTTGCCATTTAGGGTGACAAGTCCTGTTTTCATTATAGTGCATGAAGTTATTGTAAGAATATTCTCACAAGTCTCTTATGGTCCATTTTATACTTTCTAAAGTCTGCATTCATCCTGGTATTGAACTTGATAATTATTTTAAATATGTTCTTCCCTTTTGTCCATAATTTTGGGATGCAGATAAACCCCTAATTTTATCTTCTAGAGACATGTCTTAGCCCTTTTTATGCTTAACGTTTCTTGCTAGGAGAAAGCCAAAGTACTTGTAGGTATCAAATCCACTGATTTAAAGTAACTTCAAGATTCAAGCTTAAAAACATCAACTTCTTCATTTTTTGTTATATGTTAAAAAGTTATAAGCGTATTGAGACTACATGATATTTTGATATTGCTGGGGGAAAAAATTCACAAAATAAAGGAGTTATTTGATGAGTTTTCAGTGGAGTCTTATCACTTAATACTATCAATGTACATCACATGATTAATGCAATTTTCTGATTTCATTTTCTCTATAATTTGGAAGCAATACTTACTTCTATTTGGGAGAAAAGATAATAGGTGAGATGAATTTACATATGAGTGAAGCCATAATGATATTAAATTATGTGATTCATAACATTGATTTGTGGCATAGGGAAATAAAGAAGAGTTTTAATGTAGACATCTGAAGTTCTAGGATTCTTAATATATTTTAAACTATTTCAAATATTTGTAGTATTTAAATATGCTATGAGTATAGAAATAAAAACAACAATAATAACTATTTGAATTAGAATTATTATCATACTTTTTTGAACTTTTATACATTTTACATTGGGATATACTGTATTTCCATTTTTGTTACGTTTGTATTTGTTACATATCCCTGTAAAACTATTGGGCAGCTAGCTGACACATTGGATAGAGTGCTGGATGTAGAATAAAAAAGACTCAAGTTCAAATCTAGCCTCAGATGTGATAAGATTCTTGTTCATTTAACAACCTCTGCTTGCCTCATTTTCCTTATCTGTAAGATTGAGATTATATTTGCCTCAATCTCCCATGGTTGTTTTAAGGATAACATGAGATAAAATTTTGTAAAGCACTTTGCAAACCTGAAAACTGTATATAAAAGTTAGCAAATACTGCTAGTACTACTATTGTTTTACTACTACTACCCCTGCTACAATTACTACCACTACTACTACTACTACTACTACTACTACTACTACTACTACTACTACTACTACTACTACTATCACTACTACATGGGGTCAGGGTCTGTGCCTTTTTTAAAGTGTGTACCTTCCTTAGAGTTTCGCATATAACAAGAACCTAAAAAATTGAATCAATTAATGTATCTAATTAAATTAACACTTTTCAAAACTCTATCTTTTTAAATCACTCTCACATACATTATGTCATATCATCCTCATGACCAGGCATAAGAAGTCAGCATAATTCCTCATTTACTTAGATGAGGAAACTGCAGCTTAGAAAGTTGAAGATGGATTTGCTCTGCATCACAAAGCTCGTTAGTGGCAGTCAATAGTACAAGCCTAAGACAATGTTCTTTTTAGTACAGAAAAGAAAGACCTATTTAGCTTTTATTTTATGTCTCTCAGTCTCACCAATCAGAATTAAATTCAGACAGTTAGGAGTACAATAAATATTTTAAAGAGGAAAATGAAGTCACGGAAAATAGGGAAGATTGTAAAAGACTATTTCAAAAGTAAAATGAATTCAACTTTCTATATAGATAAATCTGTTATTCAAAGGGACTGAAAGAGATCTGTTGTGGTATAGTGGAAAGAACACAGACTTGGGATCCACGGTGCCTTTGATGAGCTGTGTGACCTTGGGGTAATTACTTAGCCTCTTTGGATCTCAGTCTTCCCCTCTTAAATGAGGGGCATTTGATTAGATGAGTTGTAAAGTTTCTTTCCAACTCTAGCCATCTATGAACTTATAGATGTGCTCATGGAACAACTTAATTGCCAGTAATCTCTGAGAAATTAAAGAGAACAAAAGTGGTGGTAGAAGATGGAAAATGGGCACATATTGATTTGAATTTCAAATTCAAATTTGAATTTCAAAAAAGAGGAAAAAATTCATACTGATCCCAAAAATATAATTCAGTATGATACTAAGTTACAGAAAGTGACTCCCTCGTCCTAATGACACTTTGTACCTGTTTTATGTATTTATTATTATTATTATATTAATACTGAAAGGCATTTGTGATCCCCTCAGTTCAGGCATTTCTGATCTTTTGGGGGAAATTACAAATCTCTTTTACTTCCTATGAAAGCAAGGGGGTACACCTTTTCAATATTAATATTTTACTGGCATTTTTATATGGCAGCAAAAAATCCAAACAACTAAAAGTATTATACAATGCTGAGGGCATGGAGAGGCATATAGTGGCTTTGATGAGGCTGCAACATATAACCAATGAAAAGTCATAGAGAAAATCAAGAGGAAAGGATATCAACAAAGAATTGTATGACTGGAAAAGAATATGAGAGAAGCACATGGCAAGAGTGAGGGATGTCAGATGGGCAGTCAAAGTGATCTACTTGTACCCTCACAACATTGAGCAAAGGCAAGGAAATCTTACAAGGTGTTCAGTGGACTCCCTACAATGAAATTGTAGGGAGCATGTAGTAAAGAGTCACACAGGATAAGCAGACATGGATGGATTACTTTCTACACATGAATGAAATCTATTTTTAGTATGTACTTCTACTTTTATTTGCTATTTAGTTATTCATATGAAAATCAATATGATCATAGAGTATATCTGGAAATGATAACTTTAAAATATTCATTATCAGCCAAGGTGGTAGAGTAGAAAAAGCAAGTCAGAAAACTGAGTTCAGAATCTATCTCAGACACTTATCAGCTATGTAACCCTAAGCAAGTCATGTAAGCACTTGGTGCCTCAGTTTCCTTAACTGTATGATAGGGATAATAGCATCCACCTTACAGTGTTATTATCATTGTGGGTATCAAATCATTTAACACACATGATATATTTTCAAAGCTTGTCACCATATAAATTCTAACTATTATTATCGTTTTGAACATAGACATCTACATATGACAATATGAAAATACAGCTTTCTTATTAAATTTAACATAATTAAAATAAATATGAAAAAGAACTGATATCTATACAATCTTTTAAGGATCAAACCAAGTCCAATATAGTTTTTAATGTTTATATCTTCTTTGTGATTTATGAGGAACCACAGAAATTGAGATTATACATATTATTATCCTCATTTTTAGATGAGGAAACTAAGTCAAATGGAAGTAAAATGACCTGCCCAGGGACACACAATTAGACCATCTTAGAGGTAGGCTTGTTCTCAAGCTGCCTATATATTATATCACTATATTGCAAAGATTAAATAAAACAATAAATTTGATACCATACTAGTTGGAATATAAAGCATACTTCCTTCCCTCTTGCACAGAAAATCTGGCTTTTATTAAAAACTTAATGTAGCTTTTAAATGATGTTTTTTCTCTTTGTGTATATGTATACATTTACAGGTATTTTTTCATTTTAGATATAATACATATGTACACATGTACATATGTTCCATGAATACAAACGTGTTTCCTTTTCAAAGTCATATTCATTTAGAAATACAGACTAAATTGAGAGTGTCTTTTATTTAGATCAAAAGTCTAAGTTACTATCATAAAATATTGGGATTAAGGCCATTTAAAAGAAAAACATGAGAAAGTTACAGGTGTTGATTTCAGCTGACCCCTCTCAGATTTTAGTTTGCTTCAAATTTTCAGTGGCCATCAAGTGGTTTTCTTTAAAACAAAAAGAAAAAAAAAACCACAGTGTTGATATCCCTACACATTCTGATCTGTTTTCCTCAGATGCCTAAGGCAAAGACCCAGGTAAATAAGGCTAAGGCAAAGATATGTGTCAAAGGACGGTTCTAATGACTAAAGGTCTTCTTCCTCTTCTATCTGATTCATTAGCACCCATCACCTTAATACCTAGGACTTCTACAGCATCTTCCTGTGAGGTCAGCCCATCAGACCAGTTTAATTAAGGCCAGAATTGATTGTGGCTGCTAAAGGGTACAGTCTGGCGCCATATGGCATGACAAAGCTACTATGGTCAATCGTGTTTGTTACATGTTTTCCTAAGATAAAGTTTTCCTAGAATATTGAATTTTGCAGCAATAAAGGGAAGCCAGCAGGACTAATCTATATCTTAATGAAACTCTGTGTTCCCCATTAGAATAATGACGCTTTATAGACAAGAGAACATTTATTTGTATCAGTAGTGCTAAGAATGCTATTAGTACCTGCTCATTTCTCAAAGCTCCAAAATGAACCTATATAGAATCATCTGTTAACTGATATTTGTAGTAGTAGCTATTTGCCTAACTGGCTAGCCATCTTCTTGAGGAGTATTAGCCCCAAAGAAGAAGGAAACATTTTTGGTAATATTTCGGGGCAACCAAAGGACAGTAGGACTAGCTGGTTGGAATGACCAACGTTGCTGATAGTACGCACTGTTCAATTCCGTTACCTCCACGTATGGCATTTAAACAACATCCAAGACCAAAATCTGTAATCAATTTCAGATATCTCAGAGTACTCTCATTTGGTTTAAAATAACAACAGCAAAGCATTTATACAGTGTTTAACAGTGCCAGGGCACTTTGTAATTAAGGTTTCACTTGATCCTCACAACATCTAAGAAATAGGTGCTATTATTTTTCCCATTTTCTAGTTGATGAAACTGAGGCAAACAGAGATTACTTGCCCAAGGTCACAGCTTATAAAAGAATTTGAACTCAGGCCCTGCCCCTGGGCACAGCTCTCTGTGTACTATGATGCCACATAGTGGCCCCTTAAAGAAAAAAAAAAGCACGGTTTTTGAACATACTATATTGCTCACAAGATAGCATGGTGTTTGTCAGAATACTAGTCTAGGAGACAGGAACTCCTGGTGTAAAGTCCTGATTCTAACATATATTTACTATGTGATATTCAAGTGCAAGTCATTTAAAAAGTGCAAGTCATTAAAAGTGCAAGCACTTTTCAGTGCTCAGAAAACTCATTAAGGCTAGAAGTTGCAGAGCAGGTACTGATCTACACGGGAAGAGGGAACCTCTTCATGAAGGATTTCTCCCCATTAAAAAAAAAAAAAGTCCTAGTTACTCTTGCTCTCCCCCCCTCCTCAAAAAAAATTACATGACTTTGGTAAGGGGAGAGTATAATTCATTCAAACCACCATTATCCAAATTCAATTGAACAACTGTAATCAGTGATTAGTAGGATATTATTTCACTGCTTCATAAATGGTTGGCTATTGGACTTTATTTGGGTGGATTTTTTTTTCTTTTCCAAAACCATTTTCTTATGCAGTTGCATCCATACACTAGTGATTTGCAAGTGGAATAGTTATATCCTAAGAAGGTTAATATACTTGGAAAAGTGAGAGGCTCTTTTAGTGAAATTGCACATAAACAGGAAATAGAGGGAATCTTGCAAATGTATATGTGTATATATGAATGAATATCTATATATACTTACGTTTATTCAATAATGGTCATCTTTGATTAAAGCAAAAATATGGTGAAATAGTCTTACATGATAAGGACATTGATAATATATATATATATATATATAAAATAATCACATTTATTTAGATACAGATTTTTTCAAGTGTTACTGGAAAGGAAAAAGAAAACTATTACAAATGAGTAAAAGACATTGGAAAGACATTAATCCAAATTTGATCAGTCAGGCCACCGTGTCTTTACCCATCCCTTACTAGATAATCTTTTGCCAGAACGATGATGAATGTGAGAAAAACTTATATATACATCGGAATGTTGTGCATCAATCTCCAATATACAAAAGAATGGATGGTGAATACCTAAAATCTTGACATCCTTAGGTCATGTGCTGTTATATGTCATTCATTTTCACTTCAAACCAATATATTGACTACTTAAGTTCATATGTGATTTTTCTTAATTATCCCTTTTGTGAAAAATTTCCAACCATCAGCTAATCATCAAAAGAAAAAGAAAAGATAAAATATGATATCTATGCACATTTCTTTCCAATTTCTCATTTTCAAACTTGCTATGGATGGGGTTTGGGGGACTCTTTCTATTTTTTAAATTATTTTATCCTTACAGGACAAAATGAAAATGAGTCTGAAGATGACTTCATGGCCTCACTATCTTTAACCTTCTCACAAGATTTCACAGCAATCTACATATTTAATGAAGTGTTAAATATTCAATTCATATTTTGTTTTCTTAATGATAAAATATATTTCCTCCCTTCAATTCTTTCCTCAGTATATAACAGAATAATGATTTCATTAATCATCACTGCTTTACTTAAAAGTACTTCTTACTCCTTTAATAACACATATCAAACAAAATCAAAGTGACTAGAAAATACATTTCCCTATAAAATAAGTTAAAATGTTCTTGAAAATAAGAAGTCTCATTTCTTACTCCTTCTCTTCCCAATAAAAATATCTAAACTAAAACTAACAATGGGGCTGAATAGCAGCAGTGGTATCTTAAGATATTTACCTCTAGATTTCAAACAACTTTATAACTATTAGCACCATCCGAAATTGAGCTGTAAGAGGTAGCAGAGTTTGTGGCTTTATTCTGTTATAATATTTCAATAGCTATTATTTATCATCATTACTGAATTTAGTAGTAGCATAATGTTTCCTCTCTATATCATGGAGATGCTAGTTCCCAGAGCATGAAGACTTGCAGAACATCTAAGTCTTTTTTGCCCATTTATTGTGTATATCCTCTTATGACTGAAAAAAAAATTATTTTTTTAAATATTCTAAAGGATAATGTATCATTTTATCCAAGTGAATAATGCTTTATAAACCATTTACAAAAAAATCAATGTCATTTTTAAAAACAAATGACATTAATTCAATTACAATTCAGTGTTTGACAAGAGGATAGGATTTTAAATTGCATTTAAAACCTACAAACCTTTGCTTAGATACTATGCTAATGAAATAAAAAGCTCGATATTATAAGTGCCTATTTTCTATATTTCAAACCAAATATGTATGCACAGACAATGCTTGATGATGATGCATTTCAATATTTAATGGAAACATACACACACACACACACATACACATATACAGATTACTAATGGATTTCCTCTTAGGGATATATAAAGTTCTAATGGAACATAATTGTCCCTGTCAGAAAAAAAGATATGTATCGAGATGAAGCTAGTCATAGAAGGAGACAAATGGATCTCCCTATACATTATTGAAGAAAAATGATTGATTAAAAATTATGGAGACCATGATGTTGCTTACTAATTCCTGCAGCAGGCACTGCTTTTATAACCATTCACATATTTCCACAATTTGAAATACAATGACCATACTGATTTTTCTGGAAAGTGATGGAATATAACTACAGTCAACTCTTGAAGAAACATAGATAATTGAGTTGGGATTTTTCTGTAGAAACCTAAGTAGATAGAGAAAGACTGGGGGAAAAAAGGTAGGGATAGGGAGAAACAGAAAAGAAAAGATGGAAAAATAGGAAAAAAGAAACTATGGAGCAAGGAAGGAAATAAGAAAGGAGATGAAAGTAGAAGAGAGGAGAGATAGAGAGACACAGAGACAGGAAAATAGAACCAGTCAGATGTCAATTGCTAAATATGCAATGAATATCTAGGAGGTTCAAGGTACTTTTTATAAAGCATGACAGAGGGAAAATATATAGATAGCCTGTATCATGAAGCTATTCAATCTACCGAAGGGATACAAAAAATAATTATATGAAAAAATTAACAAAATATTATAGAAGATTCTGAGAGACAGAACTAATCATTACATTATTTATACATACTTTAAAAGCTCAGAAGATAGAGAGATCGCTGTGTACCAGAGTATTTTGGGTTAGCTTCTTAGGAAAGAAGAGACTAGAAATTGGACTTGGAAATTAGTGAGGGAGTAGAGACGAGGGTCATGCCAGGTAAATAAAAGGGTATGAGCAAAATTAAAGAGGTATGAAAACACAAAATTTGCTCTGAGGATAGTTAATAAACCTATTTGGCTATATCAACTAGGAATTGGAAAAGAGAGTAATGGGAAATAGGATGCAAAAGTATGTGAAACGGCAGCTGCAAGGCTAAATAAACACGACTTTATTTTGTAAGGAATAGGGAACCTTTGAAGTTTTCTGGGAAGGAAATGATATGACATAAGTGATGTGTTAACTACTTCATGCTACAATAGGAGTACAGCTTGTTATTCCTCACTTAATTTAATCCTTTATTTTTGTAATTGCTTTTATTTAATTTTTTAATTAATAGAAATATTTTTTCTCTCTCTGACACCCTATTCCCCTGGGAAAAACATAAAATCAAATTTCTTATAACAAGTATGCATAGTAAAGCAAAACAAATTTTGTCCTCGACCATATCCAAAACAATCTATATTCTAACTCTGGTCTCTTAGACATCTCTGCCAGGAGTTATGGTACATAAATAAATGGAATATTATTGTGTGGTAAGAGACGAGAAAACAGACAACTTCAAAAGATTCATTGTAGAAAATGCTATCCATATCCAGAGAAAGAATCATGGAGTTGAATGCAGATCAAAGCATACTATTTACTCTCTCTCCCTCTTTTATGTTTTTATTTCTTATTTCTCATAGTTCCTTCTATTAGTTCTAATTCTTCTCTATAAAATGACTAATATGAAAATATGTTTAATAGGAATGGATATGTAGAGCCCATGTCAGATTGCATGCCATCATAGGGAGGAGGTAAGGGAAAGGAAGGGGAGAAAATTTGGAGCTCAAAATCTTATAGAAGTGAATGTTGAAAACTAAAAATAAATAAATTAATATAAAAAAAGAAAAACATGAACAGACTTGCATGAAATAATGAAGAGCAAAATGGACAGAGCTGAAATCATACTGTATACAATAATAGTAATATTGCTTTAAGAACATTTTTGAGCAAATAAGTCATTTTGACCAACTATAAAATCTCAGATTAACTAGAAAATGGCATATGAAAGATGTTATCTGCATCCAGAGAAAAAAATTGGCAAATAGAAGTATAGAAATATGTGTAGAATGATTTTACACACACATATTTATGTTTAATGGTAGCCATCTCTATGTTGGGGGGAAGGAAAGAAAAATTGTACATAATAACTTTGTAATTTATTTATAAGGAATAACAAGTTGTACATAATAGATCTGCAGTTACATGTGCAATCACATGGAAATGCTTGTTCTATTCCATTAATTAACAAAAAAAGATGAGAAAACAAATGTTTTCAAAGAGACATGGAAAGAAATATATGAATTGATACAGAGTAAAGAGAACAAAATCAGAAGAGTAGCTTATCAGAGACCATCAATTAATACTAGAAATTAAACAATTTGAAGTTTTGTATGAACCGATGGCCAGGTGGAACAGTGGATGATGGAATGCTGGGTCTGGAGTCAGGAAGACCTCAGTTAAAGTCTGACCTAAGACACACACTGGCTATATGACTCTGGTCAAGTCACTTAACCCTGTTTTCCTCAGTTTCCTCATTAGCTGGTGGAAGAAATGGCAAACCACTCTAAAACTCCAAATGGCATCACAAAGAGTCAGACTGAAAATGCATAAACAACAAATTAAAATAACGGAGAATGAAATTAACAAAACCAGGAGAGCAATTTATGTTCTAACAATGCTAAAAACAAACAGCTTCAAAACCATATGAACTCTGATCAACAAAATAACTCTCCATGATTCCAGAAGACAATAATGAAATAGGTTATTGAGTTAAAGAGATACTTAGGTGATTATAGGCTAACCCAAGAGCAAGTTTAAATTTTTCCACCTTTGACTAATACTTCTTTTTAATGGAATTGATCGAATTAACAAGTTGTTTTTGGTATGAAATACACAACACCAATATGTCAGCCTCTCTTTTCAAGGTCAATCCAATTACTCTGTTTCATAGTATTCATCTTTTTTTCCCATTTTCTAACTGCATCAAATACAATACCTAGTATGTAGCAGTTACTCAATAAATATGTTTGCTCGGTAATTCGTGGTGATCACCGGAGATAGGTAAGTAGGCTGCAAATCTCTATTAGTAAAGCAAAGACAATTTTCATGGTCTGAATAAGTCATATCTGTACAAAAAGAAACTGATCCACATTCAAGTGACATGGTCAGTTTGGTTCAGTTAACATCTGATGAAACTGATAATCAATATTAAACCAATGGCTGCAAAAACACAAAGATGATTTAAATAACCAGATTGTCTCTAATACTATCACCGCTATTATTAATAGCTAGGACTTTTATAGAACATAAAGGTTTCCAAAGCACTTTATACATGTTACTTCACTTGATACTTACAACCACCATCTTAGATAAGTGCTATTATCATCCCCATTTTCTAGATTAAAAAGATAAGACTGAGGAAAATTCAGCATCTTGCCTAGCATCATGAAGCTAGTAAGTAACCAAAATCTGACACCAAGTCCAACACTATGTCCATTGTACTACCTAGCTTCCTTCGAATGCCAGAGCTCACTGAAAGATTCATATAGGTAGTGTAGTTTATTGTAAATAACTTGGATTTTGTAGCCAAAAATTGATTGGAATCTCCAGATTCCCAAATTCAGATTTTTGCAAAACCATACCACTCTGTCAGGCTGTTTTCTCATCTGTAAAACAACAGTATCATGTCACATGAATTCTATGATTTCTATGATTTCCATTTGAATAACAAGGGTCCTCTACTGGAGCTATAGATATGGAACAGGAAGTATATGTGATGATTTCATGAATGTAGTATCATTTATCTGTTGGTAGCATATGAAGTTTATGGAGAGGTAGTACAATGCTCTGGAATGGATGCTTTATTTTGAGCCAGGGGCTCAGGGTTCAAATCCTTACTTTACCCTTACTGTGTCAATATTGTCAAATGACTTAAACTCTAATAGTGTACTGTAATAGTGGTAAAACTTACTCAGAATTTGAATTCAGGAGTCCAAGAATTTGAACACAATTTTTAGCTTGAAAATCCAATGTCTTCTCCCATACTACACTGCCTATATGGATCTTCTAGGAGCCTCTGCCATTCAAAGGTGATGAGGTATAACAGTGACTAAAGCACTTGACCTTGATTCAGGAAAACTTGAGTTCAGTTTCTTCACCTATCCAATGGGGAAAATAAGAGTGCCTACCTCTCAGGATTGTTGTGAATGAGATAACCTTAAAGTATTGTATAATTACTAGCTGTTATTATCATTATTATTGTAGCTGCAAATGAACAAAAAGTTACAATTTATGTCATTCCTGTATTGCTGGAAGTTCCGATTTCTAGCAGAAAAGAATCAGATTTAATTCATCCTGGCCCAAACTTGATTAACATCATTCAGGCAGACAAGCAAGATGGACTGTGAAAACAGAGCTCTTATGAAATGTGAGGGACAAATCAATAAACATTAGAAGTCAAGTAAACAAATGAAAATGAATGGGCACAGATGCCTGATACTGCATAAATGTAACAACCAGGGTTGAACAAGACCAAACAAGTGTTGGAAGGTTTAGACTGACTCTTGAGTTGGATTTGTGACTTTTGGATATTGGGAGCTTCCACGTGATCAACTCCATCCAGCAGTATAAACAGTCACCTTCTCTATAGTTTATATTTCAGACAGTTGCATAGAGTACCAATAAAACACTATAGAGTAATCTCTCTGTGTTTTATTTATCAATTCAATACATTTTTTCTTTCAATTTTGATAATCTTTGATTTTAAAAAAAGAAAATTCTAATTTGATATTTTTATGTTTATCTTTCTTTATATTTGTCTCTTTCTAAGTTTCATGCACAATTCACTATCTGTTCTTTCTCTTTCATTGATGAAAGCATTTAGGGATATCCATTTTCCCCCCAAAAGTAAATGACTTCACCACCATCACAGTATGTGTCAGAGGCAGTACATGAATTCCAGTCTTCCTGGCTTCAATGCTAACTCTTCATTCACTACATCAGTGCTGTCAAACTCAAATGGAAACTGCGTATAAACCATATTAAAGGGATTCCTGCAGGTCACATATTGATTTAGAAAATCACAAATTAAAATTATCTATGTTTCATTGTATTTTTATTTTTAAATATCATCCAATTACATTTTTATATAATTTGAGCACCCCTCTGGAGTGTTGTGGGCATGATGCCTGGATTGCTTTTTTTGATTTCAAGATTCAATTTTGTTTAAATAATTATACTATAAAGGCAATACCATAGATCAGGGTCCCTTAAGAAAAAAGTTCTCTCCCCTTAGATATCTTCAAACAGAGCCTAGGAGCCTGTTATTCCAAAGTGTAGATTGCTAAATAGGGTGGAGTTTTCAGTTAGATGTCTCCTGAGCATGCTTGTGACTGGCAAGTTCTATGACCCTGTGCTCAGAACATGCAGTCAATAAGCAGGAATTCTATAGGGGTGAAGGAATAACAGTAGAAAAATGATTGGACTAAATTTTAGAAAAAAATGCCACGTTCAGAGTCAGAAATAGCTATCAAGCTTTCTGGAGATCTGAGGATCAAGGGAAGGGTAGGTAGGAAAAAAGAAAGGATTAAATTACAGAGGACTGCTCCTTCTCAAGGTTCAGCAGAGTTGATTGAATTCCCTTCAATTCAATAACCATTCAAGGCTTACTAAGTGCAAGACAATGGAAGAATCAGTTTTACAGATTCCTAATAAGAAAGATGGCCACAGAATACAGGTAGTTAGACTATGAGTGCTGAAAAAAAAGGAAAAGGAAGACAGTTTACAAGGGAAATAGTATTAATGAACTATACCAAAATGATGGCATTGAATGAGCCTTACCTAAGTTCACATTTATGACCATTTCCAAAGTGAATATTTTGAACAATTTCTCATGAAAGGAGCCAAGACTGGATATTCTTTTCTGCCTACATTTAAAAAGCCCATGGGCACCTCTTACTAGATTGTCATTGATTGTAACTTTCCAGCTCAAAAAAATGTATATAGTTCAATGTGAATTTGGTTATTGGAAAGTTCAGCTAGTGTGTTGGTTGAGAAAGTAAACGATTAAGGACACAAAAGGAGGCAAATTTAGTTTGTTGTTTAAATATAAGTTAATATGAGTATCTGCCCTTTCAGTCTAGACAAGAAGATTAAGGTAATGGCAGAGGAAAGGGGGATATTTCAGAATTAGAAGCATAGTGCTTTTGTTAAAAGTTCAACTATAGAAGTGCCTACAATTCTACACAGCAAATGTGTTTCCCAGATACAAGAAAAACCCAATGAGACTACTTGGGCAGTTTACCTATCAGTATGTCTAATGCACCAGAAAATGAAGTCACCTCAGTTAAAACACCAAGACTTTGTTAAATAGAGAAACATGAATAAGCTTATCTAATGCCCACATCATTATCTCTGTGATCCATTTGGTACCTTTGGAAGTTGCCTGGCTCTTTAGCTATGCCACTTTGTCATTATTCTCTGGATATAAACGTGACACTAATGAATCACCATCAACAGGGTGTGTACTTGGAGCCATTTTTCATAGTAGTACTGAGCAATCTGTGCTGACCCAGCTTTACCCTGTCCCTCCTGTGAGTAATACCATTCATTTCTGAATCAGCTAGCTGTGGTAAAAGAAATGCTTGTGGTCATGGAACAGGACTATGCTATAAGAGAGATTTCCTCAATGAGTACTTTCATTTCCTCTACTAATCATTCGTGTCCTACTTGTAAGTTTTACATTGAAACCTGAATATTAAATTCTTTACATAATCAGACTGCTAAGCCCTGGTAACTTCACCCACCAATTCTTCTACAACAGAGATTTTTAACCTCAGATCTTAGAACTCGGTGTAATATACATACACACATACACACATGCATATGTGTATATATGTATATACATATAAATGTAGATTGTATGTATGAACATGAACATATAATCTGTGTATATAGATACATGCATATACATACACATATACCTAAACATATATATATATTTATTTATCAAATTTGGATGACTACATTCCAATATTACTTTTTCCCCTTATAATCTTGTATTTTATTTTATGCTAAGAAACCTAATTTTGAAAATGGGTCCATAAGTTTCACTGGATTGTCAAAGGGATCAATGGCAAAAAATTAAAAAAAAGAATATATATATATATATATATATATATATATATATATATATATATTAAGAATCCACACTCTGTATAGAATGATGTCATGCCACCCAACATTTTGCTTGTAAGTTTCATCTGGAGTGAAGAGCCCTAAGAGAGCTGCATATAATCCTTGCCTGAGACAGAAAAATTCAGATGTCTTGCAAGTTTTTTTGTGGTTAGTCTTCATTTTACTTTTTAATTTAAACAAAACATCTACTGAAGCCTAGATTTATTCCTCATCATTAATGACCTGGTGATCACCTGAGCTTGCAAAAGGCTACGTCAGCCATGAAGAATCTCTGGCACATCCAAACAAGGTATGAAGAGTTTAAATAGAAAATCATACATCTCTTGTCAAAGGACAATTCTAGCAACATTTAGATATTATTGAGTTGCCTCGGAGTGGTGAGTTTTTTGGCAGCTATAGAAGACCATCTACTAGGCTGTGTCAGGATTGAAAAGAAACAGCTGGACCAAATCACAGATCTTTGAAGTTCAATACAAAAGGGCCAAACCTGTTCTTTAGAATATCAAGAAGAATGGGAGAGACCTCTAAGAAGCCATCAAAGATGATCTGGTCTACCAGTAGGCTGGTTTGCCTTTTGTAACACATCTAACAAAGTTAAGTTTTTTCTGAAATTACAGATACTGGGATGCAACTAATTCACATGCTTACTCCTCACCCCACCTACCCCTCATCCCTTCTAAGGGATTTTCTACAAATCATTGACTTATTAAGAGATACTGAGTACTGTTTCTTTAAAATAAACTTATAAAACCTCTAACACACTTGACGAAAATGAGAACCCTAGAATTTATTCAAAGGAGAGCTTGGCTTGCAAGGCTGAGCCTGTAATGGTTCAAGCACTGGCACTGATTGCGGTGGATCTAGCTTTCAAGGTTCAAAATAATAATTGCATTTGGACATGTTTCTTTCATCAAACGTATAAAAATTTCTTCATCTGTATTCCATTTGGCCCAAAATAAATGAACTGACTTTTTTTTTTTTTTTATAAATTTGTGAATCCAACCATAAATGTAATCAAGTAGTGAGGTCCCATAGAAATCTATAGCTTTGGCCTAGTCTATTCAGAATGATTTGAAGGCCTGAGTTATTCTATACAGAAGCAATTCAACACCGTGTGGCTGATCTGCATGTAAATACTCCATCACTCCAGCTTGCAATGGGAATAGATTTTGCAGCTCCTATTGCAGGCCCACTGGCTCCATTTGTACTACAAGAGAGCAATGGCTGAAAACGGTGGTTTGATCCCCCTCTCCCCCAAGAGTTACTTCTACCTGGAAAGAAAAAAAAAAACAACTTCTGCAAAACGAATTTTAATATAAGCTAAATTTGAGGTGAAAGAGCAGCATCATTTGAGTCTGCTTTATACACAGAATTACCTTTTTATGTGATTTCTGTTAGCATATGCAAGTGCAGATTCTCTAGAGAGTTCATCATGCATTTGGCAGGCAGTGACTTTTTTATTGAATGTTACCATCTTACACAAAAACAAAACCCAACTATTTAAAAGCCATTTGCATTTTCTTGGCTTCATCTTTCATTCAAAGCAATAAGAAAAAAAAGAGAGGGTGTTTTCATTTAAAAAAATGGGTACAATTTGGAAATGAGGCATTGCCAAGATTTGATATAAATGCTATCAACTGGTGCTACTAATGAATATTTGGTAGAAACTCATTAAATTTACATGAAAATGAGTACATTATGCTTGTGTTATTATTTCAAAGGACCATGGGACATCAGTGTCTGGATGGATATTTGACTTGTCCTTTTATATTAGTTATTGTAATATAGCTACATAAGTCAGAGTTTCATTTACTAAGCAAGGACTTGGGGGTGGGGATTAGGGGTGGCATAGGGCTAAATTATTATTAAATTGTGCTTGAAATGGAGAGGGAATGAAAGGTTAGAAAAGAACATGAAATTTCATGGGTGGGACCAGAGAAGAAAACATGGCCCTACTATACTGTGAATGGAAATCAGAAAAATCAACATTCAGAAGTAGCAAAGATCACAAATTGAAGGCAGGAAATTGAGGAATACTTCTCAATAATTTATTAGAAGGAAATTAAAAAAAGGATAAAGCTGCTTAACTGGATTATGTCAGTTTAACATTACCATTGTTAATGGTTCATTGTCAATTAACACACTAGACTGATCTATTAGATCATTGCTTCAGCTGAGAATATAGATGAAACAATATCAACTTTGAACAATGGTAAAAAGAACCTACATAACTAAGTTCTCTACTCAAGATATGCCATATGGTAACATTTCATTTTCATGGTTCTAAAACAGAAGGTGATTTATTTTTAAAGAAAATTAAGATAGTTCCAATCTAAAGAAGACTATCCTTTAGAACAGAAACACGTGGGATTTCATGAAGGAAAGCAAAAGTATCCGTGTTTTATACATTCTTATGTTAATCAATGAAAACTATAATATATTCTTAACATCATTAACACAGAATTAATATGAATTATCTATAGAAATGTAAAATGCAACTTTATCTCTCTATGGCTCATTTATTGAGCGCTCTCAGAATGAAATGTTGCACCCCACTGGATTTTTCATCCGATATAAATATTTTAAAGAAGATAAAATATGCATCAACTTCTTCAAGCTAAGATTTTACATTGTTTCCAAAAGTATGTCTAGGGTCTTGTTATTCAGTGAGTTCAGTTTAATTTTTAAAATATATTTTAATGGGATTTTTTTTTTGAATCATTGGAGCCCTAGAAACCCATTTAAAGGGGAAAAAAAACCTCTCCAGACACTGACCCTGCATGCTATTGATTCAATGAATCAGTCATGAGCCAGAGGACAAGGAAAAGTAGTGGGATGGATTTTGTTTGTCTTTAAGAGGGTATGGGACAAGGCCTCTGAAAATGTAAGTCAATTTTCCATTTTCAATTTTGAAATTATACGACATATGTAAATAATAGTATGATGCATATGGATATGAATAATGTGTATAAAACTTAACTATTTGGTGCCCATGAGCAAATAGGCTTCTAGGGGAGACAAACCACATAAGGCAATGAATACTATTTTCACAGCTCAGTGGTCCATTGAGAGTAAGCAGCAATGTTTTCTCCTTCAGTTCCAAGAAAGAATCATGTCTCCATGGGACTGATGATGAGAAAAGAAATTACAGTCTAAACTTGATCCTCCAAGCTTTCTCAAAGGACCCCACAGAATACATTGTTGAGCATCATATAGAGAGAAAGCTATAATAAGATAGCATAATTAAAATCTGCAGATTTCTTATTTCCAATGCTTTCTGAAATATGATAGTCTTGTCTCAAGGAGATTTAAAAACAAATTCTGTCTAAAAAAAATGGATGATTACAATTTAGGTGGCACTTCTTTCTCCTCATTATCCACACGATCCTCTAAAATTTCTTTCGCTGATTCTTCTTCTCTGACCCTAAAAGTGGATGTGCACTCAAGATTGTGGCTCTTCTATTCCCTTCTCTCTCATCCACTGCAATGTTTTCTTTCATCCTACTACACAAATGATTTCCCTAACCAAATAGTTAGCCCTAGTCCCTGCCTTGAGCACTAGCTTTGGATTTCCTGTGGGATATGTACAGCAAGTTCCTTGTTTTGAAACTTTTTATCACTAGCTTGTGGCACAGGGATCTCCATATTGTTGGGCCTAATACACTCTACCAGAATTGAATTGCTCAACTTAATTCTACACGTGTTTAGTAAACAGCCACACTGTCAAAAGCACTACACACTCTGAGGATACACAAATGAATAAGAAAGGATCCCTGCCCTGTAGAAACTTACACCAGATAATAAAAGATAAGGCAGTAAAACCACTATATGCAACACAGTATTTAAAAAGAGCATTTTGCAGAAATTTTACAGTGTTAAATCTCATCTTTATTATTTACGACCTGTATAAACTTGGGCAGTTACTTTCTCTGGATCTCTGTTTTCTCCTTCTTAATCTCTTTCGGAACTAAATCCATGAAATTTGACAATGAGACATAAATTAACCATTTATTTATGAATCTTACATGGAGAAGGAAGAAATTTCTTCATTTCCTTTCCATTCACATCTCAATGTCATTGACCTCAAAACGACTAAAAACAAACCTGGGTTTTCCACTGAGAACATCAGAGAGATCACTTTGTGTAACAGTAAGCATCCCAACATACACAGGGGAGCTGCTATCACAGGTTCTTAGATCTACATTCATAAAAGGAAAGGCAACTTTTGAGGGGTTAACAATCTTCTTCAATCAAGCATTTGTATCATTCACTTAGTTCAGGGGAAAATGTCAGCACCCTGAACCTCAGAGAAAATACAGAGAAATTTAAATGAACAGACAGATTCTGACATTAGCAATATATACATCATAGTTCAACAGACAGATCCAGCTGTCTGACCATTACATACATACATAGCTACCAGAGAGGGAAGCACCAATATCTGGGTTTTCAAAAAAGGGGGGCTGCTTAGTCGTTGCCCACAGTCTCATCTGGAACACAAACCTTCTTCCAAAAACTAAGCGCCAAAGTAAAACTTTATACACTTTTTTACAGCCAGAAAACATCACATCCCTTGAGAACCAGTGCCTCATTGACAAAAGGTTTGGACCTTCCTACAAATCTTCCCAGGCCCATCAATAGGTAGGAAAGATTCTTCTCAATCACATTATTCAAATAGAGGCATTATACTTCTTGGTTATACTAAGACAAAAAAAGCAAAAGATCCTACTTTACTTGGCCTCACACTTTGGAATGGTCATTTTCTCTTTAGGAATACTCATTTCCGAGCAGATGAATGATAGAAGTGCTCAGGAAACTTCTGAAACTGAAGTGCTAGATTGCAAAACAAAACAAAAAAAAAGGTCTAATATGAAGGGTGCCCAGCTGAACTTCCACACTTTCCTCATTCCTCTTCAGATTCATTTTCATTAGAAGAATGATTCACTATATAGTTATCTAATAATCTGAACAAGGATGAAGACAGAGATGGTCATTTTATCAATCTAAATGGTTCAGGATTAAGTCAGAGGACATGAAAATGATGTGATAGCAGTGACCCCTGTCTTTTTCCATATTTTAAAGCAGTTAATCACATCCATATCTTAAAGCAGTTAAAGAAAGTTTTATGAAGGGAAAGAAAAAGAATAATAACTCAAGGGTGGCAACTCTTCTTTTTAAGGGCACTGAAATGGCACCATTAATAGCTTCTCTGGTTTCACTATCTAATGAGGAGGGAAGGAAAGGTAATACAGAAATCTCTTGTTCCTTTTGATCTACATCTCTCCATCAGAAGTGACAATTACCATTTTCAAAATACAACAGATAACTCTTCAATGTTCAGGCTCTCAGCCCCTTGAAGGCATACCAAAGATACAAAACTCCTTACAAAGCAAGCGCAGCTTCCCTTGAAGTTCAGAAAGGTGCAAAACCTGCTGATTGCCCAAATATTTGATTTCACTTAACATCTAATCTACTTCCCTAAGACAAAGGACTATCTTTTAATTTGTCTGCAGAATATCCCATGAAGCTAAAATACCAACTAAGGACTTTTATGTATCTGTTGACACATCTAACTATTGATGTTATTGATGGAGTCATTAATGAAGTTGTGCTAACTCAGCTGGAAAATTGGGGATCTACAAGTCACCTCACTTTATTCCAAATCTGTCTTGGCGCATTTAAAATGGCTCGCCTCCTAGATCAATGTGCAGCTTTCTAGTTTAAATGTAAGTAGGACCCCCTATGTTACGTGAATTATGAGGACCGATGACTTCAAGTAAAAGAGTCCTTAGTTTTCATTTGGTCAGGAATCCAAATTTTTGGTAATCATTGTGAATATTCTGTAGGAAAAGCTTGTTAAATATTTTCACATTCTGGCTACAAAAATGTGTATACCCTTAATATCACTTCTAGGACATCTCAAAGAGATCATAAAAATGGGAAAGGGTCCAACATGTACAAAAATATTCATAGCATCTCTCTTTGTGGTGACCAAATACTGGAATTCAAGAGGATGCCCATCATTTGGGGCACAACTAAACAAGTTGTTGTATATGAATGTAATGGAATACTATTGTGCCATAAGAAATGATGAACAGGAAGACTTCAGAGAGGCCTGGAAAGACTTATATGAACGGATGCTGAGTGAAAGGAGCAGAACTAGGAGAACTTTGTACACAGTGACAACCACAGTGTGCAAGGAATTTTTCTGATAGATTTAGTCCTTCACAGAAGTGCAAGGACCTAGAAAATTCCCAGTGGACTCTTGAGGAAAAATGCCTTCCACATCCAGAGAAAGAATTATGTAATTGACTCTCAGAATGAAGGTAGACTATTTTCTCTTGTGATATGCTTAGTTTTATTTTGTTTGCTTTTTTTTGTGATTTCTCCTATTCATTTTAATTCTTCTGTGCAACATGACTAAGGTGAAAATCTATTTAGTAAGAATGTATATGTAGAACCCACATAAGACTGCGTGCCGTCTCAGGGAGCGAGAAAGAAGGAAGAGGGAGAAAATCTAAGATTTATGGTAGTGATTGTAGAAAATTGAAAACAAATAAATCAACCAAAAATAAATAAATAAATAAACAGATGAATAAATAAAAGAAATTCAGCAAAAAAATAAATAAATATTCCATATTCCCAGAATGAGAGCTTTCCAGAGTCTTCCAGATAACTTATCCGGAAGTTCCAAGTAGAGTAATGAAGGTACATGAAAGCAAAAGCAAAATAATGTGAATAATTTCAGAAATTCCTACATCTCTGAAAGGATTTTGAGTTTTTCTGTTATAGTTCTCAAATCAGGACTATTTTAGCACTCAACTGCCATAAAGACATTCAGGAGGATCAACAGAGAAGTGCTAAGATAGATAATAATGAAAGATTAATGAATAAGGAGAAAAAATAAAGAGAAAGAAATTCAGAAAGAAAAAATAAAAAAATTGAAGCAATGAAAGAAACCTACAAGCGAGTACCAGCAAGAGCAGGTACACAGCAACCCTCATGTTTACTCACTCTCTTCTCCTTTCTCCACACTGATATGCCCCCTGCTCTTTCTCAGAGAAGAACAAACAAAATATTGAATAAAATATTGGAAAATCCAACTGATGCACAAGAATAGATGCAAACATTTTACAATTGACCTTAATCCTTCACAAATGTCCCCCTCTTGTGCTTCTTTGCCTGGGGAACACCATTTGCAAATAATAATACTAATATCTAGGATAGAATACTTTTGATACAACAGTAATACCTCATGAAGAGTCTGTAAATGACAACACTGTCAACATCAACAACAAATTTGGTAGTTGTCAAGATAACAATTAATCTGGTACTTCTGTTTAGCACAACAGACTTGACATCAGAAAGATATGTTTGAATCTTGCCTTGGACACTTACTAGCAGTATGAATTTGGATGAGTAACTTAACATTAGAGCCTCAGATTCCTTATTTGTAAAACAACATTGCATTACTTTATTCATTGTTACAACATATGTAAAGTGCTTTGGAGACTATAAAGTGCCATATAAATTCTAAGTATGTGAATGGCAGCAAATTATTACTGGGAAGACCTCCTTTTCTCTAGAAAAACACTTTCATCAATAACCCTGGGAATAGTCATGTTCACTATTTTATTTTTTATTTTTGTTCTGAAGCTGTAAATGTGTCCATTTTGGTTACACCTAGTATTCAACTTCTCTCCCACTGAAGCACATTAGTAAATTATAGTCATCTGGAAAGTATATGGGAGTACTGAGAAGCAAGTTCCTTGACTGTCCCATCTCTGAACAAGATACATCAGACATAGGATCAAGTTGAATCCAAAGCTGCCCCTCTATCTCCTTGTTCTTGTTATCTTTTGAATTGTATTGTCCTAGAACACACAAGATTGTGTTTAGGTTCAACACATGGAAATACAGAATTTTAGTATTGGAAGGAATGTTCTGGACCATCTAGTCCAGAGGTTTCCAAATTTATATGGCCTACTGCAAACTTTTCAAAAAAAGAAATTACTCAGTATCCCCCTGGAAATCTTTCTCTCTCTCTTTTTTTTTTTTTTTTTATTTATTTAGCTTTTTACATTCATTTTCACAAATTTTTGGGTTCCAAATTTTCTCCCTTTTTCTCCCCTCCCCCCACCCCATACCCCAAGCAATCTAATTTTCCCTATCTCCAATCTGTCCTCTCTTCTGTCATCCCTCCCTTCCCTTGTCTCTATCTTCTCTTTTCTCCTGTAGGGCCAGATGACTTTCTATTCCTCATTAACTGTATATCTTCTTTCCTAGTTGCAACAGCAATACTGAACCATTGATCCTAAAACTTTGAGTTCCAAATTCTCCCCATCCCTCCCTCCCCACCCATTCCCTTTGGTACGGCAGGCAATTCAATATAGGCCATATCTGTGTAGCTTTGCAAATGACCTTCCTGATAGTCGTGTTGTGTAAGACTAACTGAATTGCCATCCCTCCTAACCTGTCCCTCATTGTTTCTCTTTGATCCTGTCCCTCCCCAAGTGTTGACTTTCAATTACTCCCTCCTCCCTTTGCCCTCCCTTCCATCATCCCCCCCCAATATCTCCTTCTCCCCCGCTTTCTTATACTGTAAGATAGGTTTTCATACCAAAATGAGTGTGCATTTCACTCCTTCGTTTAGTCAAATGTGATGAGGGTAAACTTTTGTTTGTTTGTTTGTTTGTTTGTTTTTTTCTTCAGCTCTCCTCTTTTTCCCTCCACTAAAAACATCTCCTACTTGCCTCTTAAATGACATATAGTTACCTCCTTCCATTTCCCCCTCTTTCCTCTCACTACATTTCTCTCTCATCATTTACCTTATTTCCTTTTAAGGTATGGTCCCATCCTATTCAGTTCAATCTGTGCTCTCTGTCTCTGCATGTGAATGCATGTGTGTATGTGTGTGCATGTGTGTACATGTGTATGTGTGGTCCCACCAACCACCCAGATACTGAAAAGTTTTAAGAGTTAGAAATATTGTCCTTCCCTGTATGAATGCAAACAGTTCATTTCTGGTAAGTCCCTTAATACTTCTCCTTGCTGTTTACTTTTGCATGCTTCCTCTCATTCTTGTGTTTGAAAGTCAAATTTTCTTTTCAGCTCTGGTCTTTTCATTAAGAATGATTGAAAGTCCTCTGTTTCATTGAAAGACCATATTTTCCCTTGAAGTATTATACTCAGTTTAGCTGGGTAGGTGATTCTTGGTTTCAGTCCTAGTTCCTTTGCCTTCTGGAATATCCTATTCCACGCCCTTCGATCCCTTAATGTAGAAGCTGCTAGATCTTGGGTTATCCTGATTGTATTTCCACAGTACTGGAATTGTTTCTTTCTAGCTGCTTGCAAGATTTTTTCCTTGAGCTGGGAGTTCTGAAATTTTGCCACAATGTTCCTAGGAGTTTCTCTTTTTGGATCTCTTTCAGGTGGTGATCGATGGATTCTTTCAATACTTATTTTGCCCTCTGGTCCTAGAATGTCAGGGCAGTTTTCCTTGATAATTTCATGCAAGACGATGTCTAGGCTCTTTTTTTGATCATGGCTTTCAGGTAGTCCCATAATTTTTAAGTTGTCTCTCCTTGATCTATTTTCCAGGTCAGTTGTTTTTCCCATGAGATATTTCACATTCTCTTCCATTTTTTCGTTCTTTTGGTTTTGTTTGGTGATTTCTTGGTTTCTCGTAAAGTCATTAGACTCCATCTGTTCCATTCTAATTTTGAGAGAACTATTAAATTCAGTGAGCTTTTGAGCCTCTTTTTCCATTTGGCTCATTCTGCTTTTGAAAGCATTCTTCTCCTCATTGGCTTTTTGAACCTCCTTTGCCAATTGGGTGAGCCTATTTTTCAAGGTGTTAATTTCCTCAGCATTTTTTTGGGTCTCCTTTACCAAGATATTGACCTTTTTTTCATACTCTTCTTGCATCTTTGTCATTTCTTTTCCCAGTCTTTCCTCCACCTGTCTAACTTGCTTTTCAAAATCCTTTTTAAGCTCTTCCAAGGCCTGAGCCCACCCAACACCCCCCTGGGGTGTCTGGGGTACTGAGGCCCCGCCCTCCACATCTTTCCCTGATGGGAAAAATACGTTCTCGTCCTCCCCATCAGATCCGAAGGTTGGGATCATTTGCATTTGTTGGAAAAAACTCTCTAAAGTCTTATTTTTCTTCCCCTTTCTAGGCATTTTCCCAGCCAGTTACTTGACTTCTGAGATTCCTTTCCACCCCCGCCTGGATCCGCCCAGCTAGCTTGGCCTCTGAGATTTAAATGGGCTTTCCTCCTGCTGGCTGTCAATCAGTGAGCTTTAGTTCAGGTGCTGGGGCGGGGCCAGGTCTGTCTCCAAGACTCTGTTCCCTGGGGGGGGGGGTGGGGGGGCTTTATGCAGAGACTCTCAAGCATGGAGCGGGTGGGGGCGGGGTGGGGGGCCCGCCTCCCAATCTCAGCTCCCCTGGGGGTCCCGAGCAGAAGTCTTCAGCAACAGAGCGGGGCGGGGGCAGGGCCGTTTCCCAGGCTCAGCTCCGTCAGGTTTTATGCGGGAATCTTCCGTAATGAAGATCCCGCATGCAGCTGGGGGATTCCTGAGTCCCGGGCCGCTGCCGCCTCAGCCCCAGCCCACGCCTCTGCCGCCACCGCTTCCTCCCGAGGGGGGCCCGAGTCACGGAGGCTCCCTGCTTCCCCTCTCCTTCAGCGCGGCCTCTCTCACTGACCTGCTTCTGTGGGCGGAGGGACTTTCCCGGCTGCTTCAGCTTCCGTCTCTGAAGCCTGCTCGGATCTGCTTCTCTGAGGCCTCGGCCAGGGCAGCGCTGGGGGTCGGGTTTACTCTCCGGGGCGCGCCGGACCCTGGGGACGGGTCTTGAGGGCTCCCTGGAACGGAAATCTCCTCCACTCTGCCTCTGCACACCTTGCACTCACCCAGAATCTATGGGGGACTCTTTCTACACCAATTCCATGGGCTTTGGTTTCGGAGCTCATAAACGTGCGTCCTTCTACTCCACCATCTTGGCTCCCCTCTCTCTCTTTTTTAATTTACACCATTTCAAAAAAAAATGTTTTTAAATGACACATCTTAAATTTAATAATTAATGTAAATTTATGGGTTTTTTTCCTGCATTGAAATTTTGATGATGCAATATTACATCATGCAAGCATACAGTATCATACTATAAACAAATCATTACATGCACATATTCCTGCTGATTCATGCTTGACTTCCCAACAATGTTTCCTGACATGCTCACCTGACAAAACTTATCTGTTAAAACCTGTTGGAGGACTTGACCACTGATTGGCTATAACTTGAATTTTGTGAGTTTATTTGGAAAATAATGTAATCACTACAGATGAAACATATATGAATGTTTTTCAAAATTTTCTTGTCTTCTCTTTTTTCCTTATGCTTCCACCACCCCCTTGTTTTATTCAATAGCCCCCAATTGCACCTGAGGCTAGTACTGCACCTTGACCCTTGCAATTGTTCCAGAACTCGGCAGGAGGTGGTATTATCCACTTTGGGAACTTTTCAGTTTAATCTGTACTGTCTAAATTTTCTTTGCCATTTCTATTCTTTCCTCCTCATTCTTCCCTAAAGGATCAAAAAGAACAACTCTAACTCCCATTTACATGACAGATCTTCAAATATCTGTAGACATCTACTGTGTGCCCACTGTGTCTTTTTCAGGTGGAAAATCTCAATCTTGTACCTTCTACCAAGATAAGACCAAAATGAGTATTAATTCAGACATAAAGAGAGATATCACAAATAAATTGGGAAAATACGGAAAAGTCAACTGTCAGATCTCTGGACAAGTGAAGAGTTCATGACCAAAAAAGAGATATAGGAGTCACAAGATATAAAATGTTTAATTCTGATTACATGAAATTAAGAAATTTTTTGCATACAAAAAGACTTGCCCAAAAACAAAGAAAAAATGCAGCAAAAAGAGAAGGAAAGCAGGAAATAAGGGGGAAATTATAACAAGTTTTGCTGGTAGAGGTCTCATTACTAAAATAACATAACCACCCCCCCCAAAGTTAATTGATTATTTTTTATTAATTAATTAATTTTTAGTTTTCAACATTCATTTCTACCAGATTTTGAGTTCCAAATTTTCTCCCCGCCCTTCCCTTCTCCCCCACCCCTAGAAGACATACATTCTGATTATCCTTTCCCCCAGTCTGCCCTCCCTTCTGTCATCTGCATTTCTTATCTCCTTTCCCCTTATTTTCCTGTAGGGCAAGATAGATTTCTATACCCCATTGCCTGTATATCTCATTTCCCACTTGCATATAAAAACAATTTTTAGCATTTGTTTTCAAAACTTTGAGTTCCAAATTCTGTCCCTTCTTCCCTTTCCACTAACCTTCATTGAGAAAGGAAGCAATTCAACATAGGGAACATCTGTGTTGTTATACAAAACACCTCCATAATAGTCATGTTGTGAAAGACTGTATATATTTCCTACATCCTATCCTGCCCCTTGCTTATTCTATTTTCTCCTTTGACTCTGTCCTTTTTCAAAACTGTTTCTTTCTACCCTCTCCTCCAATCTGTCCTCCTTTTTATCACCACCCTCCCCCTCTGCCCCAGCCCCTTTACACTTCCTTCCTTTCAAGATAAGATACCCAATTGAGTATGTATGTTATTTCCTTCTTAAGCCAAATGAGAATAAGGTTCACTCATTCCCTCTCAACCTTCCTTCCCTTGTATTGTGAATCCTTTTTCTTGCCTCTTTTTTTGAGATAATTTATCCCATTCTATTTCTATCTCTCCCTTTATACTTCTTCCAATATTCCTCTCTTACCCCTTCATTTTATTTTCTAGATATCAGGCCTTCATATCCAACTCACCCTGTTTCTTCTCTCTATATATACATACACAAATGTATACATGTTTGTATAAACATACATGCATACATACATGTATGCATATATACCCTGTATATATAAATGTATGTATATGGATATGTTTATATGTGTATGTATTTATGTATGTGTTTGTATATATTCCTTCCAGCTACCCTAATTCCTTAATACTGAGAGGGTCTCATGAGTAACAAATATTGTCTTTTCATGAAGGAATAAAAACAGCTCAACTTTAATAAGTCACTTATGATTTCTCTTTCCTGTTTACCTTTACATGCTTCTCTTGATTCTTGAGTTTGAAAGTCAAATTTTCTATTCAGCTCTAGTCTTTTCATCAAGAATGCTTGAAAGTCTTTTATTCCTTTGAATGTCCAATTTTCCCACTGAAATATTATACTCAGTTTTGCTGGCTAGGTGATTTGTGGTTTTAATTCTAACTCCTCTGAGTTCTAGGATATCATATTCCAAGCCCTTCAATCACTTAACGTAGAAGCTGCTAGATCTTATCTTATTCTGACTGTATTTCCACCATCCTCAAATTATTTCTTGCTGGATGCTTGCAACATTTTTTCCTTGACCTGGGAGCTCTGGAATTTCGCTACAATATTCCTAGGAGTTCTCCTTTTGGGATCTCTTTCAAGAGGTCTTAAGTGGATTTCTTCAACTTCTATTTTACCCTCTGGTTCTAGAATATTGGAGCAGTTTTCTTTGAAAATTTCTTGAAAGATGATGTCTAGGTTCCCTTTTTGATCATAGCTTTCAGATAGTCCAATCATTTTTAAAATTATCTTTCCTGGATCTATTTTCTAGGTCAGTGGTTTTTTCCAATGAGATATTTCACATTGTATTGTATTTTTTTCATTCTTTGGATTCGTAGAGTCATTTGGTTCCATTTGCTCCATTCTAATTTTGAAAGAGCTATTTTCCTGAGCAAGTTTTTCAACCTCCTTTTACATTTGGCCACTTCTGACTTTTTAAAGGTATTCTTCTTCTCATTGACTTTTTTGACATCTTTTGCCATTTGGGTTAGTCTATTTTTAAGGTGTTATTTTCTTCAGTATTTTGAAAGGGTCTCCTTTAGCAAGCTGTTGATTTGTTTTCCATGAATTTCTTGCATCACTCTCATTTCTCTTCCCAATTTTTCCTCTACTTCTCTTACTTGATTTTCAAAATCCTTTTTTGAGCTCTTCCATGGCCTGTGACCAATTCATATTTTTCTTGGAGGCTTTTGATGTAGGATCTTTGACTTTGTTGTCTTTTTTTGGTTGTATGTTTTGATCCTCTTTGTCAGCAAAGAAAAATTTTATAGTCTGATAATAAGATTCTATGCTATGCTGTCTGCTCAACTTCCCAGGCAAATACTTGATTTTTTTAACTCTTAATCAAGGTAGGAATCAATTGGTGGTGTGGGGTTGGGGTGGATGTACTGTCCCAGGTTTTAGGGGTTTTGTGTCAGCCACTGGATCCATGACTGTCTGAGGTCCCAGAGCTATGGAAATAGCTGCTACTGTTGCTGTTGATGTTTCTCCTCCTGCTGTAGCCACCATCTCCCCTGTTCCAGGGCTAGAGCCAGACCCCAGTTAGACTTCATACTTTTCTTTTACCCAGGTCCCACCAAGTTTTCTCACTAACCTTCTATGCTGTCTTTGGCATTTGTGGATTGAGGAGTCTGAAAACTTCCACAACTTCCAGTGATTCAGTCCCCTGAGTCCTGCTACAGCCTGGTGTGACCCACAAGAGAATGCACTCCTCTCCCAGTCTGGTAGGATATGCCCTCCTTGTCCACATTCCATGTTTTCTTGGGCTGGAAATTTGTTTCACCCTGTCATTTTGTGGGTTCTGTTGCTCTAGAATTTATTTGGATTCATTTTTATAGATATTTGGAAGGATTTGGGGGGAGAGCTCAAGCAAGTCCCTGCTTTTACTCTCTTATCTTGGCTCTGTACCCCGAGTTAAATTTATTTAAAAAATAAAAGAACCATTCATTTTCCATTTGATAAATGGTTAAAGGATAAGGAAAGACAGTTTTCAGAAAAAGAAATCAAAACTAACAACTGTCACATAAAAATAATCTAAATGACTTTTTTTTAGAGAAAAGCAAATTAAAAGAATTCTAAGACACTCCCTCATACCCATCAGATTGGCTAACATGACAGAAAAGGAAAATGATAAATACTGGAAAGGACGTAGAAAAGTAGGTACACTAAATCATTGTTGGTAGAGATATTAATTGTCCAAAGATTTTAGAGAACAATTTGGAATTATGTCCAAAAGACTGTAAAATTCTGCATCCCTATTAACCCAGCTATCAGGTATGTACCTCCAAAAAAAGATTTAAGAAAAGGAAAAGTATCCACATGTACAACAATACGGCATTTCTTCTTGTGGTGGCTAAGAATTGGAAACAGAGGGGATACACATCAATTGAGGAACAGCTGAACAAATTTTGGCATGTGATTGTGATGGAATACTGTTATGTTCTAAGAAATGCCATAGATATTTTCAGAAAAACCTGGCAAGACTTACATGAATTCATGCAATGTGAAGTAAGAGGAGCTAGGACAACACTGCACACAATAAAAGAAATGTTGTAATGAAAGGTTTAGTGAAAGACTTAGCACCTTTGATCAATACAATGATCCAGGGCAATTCCAAGGAACTCATGAGGGAAAATGTTAGCCACTTCTAGGGAGAGAACCAATACATTCAGAGTATAAGTAAATATTTTTTACTTTATTTTTCCTGCTTTTCCCCCTTCCACATGGCTAGTATTGAAATATTTTTTCATATGAAATCATATGCATAACAGGTATTTTATTTCTTGCTTTCTCAATGGATGGGGTAGAGGGTAAAAGATATGGAGTTAGAAATTTAGAAAAAATGAAAACAAAAAAAATTACTGAGTGGTAGATATTCTCTTCATTTAAGCACAACTTCGGTCACAATTTTTACTTATTTAGAAGTAGATGGGCTGCTGAGATGAGTAGCAGGTCTTCCCCTCACTATAGATCTTTAAACAGAGACTGGATAGATTACATGTTGAGGATGTTTCAGAGGGGATACTTTCTAAGTCACAGGATGGGTCTAATTTCTTATGGAAGCCTTAAGATTCTGTACTTTGTTAATTAGAAAGGAAATTGCCTTTGATTAAAATATCACAAGTCTGGACTATCTGGTGACAACACAAAATTAGACCATCATCACTTGAATGTTATTAAAATAAACTATAACACATTTTGAACCATACTGTATAAGATGAACACTTATGAAGATATATCATACATCCCCTGTAGCCATGAACACCACAGATACAATATTTGGCTATATCTGGGACATCCATGTGTTTGAAATATCTAAGGGTCAGATCTTAAACTTCTATGAGATAGGAGGGGTACTTGTGATATAGAATCACTTGCTGTGGACCAAGAAGTAATTTTGTTTTGTTTTCCTTTTTAATGGAAAAAATCCAATGTTTTTCAAGATATTTAGTCCTGAAAAGTTTAGGAAAAAAAAACTATCATGACCTGTTAGATGTTTTAATAATGGTAATATCTTCTAACATCATGGGATAAGGGAGAGAGAGAAGGGAGAAGTGTCTGTGTTGCCTGTGGACCACCATGCTCTCAGGTGCTAAATAAATCCATTAAAATATAATTTTGAAATATTTACCAAAATGAGTAAAATACAATAAATTATAAATTACGTATTAATGTCAATTTAAATAGTGTTGAATTTGAATTTAATTTAAAGTCAATATGAGCCCACAGTGATCCTCAAGCATGGTTGAGTCACCACCACTTCTATTCAAATTTGACACTACTGGTATCAAAGGCATAGGAAAAAGTCTCTAGAATAACTTAGGAACATACGGAAAGAAGACATTCAGAAGATGGATTCACTAGAGTAACAATTTCTGTCTATATGATTGCAAAAAACCAGGGTGTGAGACTACAAATTGTTGGAGACTGATAAGAGAATTATCTATTGGCTGTAAAAATGCATCACATTTCCAAAGATTCAGGAATTCCTGTTAAAATATGAATAATTGCAGAATGAAATTTGGTAAGTTACCCTAAAATCTGACATCATCAGTCTTACTTATTATGAAGTTAATATCAATGACAAATCAAGCTGCTTTATTTAAAAAAAAAAAGTTGATTTATTCTATACACTGAGTATTTATCTCTCCTAAGAAAAACTCAGTATTTTGTTTCCTTTCAAAGTGACTTAAGGAAAATGAGATCTTGAGAGCTAAAGTATATCTTTTCAAAACTGTCTTGATCAGTTATGCTAAAGAAAACTGTATACTGGGAAAGTCATAGCTCTATCACATGGAAGACGCTAAAGAAAAAGTCATTCTTCTGAGGGTTTCTTGTTGGTGCTAGCATTACCATAAATTTCTAGGGATTATCCATATTTTCCCTTCACATTGCATGCTGCTATAGGGCCATTCCATTCAGGAAACACCGAAGATGCTTCAGGGGTTAACAAGCTCCAGAGAGTACTTGGGTAGTCACCTAATGACCTGTGGAATCATCTCAGCTTTTTAGCTTTTCCATGGGGGGCAAGAAAGGAAGATAAAAGCAAGAGTAACCTGCTGCTCCTAGAAATTCTACTTCTTTCTAATGATCTGGCTTCATGGGAATTCAATTGTCCCTGCCTTCTTTGTTGAGCCAGTCCAATTCTCTTTGTAGGTCACCTCTTTCAGGGGCACAGAATGTTATTTGAAGGAGCTCATTTATCTCAAATAGAAAAGCATTTTATTTGCAGGGTATTCTTATCCCTGTTAACCAAAAGATCATACTTACTTAATGCATTACTATGTACTTTGGTCTCTACAGACACATCACACTCCATTCATCTATCCCTGCAATATGTTGAACCTATGCTCTTTAACATTTTTGGGAATTTCTTGGATAAAGATATAGAAGGATGTATCTAATTTGCATATAACACAAAATTAAGTAAGATAGCCATTGTGATGGGTAACAGAGCATGGATTCAAATGGCAAACAGTAGAACCACATAGTGAAACAAGGATAGGACAAGAGTGAGACTGGATTGGTTACACGTCGATTGGAGGGAATATACATTTAAGCACTTGCGGTTATGTAACTACTTTGAATCATTGTTGTATTTCACAAGTTTATCAAAAATATTGGTTGAATGGTCCTCTCTATGCATTTTGATACAGATGCAAATTAATTTATGACTCGTTGCAATAAGCAAGGTAAATGTACAGATTACCAAATAGGGTTAGGATCCTACAAGTGAATTTGTTATTCATATTATTTAACTCTACTTTGATTGGTCCCACAGGTGTATATTTATAGTGCTACTTCTGAAGATTATGTACTGCCCATGTTGTGTGACATACATCAAATAATGACATCTATGTCAATTTAATCCTCAGATCTTTTAAAACCGGCATACTTGATTTTTGGCAATGTCAGAGATTACTTTTTTTTTCTCCTCCATTTCCCTTCTTTTTTGGAGGGTGGGGTGGGTAAGGAGGAGATGTTACAACATACATACATACATATATATAAACATATATATATATATATAAAGAACAATAATATGATTTAGAACATAGTAAGTATATAATAAAGGTTGGAGAAACGAGACATTCTGGGAGGAGTGCAGTTACAGGTAGACTAGTTAAAGGTAGGGAAAGTTTTTGAGTGAAGTTAAAATCTGAACTGAGTTTTGAAGAAAGGGATGGATTTTAGCAGATAAATTTGTGGATATGGCGCAGTTCAGACTTGAAAAATAGTACATCTGTGCAGATACAGGAATATGACTGTGTAACAGTATTTCATACTGATTGAAGCATAATGTGAGAAAAAGTAGCATGAAATAACACTAAAAAGCCAATCAGTTAAATCAGTTAGAATTGTGTGTCAGGAAATGCTAAGGGCTGGATATCCAAAAGAAAGGCAAAAGACTATCCCTGCTCTCTAGGAGCTCACAGCCTAATGGGGGATACAAAATACAATATAGATAGATAGACAGACAGACAGACAGACAGATAGTGAATGTGCTTGTTTTTCATTGCTGAAGAAGACCATGCCATCATAGAAATGATGATGTGACTTGCTCTTGACTTTGTTTTGAGTGAGGGAGGGCTGTGCAGGTCACTAGCCTCACTTCTCCAGAGCCATCTGAATCCAGTGACCAGATATTCATCAGGATGAGGCAAGTGGGGTTAAGTGACTTGCCCAAGGTCACACAGCTAATGAGTGTCAAGTGTCTGAGGTGAGATTGAATTCAGATTCTCCTGAGTCCTGCACTGGTGCTGTATCCACTGCACCACTTAGCTGCCCCTGATAGATAGATAGATAGATAGATAGATAGATAGATAGATAGATAGATAGATAGATGACATATACCTATCTATACATACACACAGATATATATATACATATATAGTATATATACCTACATACGCATATATATATGTATATATATATATACATATATATATGAAGACAAAAAATAAATTGGGAGCAATCTCAAAGAGGGATCAGTTAGACGGTTGTAATGGTAATTTAAATGGGAAGATCTTTCCCATTCATTAATAGGCTCATGCAACTTGCCTGGATCTTATGGAATCCTGAGTCACATGAGTCAAGCCACATGGAACAGGAAGGGGTAAAGCAGGAAGGGATGGAGCTAGAGCAGATCTGAGAGGAAACTGGTCAGAGCAGTCAGAACTGAGGGAGAGAGACAGTAGACTGCCTAGCTAGAATGAATGAGAGAGTGAGCAAGTGATTTGTTTAAAGGAGCTGGTTTGTATAAAGTCTAACAGAGGGAAGGCTTGAGTATGGTTTTGCCCTCTGCATTGTTATTGTGTATAGATTTCTTTGTTACTATGATGGATTTGGCTTTCTGGTGTTGGAATTTGGCTTTCAGGTGTCTGAATAAATGTTTTTATTCTGTCTTTCATGTGGAGAGTTTGTTGTATTTCACAATTCAGAATTGTGCTGGTACATTCATGTTCGCTGTAGGCACTGTGAACATCACATTGGTGCTACAAATGGTGATGGGATTATGAAATATCAAACCTATATTTGGAGGCAGAAAGGCTTTAAATGGATAACCTAGCCGGGAGGATTTGCATTATTCATCCCTAGCAGACACATTTCATAGCACAGGACTCTGTGAGACCTGGGAACTGAGGCTACAATAGGGAGGACCTAGAGACTTAGAAAGATGTTTGCAGGGAATACCAATAGAATCATGGAAAGAAATGGCCAGGGTGTGTAGGAGAGTCTGGGCCTTGCTAACAAGATATAAAATTATATGTAAAAGCAGAGACAAACTGCTAGAGGAGAAAGCTCAGATGGAAAAAGGAGCTAGATGATTTTCAAGAGAAGCTTTCTATGCTGAACTTTCCTTTAGAAGAGTAAGCTAAGAAATGTCAGGTGATAGAAGAAACAGCTGTTATTTGTTTGGCTCACAGAAAGAGGGGAAAAGTTAATAATAGGAAATTGAATGTAGCCCTTGAGCAGGCTGGGTTTGGTTGAGGGCCAACGGGCCAGGAGGATGTGTGGGAAAAGAACAAGCAAATGAGGAGGCTGAGGTTTGGCCGGTACTACGAAGCAAGCAGGAGAATCAGGGCCCCCACAATGCTTCAGGAGGTAATTGAAGATTTTACTCAGTGGGAGGTCACAGATATTTTGAGTCAGTTCACCCAAAGGATGGGACAATCGTTGGTATTTTCGATGGTGAGAATGAGTGAAAAAGACAAATTTCCTCAGTAAAGAAGAGTAAATAGCCAGCAGAGTCTAGTGAGAGATAGCAAAAAGTTAAGTTTCCACAGAAATTATTAATTGATGAAGTCATTGAGAATAAGTCAGAGAGTAAGAAAGTCAGCAGACTGCGGTGGTTTCAATCAACAGGAGACAGACAATGGCCTTCAGAAAGTCACAAAATTTTAGATAAGAAGGTCCAGGACTGAAACTGACCTGAACCAGTTGGGACAAATGACCTAGAATAACCTGGAGACAGCTTTTCTTTACTGGGCTTGCTTAATGAACCTCATGCATATAAACAGACATACCCCACATAAAATTATTCATCCATTTTCTGATCTTAGGTTCTTTGTTAATTCATGTTTGGGAGGGGGATCACACCAAGGGTGGTTACGTAATGAACATGTAGAGAAGATGGTGACCTAATGGAGAAAGGATCAATCAGTCTCCTGGTGAGAGCACCTCTCTTGAATTAATGGTATATAGCTTATCTCATTTCTGTAGTCAATGTTCTTCCTTCCTAGGGGATATGGAAGTGGGGATTGAGCCAGCTTTTGGTCAAAGGTATTCAATTCCTATGCATTCTGCTGAAATAAATTTTCCTTGATACCTTATTAGTGTCAAGCAGGTCTCTAACAGATTCAAAGTCAGAATAGATTGACTAGAAAAGAATTGTTTACTGCTCTAATGAGAGCAGGGGTAGATTTTGGAAGAATAGATAGCATTCCAACTAATGAACCATATAAAATGGCTCAAAGAAAGAGATTTGGTATTAGAATGAGCAGAGAAATTAGAACTGCTCCTACAGATGCTTTTGAAACATTGTGTCCAAGTTTATCATACCTGCAGGGAGAATAGGAAATTGGCCAGGGCCCATTTCAGATTAAAGAAAATGTGCCTCTAGCTAAAATTATGACCCCAAAACTGCAAATTAGAAAACAGTAAATAACAGAGAATGAGGCTGTGATACTGGGTTCATGGACTCCAGAAGCATGGCTCACCCAGTATCTCCGCTGTTTCTGGTTATTTTCTCCTTGTTTCTTTTTGACTTTTTCTCTATTCATATTGTTTGACAGATATGTTTTCTGCAGGCTTGGTATCCTCCACCTATAGATGCCTGATTTCTCAAACCAGATGTCATTTCCTATCCGTGATTGTGATATGTCATGCCTGGACTTAGTGTCAATCAAGCTCCAGATGCCAGCTAAAGAACTGACACCTTGAATGGGACCTCTTGGGGCAGGGACAACTCTATGTACAATTTCATCAGGAAGTAGTTATGGAAGAAGAGACCTTCATGTCTTACTTACCTCAAGGGATTTTGTTCCCCATTTCTTCAAGGGGAGAATGATGGGGTACTTGTGCTCAAGTCTAACCCTAAGATATTGTTTTATGTGCTCATTTTGTGTGATCCCTGTTACATTCTTGTAAACTTCTGTTGACACCAGTTGCATAACATATTGTTTTATATACTTATTTTCTGTTATCCCCATTAAAGTTCTGTTGATACCAGTTGCCTTACCAACCTATGTAATGAATACCAAAGATCTTGGGGTTGTAGGCAATAGTAATCAAATACAAAGATCTTTCCCCTTCATTAATAGGCCCATGTGACCTGCCTGGGTCATAGAGAAGCCTGAGTCACATGAGTCAAGTCACATGGAAAAAGAAGGGGTGGAGCAAAAAGATGGGGAGCTAGAGCAGAGTTGAGAGGAAATAAGTCAGAGCAGTCAGAATTGAGGGAGAGAGAGAACTTAGGCTGAATGGCTAGCATGAGTGAGAGAGCTTGTTTGTGATTTGTTTAAGCGAGCTGGTTTGTGGGAAGCCTAACTGAGGGAAGGTTTTGGGATGGTGGTGCCCTCTGCATTGTTATTGTGTATAGATTTCTTTGTTACTATGATGGATTTGGTTTTTTGGTCTTGGGATTTGGTTTTCTGGTGTCTGAATAAATGTTTTTATTCTGTCCTTATGTGGAGTGTCTGTTGTATTTCACAATTCAGAATTGTACTGGCATATTCATGACCACTGTCGGCATTGTGAAAGGGAAGCTAGGTGTTACAATGGATAGAATACTGGATCTGGAGGCAGAACACTCATCTTTCTGAGTTCAAGCCTGGCTTCAGACACTTCTTAGCTTGGGGCAACTAGATGGTGCAGTGGATAGAGCACCAGTGCAGGAGTCAGGAGGACCTGAGTTCAAATCTCACCTCAGACACTTGACACTCACTAGCTGTGGGACCTTGGGCAAGTAGCTTAACCCCAATTGCCTTATCTTGGGTCATCTCCAGTCATCCTGATGAGCATCTGGTCATTGGAGTCAGATGGCTCTGCAGAAGAAGTGAGCCCTCTCCCATTCAAAACAAAGTCAAGTGGAAGTCATGTCATTATTTCTATGATGGCATGGTCTTCTTCAGCAATGAAGGACGAACATACACACAAGTACTGTGAATATTGCGTTGGTGCTAGAATGGTTCAATGGATAGGGTGCTTGTCCTGGAGTCAGGAAGACTTGAGTTTAAATCTGTTCTCAGACACTTACTAGCAGTGTGACCCTGGGAAAGTCACTTAAGCTTGTTTGCCTCAGTTTACTCATCTGTAAAAATAGCTAGAGAAAGAAATGGCAAACTGTTTCAGTATTTTTGCCAAGAAGACCCCAGATGGGGTCAGAAAGAGTTAAACACAACTGGAACAACTGAACAACAGCAGCAATCTCAAAGAGAATGTTAGAGATTGTAAAAAACTTTGACTACTAGAATAAGTTTATGTTTTTTCATGTGATCTATTAATACAATGGAAAAGATCTGAGTTATGTGACACGCCCCCTTCCTGCAATTTTCACAGCATTGAAACAATTCAAACTATCAAAGTCTATTGAAGTCTTACTCTAGTGCTTCACGGGCATGTGAGAATGGCATTGAGTTCTTGGAGCCTTTGCCTACAGAGTTCCAGTTCTGATAGATTCCAAGAAGCTATTAGAAAAATCTATTAAGTAAGAGAAGGGTTATAATATTGTGTTAATGGAGGCATTACATATATGGAGAAAATATGTCCCTGGAGTATTCAAGAATTAGCTGGAGATACACTAGTTTTACTGCTAATCTGGAAGATTTCATCCTTGACATGACCTTTTCTATTCCTTGGTACCTGAAGAGTCATGCCTTTTTCAATCTCTTCTGTTAGAGTTATTATAGACTCTGGCAATGAATGCTTGGGGTAACTACATGAAAAAAGGGAGAAAAAAATCAATAACACATCTAAAGCATATCTAAAGCAAGCTTTCCAATGACAGTCACTCATGTGCTGTGAAGCTGTCTTGATGACAGCTCTGGTGAAAATAAACATATTTCTATAAACAATACCATATGATCTGAATAGGCAAGATAGAAATAGAACAAAGAACAATAATGTTAGTTGGGCATGAGACGTTATTTATATTCTCCCTGGTATGTAGACTAGGGAGAACCCTATTATAGTCTACCTTCGTGAAACCTATGGCCCTATAACAATAACATGTGATCAATAACCAAATATAAATTATATATATATGTTTATATAAATATAATTTTTCTCATTTTGCCTTGGCTAGTGAAGCCTCAGTTTAGCATCTTTTTAAAGTACCATTACTTAAAATAAAAGAAAGTATAGTATCACAGATAGCGAGCTGTTCTCAAAGCCAGGAGAGTCTGAATTCAGTTCCCATTTTTATGCATACTAACTGGATGACCCTGGGACAAATCAAAACCTTTCATTTCTCTCTCTAAGTAACTCTTTAAAGGTATAAGGTTCAGAGAAAGCACCAAACGGCACTGGGTAGAGAAAGTTTCCTCCTTCAGCAATTTCCTTGAGCAATGAAACTGCAGTTCCTATCCGTATCTCTATCTCTAATCAAAGGACTGGCCCAAGAGCAAGGATGTTAGAAAATCTTACCTTACACTGGCTGGGTTTATCTCCCTTAGAATGGAGGGGCAGGCTGTTCTCTGGTTTCAGTCAGTTTGGTATTGCCATCTGAGGCATAAAAATTCCAGTTCAAGAGACATGTTGCTGGGAGCTATAGCAGTATCTCCCCTGTTCTTCACTAGGCATCTTTCTGACCTAGTACTATGTTTGTCATATTGAATGAGAAGGAAGATGAGAGTATCATTTTATTTCAATGGCATAGATTTTAATCTTATATTAACAAAATTATTTGATTGCATTTTTATTGTCCAGGAGTGTCTCCTTTCATTCAAACCATGAATTAAAATCACTGGACCTAGCTGAGTTAGTCCTGGCCAGCAATAGTGGGCTTATGCACTTAGTTCATGTTGCATATCACATTTTCTTTAGAACAGTCTATGACATTTTAATACTTAAAGGTTTATAGACCTAGTTTCCTCAGCTAAATGCTCACAAGTTCAACCTGACCCCACTTTATTTTCTTTTTTGACTAGCTAATACTATTGTTAAAACTCTGGAGAAGCTTATTAACACTAGATATAGTCAGTAGAAATACATATTTCCCATTAGGAACTACTAATTACATACATGCTTTGTCACAAAGTCCATTTCTTTGCATTTATCTTTTGACACTAGCTAGCAGAAAGAACTCTTTCCAAAAAACATATCAAAGAATCCAAATTTTTCAGTTAAATTCTTCCCATGTTTCATTTTTATTACCTTTAAGGAAAAAAATAGATAGTAAGAGTAGAGGGTAAGAAAAGAGTGAGGAGAGGGAGTGGGAAAATGAACTCTAAATGTCTTTGTCGAAGACTTTAGTCACACAGGATATGAAAAAAAGCAGTTAACAGGATGGATAAATCGGGTGAAAGGGTTCTTTTTTGATTAATAAGTTTCTAGACATCAGAAAGCAGCTGGAGATAGGAAGATACTGACAATTAGTGAGAGACTGATGACATTAGAGGAGGGCAATCTTGTGGCAGAAATATAACAAAATGGGAGCAAGGGTGTGTATACAACAGTCAGCCTGGGCAAGGAAAAAGGCTTCTTCTTCATGTGAAACAGAAGTGAAGGAGAAGAGCGGGAGATGACGGCATCTGAGTTACATGCTGGAAGTTTAGGGATACATAGAAGTCTTGAGGAGAGATGAGAAGTTTGGAATAGCTATTGTAGTGAGCAGGAAAACAAATCAGTTAGTTGTGTGTGGGAGGAAGCATAGGGTGTGGGGCAGGTAAAACAGTGTAAAAAAGTATGTTCTTGATGATGTGAGGGTCCAACTGAGATAAATTTGTAGTGGGCCCAATAAGTATTGTTTTGTGATTTTCTTCAGCTCCTTTCAGCAAAACTTGAATAGGAGAGAAGGCAGTAGATGATGAAGGTAATTCACATTTGCAAGCCATGATCAGCAGTAAATCAGAGTATAGTATAGAGCTGAACTAATTCACCAAGGGGTTGACATGAGAAAAGGACAATACATCCCATGCAACAGTGATGGTCAGAGCTGAGGAATGGGGAGACTAGAGATCATGGTAACAAAGAACTGGATTGATTGAAGTAGAAAAAAGGAAAAAAAAATGGAATGATAAAATATTATAATCAGATAAACTATTTTTATCTCAGTTTATTATGTTTTCATTCTGTATTCTACAGTTGTATAATGTTTTACATCTCATTGGATTACAAACACTTGGGGGAGATAATATGTCTTATTCATCTTGATGACCAGAACTAGGACAAAATGGCAGGTCAACATCTGATAATTTGAAGGTAAACATTTCATGGAAGTTTCTGGTCAAGATATGGTAGGGATGGTTCATTCAAGTAGGCATTCATGAAGCCAAAATCGACACACTTAATCAGAATTTGAGTTGAGGACTGCTCCTGATAATAAGTCTTTGATCTGGTAATGTCAACACCTGTTTTGTCAAGGAATGGCCAATGAGAATACCATCATACTTGACAGATCCTGACAAATATTGTCGATTATTGGAGTCATAGGAAGGGCAACTGAAAGACTATTTTAGAAATCTAGACCTGTCAGGATAGGGCAAAATGAGTTAGGAAGCAGAATGCTTAGAAAGTTAGGACAGGAGTGTCCTAAAATATACTTTAATCAACATGTGTGCAAACTGTTAACTGAATAATATTACCTATCTGAATTAATTTTATACAGTTAAATATATACTAGTAATAGCTATTATTTTTATAGGACTTTAAGATTTACAAAATGCTTTACATGTGCTGTTTCATTTAATCCTCAAATTAGTATATCCATTTTACAGATGAGAAAACTGAGGTTGAGAGAAGTTGTGACTTGTCCAAGGTCATCCAGATAAGACAAGATTTGACCTCAGGTCTTTCTGAATCCAAATTTAGCTCTCTATCTCGTATGTTATTTAGTTGCTTTCTGAAATCATACATAGACCAGTTGTTAGACAAAAAAGAAGCCCTTCAGTTCAACTCTTCCCACTTTACAGATGAGGAAATTATGACTAAACAAAAAAAGTGATTTGCCCAAGGTCATATGACCAGTAATTGCTGAAGATAGAAATCGAACCCAGGTCTCCTCTCTCCAATGAAGTCATATTTTTCTACCTTACACACATATTCTGAATTGTCTTTAAATTATTCCTCTCTATGTCTCCTCCTTTGTTCCTTTCTATTTATTTCTCTTGCTATTTATCTGTAACTGTTATTTAGCTTTATAAACCATTTTGGAATACAGTCCATGTAGAATTCACTACTCTAAATATTAATACATTTTGCCTCATTATAGAGTAGTTATGATATTTTTAGCATAGTAATTATGCTAATGTTATCATGGACAAGGATCATAATAATAATTATCATATCATAAACTCAATCTTGATTGTTTCAACAATTCCTTGAGCTCTCTTTTCTCTTCCCTAACCCCTCCTTCCCTTCCCTATTTAATGTCTAGGTGAATATGTTATAAAGGGAAATGTGATTTCTCTTCTGATCTCTCTCCATACTCTTTCTTAATAATGTCATCATTCTGATGACATTTGCAAGCCATGATCAGCAGTAATACTGTATATAATATATAGTATATATATTTGAAACAAGGAATTTTTGCTTCTGGAGCAAGTTGCAAGTGGGATAGGGGTGTAGTGGTTCTCCTGGAATGTGGTTGTCTATGGCAGAGAGGAAGTCCAACTTGAGGAACCATGAAGCTCTTGTAAAGTCTTGCCCTTTGCTATATGAAAATTTTGATTTCTGGAAGGGTTTAAAAGATACATTTCAAAGTGTGCCACTGAGGAAATCAACTTATGAAGAAACACATCTCATTAAAGGTACTTAAGAGAGGTGAAAACTTTTCTGAGAGTATGAAAAAGAAAACAGTCCCTCTCAGAAGACAAAATACTGACTGAGATCATAAATGGCTTCAAGTCATAGTAAGTACAATTATATATCACTCATTGGTGTTTTAAAAGGAATTATAAATGAGAAGCTATAAATTAGATTATTCACTAAAGACCCTAAACTGTTAATATTAGTTTTGTCTGGAAGGTTAATATAAAAAAAAAAAGTAGAAGGTAAAGGAAATATAACACTCCCTCCCCAAAAGACAGATGGGAACTGTCTCAATAATTGTTTTGATAAAGGACAGAAGGAGACTTGACATTCTGTGGAATAGAAATATAAATCATAAGATCATTCTTGCCAGGCTCTGAGTGACTTTAATGTTGTAGCCCTTACCTCAACTTTACTGAGACTCAGAGTTTTTACATGGTTTGGGGTTCCTTTGGAACAACTTAAAAATTCAGTTCTAGGGGGTAGAGCCAAGATGGCTGAGTAGAAAGACACACATTCACTAGCTCTTCCCCCACAACTCATAAAATACCTGTAAAGAAGACTCTCAACAAATTCTAGAGCAGCAAAAGCCACAGAACAATGGAGTGGAGAAGATTTTTCAGCCCAGGATGACCTGAAAAGTCTACAGGAAAGGACTGTCACACCAGACACAGAACAGAGCCCAGTCCAGCCTTGGCCACATGGCATGGTACCGGGAGGAGAACGTGAACAGGCCTCAGGGGCGGAATCCCCAGCAGCAGTAGCTGCTGTTTGCAGATCGCTCGACCCAGAGGAGGCAAAGATCAGTGAGAGGGTTTTTTCAGCTGCCCCAAAAAAGGAGCAAGATCTTCCCATAGCTCTGGCCTCAGATGGCAGCAGCAGAGGCCTACTTGGGTGGCAGCAGCTTGCATCCATTATTGGATCCTTATCTCAGCCCTGTGTGACAGCCCTGCCCCCACCTAACGCTCCTGGAAGAATTGATCAGCTGATCTTTATCTTACACTGAATGGAGGCCCTGTCCCCGCCAAGAGCCCCTGGGGGAATTGAGCAGTTTATCTGAATCTCAGCCCCCAGTGCTGGCTTGGTGGAACTGGAGGCCAGGTGGTTGTGGAGAGGGAACTCTACTACTCACAGATTCTGGGCACAAAAGTTTCTTGTTGCTCCCAGACCAGTGTACATGCTTGATTGTGCCACCTTGGAGGAACTAAGATCTTAAAGATTCCCTAGAGTATACCCTACTCTTGACAAAGGACCCAAAAGTCAAGTAACTGGTTGAGAAAATGCCGTAAAAAGGGAAAAAATAATGACTATAGAAGGTTACTTTCTTGGTGAACAGATATCTTCTTCCATCCTTTCCGGTGAGGAAGAACAATGCTTACCATCAGGAAAAGACATAAAAGTCAAGGCTTCTGTATCCCAAACATCCAAAATAAATATTCAATCTTCTCAGGCCATGATTTTGAAAATCAAGTAAGAGAAGTGGAGGAAAAATTGGGAAGAAAAATGAGAGAGATGCAAGAAAATCATGAAAAACAAGTCAACAACTTGCTAAAGGAGACCCAAAAAAATACTGAAGAAAGTAACACCTTTAAAAATAGGCTAACTCAATTGGCAAAAAGAGGTTCAAAAAGCCAATGAGGAGAAAAATGTTTTAAAAAGTAGAATTAACCAAATGGAAAAGGAGATTCAAAAGCTCACTGAAGAAAATAGTTCTTTAAAAATTAGAAAGGAAGTTAATGACTTTATGAGAAACCAAGAAATCACAAAACAAAACCAAAAGAATGAAAAAAATGGAACATAATGTGAAATGTCTCATTGGAAAACGACTGACCTGGAAAGTAGATCCAGGAGAGACAATTTAAAAATCATGGGACTACCTGAAAGCCATGATCAAAAAAAGAGCCTAGACATCATCTTTCATGAAATTATCAAGGAAAACTGCCCTGATATTCTAGAATCAGAGGGCAAAATAAATATTGAAAGAATCCACCAATCACCGCCTGAAAGATATCCAAAAAGAGAAACTCCTAGGAACATTGTGGCCAAATTCCAGAGTTCCCAGGCAAGGAGAAAATATTGCAAGCAGCTAGAAAGAAACAATTCCAGTATTGTGGAAATACAATCAGGATAACATAAGATCTAGCAGCTTCTACATTATGGGATCGAAGTGTGTGGAATAGGATATTCCAGAAGCCAAAGGAACTAGGATTAAAACCAAGAATCACCTACCCAGCAAAACTGAGTATAATACTTCAGGGGAAAAAATAGTCGTTCAATGAAATGGAGGACTTTCAAGCATTCTTTATGGAAAGATCAGAGTGGAAAAGAAAATTTGATTTTCAAACATAAGAATCAAGAGAAGCATGAAAAGGTAAAGGGGAAAGAGAAATCATAAGGGACTTACCAAAGTTGAACTGTTTACATCCCTACATTGAAAGACAATATTTGTAACTCTTGAAACTTTTTTCAGTATCTGACTAGTTGGTGGGATTATACATACACACACACACAGATTATATATATATATATATATATATATATATATATATATATATATATATATATATATATATATATGTATATGTATATATGTATATATATATGTATGCATGTATGTATACAGAGAGAGAGACAGACACAGAGAGAGAGAGAGAGAGAGAAAGAATACAGCATGAGTTGAATAGAAAGGGATCATATCTAAAAAAATGAAATTAAGGGGTGAGAGAGGAATTTATTGGGAGGAGAAAGGGAGAAATGAAATGGGGCAAATCTCTCATAAAAGAGGCAAGAAAAAGACTTTTCAATGGAGGGCAAAAGAGGGAAGGTGAGAGGGAAAACGTGAAGCTTACTCTCATCACATTTGACTCAAGGAAGGAATAAAATGCACTCTCATTTTGGTATGAAAACCTATCTTACACTACAGGAAAGTGGGGGAGAAGGGGATAAGCAGGGTCAGGGGGATGGTGGAAGGGAAGGCAAAGGGAAGAGGGAGCAATTAGAAGTCAACACTTTTGGGGAGGGACAAGGTCAAAAGAGAGAATACAAGAAATGGGGAGCAGGACAGGATGTAGGGAAATATAGTTAGTCTTATACAACATGACAATTTGCAAATCATTTGCAAAACTACACACATATAGCCCATATTGAATTACTTGCTTTCCCAGTGGGGATGGGTGAGGAGGGAGGAAGGAAGAGAAGTGGGAACTCACAGTTTTAGAAACAATTCTCGAGTATTGTTCTTGCATAAAACTGGGAAACAAGAAATACAGGTAATGGGGTATAGAAATTTATCTTGCCCTACAGTACAAAAGAGAAGATGGGGATAAGGGAAGGGAGGGATGTTAGAAGGGAGGGCAGATTGGTGGTAGGGGTAATTAAAGTAATTGACACTTTGGGGTGAGGGCAGGGGAAAGATGGGGAGAAAATTTGGAACTCAAAATTTTGTGGAAATGAATGTTGAAAACTTAAAATAAGTTAAGAAAAAAAGAAAAAATCAGTTCTGCTGCAGTTCTGATCTCAAAGTTACTGCTTGCTTTGTGAGTGGCAGGGATTGACCACATGGTGATAATTGAGCCACCCAGCCACATGACTTTACAAACAGTTTTTACTTGGCCTCAGTAGGCTTTGATATTCCAATTAGAGAGAATTTGTCTTCATTGGTCTCTGTTTTCCAGTTTATTTTCTGTCACATAACTCTAGAAATTAGTCTCTGGGAATGGTGTTTTCATGTACACACACACATAAAATCACATGTGTAACATACATGCAAATATATGAACTACATATGCACATATATACAAACACATGTAAATATATACATATGTTCTTGAATAGGTTCATAGAGTACAAAAATAGATATACATATATAGTCTTTATAAGATGACTCTGAAATCAACACAGTCAATATTCAGAGACTTTTGAATACCATTGGAGGTGTCCAGTATTTTGTTTTATTATTAAAAACCACACAAGGCACATTTGTTACATCCTTTTGCCTAGCATAATTATGATTTTTATAATAGAATTTAGCCAGTCTTTCCAGAAATAGCAACATATAATCATAGCATAAGGAATGCTCAGTGTTCCTTGCAAAAATACTGCTAGAGTCAAAGAGCTTATCTAAATTAATATCACTGTTTTATCATCTTTTCTTGTTTAAAACACTTGTAATAAGCAAGCATAAGTGCTCAGAAGTCTCAGAAAGCATTAAAATGACAAATAAGAATGAAAAATAAAGATTAAGTAATACATAACGTTCTTAACCTTAAACCAAAGCTATAACATAGTGAGGATGGAACCACAAAGGATTTTCATACAGAAAAGTGGTCTTGCCTTAATACTTTACTATAGATAATAACTTTTTCATTAGTTTATCAGGTGTTGGGCAAGCTTACTTTTGCAGTGAACAAAATATCAAAGTATCTGGATCGCTTTCTCCTAAATGCAATTAAAGTCTTGCTGAACAGTTCGTGAATACAGTTTTCAGCTGATGGCTTGAATTCCATTGAACATTTTAGAATTCCATAGGGATTCACAAGACTTTTGACAAACCTGTGATAAGTTGTCAAGGAATTATATAAAGCAATCTACTTGATGAGTCCTTCAGAAACTCAGAATTGGGGCTGCCAACTCATTGATTCCTGAGGGAAAAAAATCAGACTTCAGGGTTGCTCATCTTCCATGTCTAAATGCTTTAAAAGGGAGATTAGTTTCTTCCCTAAAAAAAAGTTCATATTACATTTTTCTGAAAAGACCTACAAAACCCAAGTACTCCATCCTAGTTGAAAGACTTATTATCAAGTACATTTATTCCTCCACCCACTCCTTTAACAGTTAATTTGGTAATACTAAATTTATTACAAAACTAGCTTTCTCATTATATAACTCAAATGAAAAAAGAAACTTAAATATTTATTTTTTCTAATTAGAAAACTTTGGCATTGTGAATGACTTATAAACCAATTCTACTTTTAGGCAAATTTACATGTTTTGCATTGGTTTGAAAGGGTACAAAATCCCAACTTCCAAAGCTCACATGTGGGTCAATAGATGCATATTGGAGAAAAATTTAAAAAAATAATAATAATTCTTGAATTCCACTCTCAGGGTATTCTCTTATTAGTTATTCTCTTATGTTGAATCAGTCACTGTTGCTAAGGCAACAGACAGGAAATAGGAGTTAAGCAGAATCTTTCAACTGGTGAGAGGAATAGGGGAATGGATGAAAGGAGGCTGAGCAAGGTCAGGCATTTACCGCTGAATACAAATCTGTCACGCCTAATAGATGAAGCTCTTTAGTTTGTGAGCTACCCTGGTTGCTCCCAGCAGCCAAGGAGAAAATAAAAAAGACATTCAAGCATGAATGCCAATCAGTTTGTGCTGGCAACAATGATGTATTTGCATGTGCCATAGCAGCTGTACCAACCCTGGCTAAGGATAAAAGGATAAATTAAATATGTGTCAATAATTATAGAAAGTCAGAAATCTAAAAGCTGAGTGTATTTCAATAAGATTGCCAAGTTGGAGGAGAAAGGTCTGATCTTACTGTTTTAAACAGTCACAAGTTTTCTTTCTCAGAAGTCAAAGTTCAAAATTTCCCACAAGACCCAAGCTCTACAGCTTGATGATACCTTAGTCAACCCTTTCAAGAGTGTTTGCCTAAACTGACAATCTTTTTCTTTTGACAGATTTTAAGTTTCTAATTCCAACCTCTACTTAGATTTCTAAAGCCCCTATTGAGATCAAAGCTGGTTGACAGCTCTACTATGCAAACTCCCATCTTTTGTTTCCTTTGCATGGTAGTCAAACGAAGAATTTAGCAGGGTAAGCCAAGAGATAAAGAAAAAGGTCCTTTAGTCATTCGGTGAACTTTCTATAGAAGGTATATGGGAAAACACAGGTAAAAACTGAAACAATTTGCTAGTATTAAGGACAGGAAATCAGTCTTCCAATGTGAGTTGACATAGCAATAACACAATATTCTCCATATACAAACAAGAATATTTAGAAAAACAATCACATTAAGATTAGATGGAAAGAGAGTAATAACATAGTTTAATGGATACCTGGTTGAAAAACTTAAATATTTTTCTATTTGATAAAACTTCAAAGCAAGAGAAACCATGATATTTTACTTAGTATAAGTAGGATTAAAAACAAGTTTTATGTGTGTATATTTAAGGCAAGTAAGTTACTGTGGAAATCAAAGTAAAATAAGTCATAAAATAGAGATATCTAAATAAAATCAAATGGATTAGTAAATTGGCTATCTTATGAAAAGGAAGTTCTACAAGCTGATAATATATGACTAGATTGTACTTCTAAATGCTGATTAAATATAGGTGATTTTTTTTCAAAAATCGGATATCTAGAATGTTATTAACCTGTTAGGTTAGCTTGAAGATAATGTATATATAAATTTTTGTCTCTGTATCCCTAAGACTTAGCATGGTGCCTTTTTTATTTTTGGTGTTAAGTAATTATTGAACTGAATATCATGATGTGCTATAAGTATTATATATAATATAAAGGTGATTATGTATGAATTTCAGAGTGAAAATTAACTTTAGAGATGCCAAAGTAATAATAAAATGCTATACTTAAAGTGTTAATAACTCATGTGAGCAGCCATGATTAAAGCCACAATATCCTTATTAAGTATAGATTGATTAGTGCATTTAAAATGATACCCCTCCCACAAACACAGAAACACACACACACACACACATATGTTTAAGTGAGTCTCAGAGTCTTCAGATATTAAGATCCCAGAATCCTTGTTTGGTTAGGCATTTTCATCGATTAAAAAACAGGAGGATATTGTACAGAACAATCATTATAAACATGTTATCCAGAATAAAGATGGTACTGGTTCCATGAAGGTCTTTGCAGGTTATTTGGGGATTCTGCTACCAAGAATACAAATGCCACAGTAAATTTCAAATCTTTTTTTATTAATAGAATTATAAAAATGAATGTAAACCCATGTATATGTTTGTATGTATTTATGTGTATTTCTTTGTATATGTATAGAGATAATATCTGATATAAATAGATCTTATGTAGATATCTATATTTATTTATGAATTATTTATGTAGGTATGTATGTATATATGTATAGCTACACAGAGCAAGACAGAGAGAAACTGACAGATATAGTATCCCAGGATATATGTGTGTATGCATATATGTAAATGTATATATACACATACATATGATATTTTATATATTTATGTATTACATATGATTAAATATAATTTATAGTTAATACATACTTATCTGTGTATCATGCTTACACATATTTCTTTTGAGAAGTTAAAAAAGGAAAAACTTCAGTAGGTTCATTGCTATAAATAATTCATTTCATCATGGTCCTAGACTTAATTTCTGTTTCAATTTGACAAAGCTCAGAAAATCAGGGTCTCAAGAAGCCATAATGGCTACATGAGGTGCCAGTACATTGAACATTACATTTATCTGAAGTCTTTGATTCACATCTACCAACTTAACACTTGCCCTTTAAGCCACCCTCTTCTCTGATTTGCTCACATGTGATAGATGGTTGAGCTCAATTCCTCCTAGGACAGAGCCTTTCAAGGTTGAATTACAGCTTCAGGATGTGGAACTGATGTTGGAGTGCTGAACCAAGCTTCCCATACTGTTAAGATCTCAGCTGTCAGAGAAGTTGTCCATCAAAATGGTAGCGAACTCAGTGACCAACCCCCTTCCATTCCACAACGATACATGTAGTCTTTAGAGCGTGACAATGGTAGGTACAGAGTACAGTCATGTCTAGTCTGAAATGCATTTAGTTTTTTCAGTTTTCTTCTTTTGCACACAAAATGTAAAAGCTTACGGATAAAGTACAGGTAATATCATTGTTGTAATATATGATAATATGTATATATTTGGGATTAATTAGACACTAGTCTCATTTTTAAAGAGATGCTAAAATTTAGTCTTTTTAGCAGATACATTTGAGGAGGAGAGGATTAATAGCACCTTCACAGAAGGAAGTCTTAAATATAAACCTCCTGTAATTCATTTAAATATTTTCTATTCTATATATTATCAAGAGGGTAAGGAAAGAGGAGGTATACTCTACCAACCATAGCGCAATCAGAAATGAAGATAAAACACTTGAGATGATAATGTAAATCACTGGGAAAATATGATGCTCTAACAAAAATGAATCATAACTTTTTAGAAACTTTTAAAATTGTCTATATATAAAATTAGTTGCACCTGCATACAAGCCTTGTACTTGAAATGAGACCTTATTTAGAAGTAAAATAAAGTTTTAACAAAAGTTAGATGAACATAATTATCGTGTGCTTCTCATTTGAGGATTTCAAGTCACTTAAAAATTCAGACTAGGGATTGTACTTATTTTGTGAATTTTTACAAAAGAAGGTGAAGAAGAGTAAGTACAAGGGGTTTATAAGGGAGTAAACCAGGAATGATTTCTTTTCCTCTTTCTATTCTCCACACTGGCCCAAACTACTTTCTCCTTCCTATTCCTCAAGGATGGTAAGGAGAAGATAAGGTGAGGTGAAGTGATATAAGGTTGAGGGAAGGAGTTTTAACCTCAACAGAAAAGCAAAATGACAGCTTTCCAAATGTCCTTTTTACTTACTTTACTACCCATACTTCAAACCTTAGTACAATGGGCAATGTATTCAACATATACAGTTTATTAAAAGAGATCACAGAGTAAATTGCTGCAACAGAGAGCTCCATGTTCCAGCATCCCTGCGAAGTAGATGTAATATTAGGCTAATAAAAAGCATATAGAAGGTAAAATCAGTGAAGAATCTAAAAATAGAATTGCAGATTTCTAAAGTTTCTATCTGCTGATTAACCACTAGGATGCTTCCTTTTTTAAACTACTTTTCAGAGGAGTGAAAATTAATCAATATAATAAAGAAACATTTATTATTTACCTAACGTATATAAAACTTGTTTTCCTTATGGAGTGGGAAGGATGTAATTTTAGGAAAGAGCCAATACCTCTCCACATTGAGCCCAATAGCTAATAGAGGAGATTGTGTATGAAGAGTTAACAGGATACACACTATTACTGGAGGTCTTAAAAAAAGTCCATAATTATAGAGTTGGGGGGGAGGGCGGAGAGAGAGAGAGAGAGAGAGAGAGAGAGAGAGAGAGAGAGAGAGAGAGAGAGAGAGAGAGAAGGGTTAGAGGGAAAATGCATGTTGAGCAAAAGCATAAATCCATACAAACATGCACATACATGAATTTATATATCATGCTATATTATATACATACAATGTATATATTTATGTGCTGCATGATTAGACATTTATAGTAAGTCAGAACTTAATTCAACCAGCATTTATTGAAGAGAGAGCTCAGTTTTGTTTGGCATGCAAATAGTCAAATTTATAAGGAAGATATATTTCAAGAGGGAAGGGAGAATGAAATATGTGAAGTAAGCCTGGAGGTAGGTGTTATACAGATACAGGCAGTGTGGCTTAGTGGATGGAGAGAGGGTTTGAAGACCTAGACTTAAGACCTGGCTCTGACACAAACCAATTGTGTGAGGCTGGATAAATCTCTTAATTTCACAATCACACACAGTAGATAAAGTCACAGTGCTATATGCAAAATTATTAGACAATAAGATACACAGGAATTAATTGTTAATATGTATGTACAAATGATCTATAGGTTCAGTGACATACATAGACATATATGTGTATATAATATTACATATATATTCATGCATATGTACATATACATATGCACATACATATATTTCTATAATGTACACATGCACATCTAAGTTCTATGTACTTAAGAAATGTTTATTGATAAAGATGACACTATTTCAGAACATGTGTGCACATATATATGTTCTACAATATGCATGTATACACATATGTTATACAATGGTGTCGTCTTTATCAACAGGCATTTGTTAAGCACTTGGGATTTTCTCTGTCTTCCAGGTATTGTGGTCATAGTCATTGTGGTGATAAGACAAAAGATAGTCATTTGCAATACGAATATATACTATAAATACACACACTTTCATATATACACATACATGCATGAGTGTATACATACAATATAGACATATAGAATGGGATTCAAATAATTTAAGATTATAATTTTATACACTTATTTTTAAGAGAACATTTCCCACAAAGCTAAGCTATGTATACTACCAAAGGACCATTTTGTTTCACTGGAAAGAATATGCTAAAAAAAAAAACAAATTGTATGTAGTTCACACTTTCTTATACGATCATCTTCCTTGTTCAATATGTCTTGAAATGTTTATATTCATGGTTGATCATTAAGATAAAATTAAAAATAATATTGAAATAAAAAGAAGAAAGAATATATATAGTTTCTCCTTAATACATAAAGGGCATCCATAATAAGCATGCCACATAGTTTTTTTATGTTGTTGATGTTTGAAGCTTTTTGTTTTTCTTGTTAAATTTACAGATAATTTAGGTAAGTGTACTATTCTTGTATAATAATCAGAGGGAAGAAGATTTGGTAATTATCTTTGATCATATGAAAAGTGAATATAATGTAAATCAGTGTGAAATTACGGCCATGAGTCATAATATGATCACTTTCAAGTGATTCTGTATAGCAAAGATATAAGAAAACATGTAAAAAATAGATGCTGAAATGAAGAAACCTAGATCTGTAGTTCATATAAAGACCTAGGTCCTAATATTATCTTCCCTGATGAATGACTGGTTGTCTTGCATTAATATTTATTGAGCTCACAGCGCTTGAAATGCTTTTGTAAGTCTGACCTTTGTGACATACGTCTGAAAGTGTCATTCTTCCCCTAAATGCATTTCAAAACTAGTGGATGCCTAAAATTCTATGCATATGTTACAACCAGAAAATATATGAATTCATACTTTAGAATAGTAATCTTTTTTCATCATTATATCTAATAAATAATTCTGTAAAATTCATAGCATAAGTGAGTGAAAAGAGTACTAGATTTAAGACTTAGAAAAGCTTTGCCCAAATTCTAACTTGCCATTTACTATCCAGGTTACCTTGGAGAAGTCATTTAACCTAGCCTTGCAAAATGGGGAGGTTCTGCTGGATGGTCTCTAAGGTTTATTCCATTTTTACATCTGTGGGCTAGAGCCTGCCTGTGGAACTGGGAAAGGAATTTTATTTATTTGACTGAAAACTACTTGTTTTCCCTGTCAATAGAATTGACTAGATAATTCCTGAGATCCTGGTAGCACAACATCCTGTGTAGGTGAACCTGAAGTGTCATATGAAAGCAAAGGAAAGTGATTAATGTTATCTTTATGGTTAAGATGTGACATGTGAGTTTGCTAATAGTTCAGCTTGAGATATTTGGAATTACTTGAACAATTTGATCCAAAAATTGTCTTTGGGTCAATATCAACTTAGAAATCTAGAACAGTAGAATAAGCTATCTTTGAAGTAGAGGTTGACAACTTTTCAGGACTGAAGTATATAGAATTCATGTTTATATTATGAATTAGATTACATGGACTCCATGGTCGCTTCTAATTTAGGGATTTTGTAATTCTCCCACTGCATTTCTTTCACTTTACATTATCCAGAATAATAAAAACAATAGTTAATATTTATATAACATTTAAGGTTTGTGAAGTACTTTGCAACAGTTATTTCATTTTTTTTCTCACAACATAACATGGAATTAGATGCTTTATTATCCTCTTTATAAGTGAGGAAAGTGAGGCAGATAGAAGTTAAACCAACTTGCTCTAAGTCCTTCAGTTAGGAAACAAGGCTGGATTTGAACTCAGATCTTCCTAATTCCAAGTCCAATACTGTATCCACTGCTGTGCTGCACTGCCTATGAAAGTGACAATAGTCAGCTGTTGAAGGGCTTTATTCCCATGAATAATATTATGTTAGCTCACATTTTCCCAGCATCCCTATTGCCTTTGTATAGGTACTGACAGGTACCTTATACTTTGTTCATACATTAAAGGCTCTGGTAATGATACATCTAACAGTTGCCATAGTAAGTTTCCTGGGTACCCCAAGAAAAAGGTTCCATCATTACAATAACTTGAAGAATATTAGGTAAGCTTAGATCACGTGACAATCGTTGTTACTATAAAGTGATACATATGCATTATTTTTAATTAAATGATATAATAAATTTAACACATAAAATGTATATGAAATGCCTGGAATGTACAGAATACTGTGTTGAGACAGATACAAAGTTTAGCTACTAGTATCATAAAATCTCTGAGTAGGCAGGGACATCATTGGGCACACTTCAACAAGAATCCCTTCTACAACAGATAAGCGAGAATCTAGCCTTTGTTTGACAATTCTCATGAGGGAAAAATCCACTATATCCTGAGGCAGCTCCTTATCTCTTTAGATGAGTCTAATAGTTGGGAAGGCTTTCTTTATATGAAGCCTAATTTTGTCTGTTTCAGACTTCCTTGAGAATTCATTTATAACCTGTTCTTTTATTTTTCTTCTGAGATTGGGTTATCAATGATCTTGAATTTTTGTTTTCTTGCTTTAGATTTTTGCTAGTTTGCAATATTCATTCATTTCACTTAAATTATCCATTTTATCGACAGAGTTAAGCAAAAAATGCTTTTTGTTATCTTCATTTCTTGTAAATCTTTTTCATTTTTGTATCAGAAATTTCATTTTCTTCTTTCTGTTTAAAAATTAAATTGGCTATCTATATATCACATTCTTATTTCCCTAAAACAGATAATTTTATTTATTAATGTAATTTTATTTTCAATTTTGTTAATTCCAACTTTGATTTTTGAATTTTCCTTTCACTGTTTAACTTAAAAAAAAACAACTAAATTTTCTTTTATTTTCATGCCCTATTTAATATTTTGCTTTCATTCTTTTATTGATGACAATGCTTAGAGGTATAAGTTTTCTTTTGAAGACTACTTTAGTTGTATCTCGCAAATTTTGGTATTATTATTGTCATTTTCTGTGATGACATCATTTAGTATTTCTAAAATTATTTAACCCATCCTTAAAAAAAGCTTTTCAATTAGCATTTATTTTTTACCCTCTTCTTTTCTATAAATTAAAATAATAAAGGGAAATGAAACCTTAAAATAATAAATGGAAATAAAACCTTATAACAAATAACCATAGTCAAGCAGAGTAAATTCCCACTTTGGCATATACAAAAATATATATTTATTTTGCATTTTAAGTCCATTTCTCTTTCAGCAAATGGCTACCTTGCATTATCATCTGTCCCTTGGAAATATGATTTTTCATTGTACTGATCCACATTTTTAAGTCTTTTAAAGTTTGTCTTGATAATGTTGTTATGGCTTAAGATGTGTTTTATGGATTTACTAACTTAATTTTGTATCCATTCATCAAAGTTTTGACATGTTCCTCTGGAACTATATTTTTCATAATTTCTAGTGGAATAAAAGTCTTTTATTACATTAATATGTCATAATTTGCTCAGATACTCCCAAAGTGATGTACACATGCATGGTTTCCAGTTGTTTGTCATCACATACAAACATATAAGGTGTCATAAATATATTTGAATATATTAATACTTTTCATCTTTTTTGCTATCCTTAGGACATAAACCTACTTGGGATCTCTAGAGCAAAGGTCATGCACAGTTTAGTAACTTTGGGGAATCACTTCAAATTGCTTTCCAGAATAACTGGAACAATAAATACTCAGAGCCTCTAACAGTGCCTTGGTGTGCCTACCTTCCTGAGTCCCGTCAGTATTTGTCATTTTCCTCTTTGGTTAACTTTGCTAATCTGATGGATGTGAGATGAAACCTCAGAATTTTTACAATTTGTATATGTTTATTGATAGTTGGATCCTTTCCTTTGAAACCTGCCTGTTCCTATCTTTTAAAAATATGTCAGCTGGGGAACATTATTCTTACACATTTAAATCAGTTCCTTATTGGGAATGCTTTATCAGTAAAACTTTCTTCCAAGATTTTTCCGCTAGTTAATTCCTCTAATAAATGTCTTTTTAATTCTGGTTGCATTTGACCCCATAATTCTTATCATTGAGGTTTTTTTTTTTTTTTGATAATTTAATTCTATTTAAAAAAAAAAAAAGCCTGTTGAATATAGTTTCACTTCATTGAGCTTAGAAAAGGATGTTGTTAAAGGAGGGTCTAACACCAAGAACCTCTTAGTTTAAGTTCAATACATAGCAATGGCACTTAAAAGTCACTTAGTTTAACAAAAGTGGTTTACTGTGCCATAACACTGCAAGAATATGCAAGGATACAAGAGCACCTAGATTCTCTGGGCCTCAAATTTCCAAAAACAAACAAAACTAGTGTTAGCAGGACAGGAAACAATGATGTGTATTGTTCTCAGAAATCCACTTAGTCTAAAAGGTCTCACTTTTGGTGTCCATGTTTATACCTTTAGGCATTCAAAGTTAGGCAGAGTCCAATAAGCTCCCAGGACAGCTTTATTGACTTTCAGGGAAAATTAATTTCTATTTCAGGAAAACAGGGCAACCATGGTCCTATCACAAATGTGTTTAATATTTAAAATTTTCTGCATTTGTTTGCAAGCCATCTTTAATATACCCTATAATGTGGTTAATTTTTGAAGAGGTACCATCCACTGCTGAGAAATAGGCATATTTCTTTCAATTCATAGCTTTCATCTTTAATATTCTTAAAGTTTTATTCAGGTACTCAACTTGTTACTTATTTAATTTCTATTACATTGATACAGGTCTGAATGGAGTACATTCAAGTTTCTGACTATTGTAATTTTACTATCTTTTTTCTATTTGTAATTTGCATAACTTTACACTTGTTTTTATATGCCCTTCCATTTGGTGCTTATAAGTTAAGTGTTTCTATTTATTCATTGTCTATGGTGCTTTTAAACATAATCTACTTTCCCTGTTTCTCTTTTAATCAAGTCTATTTTTTTCTGTTTATCTGAGATCATGATTTCCATCTCCTTTTATAAAAGCTTATTTAAAGTATAACCGAAGTTGCCCCAGAACCTTATTTTAACTCTGTATGAATCTTTCTGTTTTAATCGTCGTTTCTTGTACTCCACATGCTATTGGCTTCTGCTTTTTAATCCATTTTTCTATCGTCTCCTATTTAATAAGTGAGTTCATTCCATTCACACTTACAGATATGATCATTAATTATGCATTTCCTTATATCTTATTCTTTAGTGTTTTTCCTTCTCCTTTGTCCTGCTCTTTTTCTTTCCCAATCCTCAATCACAGGTTTTTGCTTTTGTTTTCTTTCCTTTTTAACCCTTCTTTGTGAGCCACTTTTTGATGCTGGAATTTTTACTTCATTTTAATTGTATATTAAATTGTGAATTGAATAAAGTTTTACATCTTCTGTGTTAAGCTGTTAATTATCCTTCCAAGTCTTTCCTTTAAAACTGTCATTTCATTAATTTCTTCAAAGCAAAAACAAAATGAAATAAACAAAAAAACCCTTGCTTCATTTTTCCCAAGTAGTTTCATTGACTTTGGGGTTTTGTTCTTCTTTTATGATGTGATCATGGATGGCAGGAGCAGTTCCAATAAGACAGGGATCTCCAAATTTTCAGCAATGTGCCAGACAAGTCTGAGATTTGTAAACTCTCAATCCAAGTTTGCAGTTAGGCAACATTGAAGCATCAGCACAAAAGCTCTAGGTCTATTCTATATCAACTACTTGGAAGCCTCTTCAAGTTTAGAATGAAAGAATTTTAAGAATGCCCCTGGCCCGTACTACCTCCCTTAGTCAGGTCTGTGTACTGGATCTCTGATCCTATTCTAGAGCCAGAGGAATAGATCTTATAGTCTCACTCCTGGACTGCATTGTCTGCCCTGGGACAATCCTAGCTTCATCGTCCTTCCTTTCCAAACACTGCTCTGAGGTCAGGGGAACACAAATGAAAGCAAGAGTTAGGTCTGTGATTCTGGAACACATGCAAAGTGTAGACCCTAGCCACAGCTTGTGCTAGAAGGTTCCAAGGCCTGATTCAAGTGCATAGCAACACAGCTGCAGAGTTACACATGGTCTACACTTCTGCTTTGGTATGCAGCTTGCTTTGGGCTTTCCTGTTTGGACCGCCTTCCCTAGTGTCCTTAATCTACTGGCTGTCATATTCATCCTTCATTGCTGAGGAAGACCATGCCATCAGAGAAATGATGACGTTACTTGCACTTGACTTTGTTTTGAGTGAGGGAGGGCTATGCAGGTCACCAGCCTCACTTCTCCTCCAGAGCCATCTGAATCCAGAGACAAGATATTCCTCAGGATGACTTGAAATGGTCCAGGATGCACTGGGAGACCTCGAGCCCTTTAGGCCAAGGTCTTTGCAGGTACTCATTTAGGGTGAGGCAATGCCCATTCATTAAATAAGCCTATTTAAAAAAGGTGGTTTTTCCTTGAATTTTCTGATCACCTTTAAGTCTAAGACCCTTCTTGCATCTTTCATGGAAGACCTGGGGTGGGTCCTTCGTGTTATTCTGCTATTTTCCCCAATCTCTTCTTTCTAACTTCCATTTGCTGTTCCTGGTTCCGCCTTCTTACATTAAGCAGAATAAGTTAAATACCTCTTTCATATGTCAGAAGCCAGCTATCATGTCTACTCTAAGCCTTCTACTTCTGTAGTCTGAATGTTTCTAAGTTCATTAATCTTTCCTTATGTGGCAACAACTGAAGACCTTTACCATATAGGTCACCATCTTCCACATAGATTTCAGGATCATCCTAGTACTTCAAAACACGTGGTACCAAGAAATAAGAGTTCACAGTCCAGATGTGATCTGATCAGGGTAGAGAACAGTGGGTTTATCACCTCCCTAGGCTTGGACATCATGCCCTTCAATATAACCTAATACTTCATTAATCTGAGGGGCTGATATATTAATCTACAGTGAGTTTGCACAGTGAACCTCCTCTCACCCTAAACCAAAAAAGAAAAAAAACCTTAGATCTTTTTCTTTTCGCCAAGACAAAATGCCAACTAAACATCTTATGTTTATGGAAATGATTCCTAGAACCCAAGAGTAAGACTTCACAGTTTTTTCCCTGTTAAATGTAATTTTATTAGATTTCTCCAGTGCTCTAGATTGCCTTACTTTTTGGATACTGTTATCTAAAGGGAGACTCATTCATTCCCTCATTACCCACTTGCAATAATACTACACTCAGATGATGAGTCCCCTTATAATATATGTTTTCTGCTCCCAGGATATTTAGAGTTTAATCAGGGATAAGGCACCAACACAGATAACTAAATGTATTATACAAATCCAATAAATGGATACAAGACAAAATATTATGCAAGTCCTAAGGGAGGAAAGATACAATTAATTATTTGGGTTTAGAAAGTTTATGGGAAGAGACACATTTTGAGATGGATTTTAAAGAATGAGTAGTACTTTGACAAAGATGTTACATTTCTAAAGAGAAGGAGCAGGATGAACCATGGCACAGAGACATATGGCAACATCTTCGGACATGCCCTGGGAAAAAGGGAATGGGGAATCATAGAGTTCTTGAGTTTGGGTAGAACATAGAGTAAATGGAAGAGATTAATTATAAGTCACAATGTGACATTCTCTAATAGCACAGTGGACACTTTTGAAAGTTGCATGAAATCGTTAAGTCATTAGGTATCCTTAGAGCATGAAATTGATTTTGTAAAGCAAGCTTAAGTTAGGAAATAGTAGCTTACTAAGATTAAAAAAAATCCCCTATGTTTTGGCATTCAAGCAAGCTTACTCTTTCTGGCAGATAGGAATTTTAAAAAAAAATGTCATAATTCTTTCAGCCCAGAAATAATCCTTCAGATTGGGTTATTTAGTGTTCCCAACTCTAAAAAATGCCCATCATTCTCTCAGGGGATTTTGTAGATAACAGAATAAATTGATATTCATTATTTCACTTGTGACATCATCAAAGGGCCTTATAGTTATAAATTCCAAGATGCCACCATAGCCCCACATTCCTCCAGGCTCAGATGTATTTTGTGTCTTTTAGCAGAGGTCAAGGGTTTTGTTTAAGCATAAGGAGGTGCCCAATAATATTATGGCCCTAGGTAGGGGAAAAACAATTCATGGAGATACTTGAGTACTAGTACTAGTTTTCCTGGAAACAGGAAACAGAAGAAAACCTGTTTAAGTAGAGGATCACTGGTCAGAGCTGGAACTCAGTTTTTAGCATCTCTTATGGAACTAAACTTAGTTAAGTGCTCTTATAATCCCTCCTTCTCATGTACAGTGCAAATTTATTCATGCCTATTAAGGTTTTTGATGCAGATTTGTGATTTCATCCATCCAGGGAATTTCTGGTGTGAAATCTCCCACCACTGATGCTTACTGAGAGTTTGGTTGAAAATTAGACTTAAAAAGATACCTGGGATCTCTAAGAAATAAAATGAATTGCTCATGATTTCACAGAAAGTTTAAATCAAAGGTAGAATTTGAACCTGATCTTTTCAACCTCAAGGGCACCTCTCTGTGATCAGCACTACACCATGCTGCTTCTCTTATATAGATAAAGGAGAAAATATTCAACACGTTTTCTTATTCTGATGTTAAAAATTTAAGTTATCAACTCACCCAGCCGCCCCCCAAAATTAAAACCATGCAAACTAATGAGAATAGTATATAGTTTAAGGAAGGCAGTTGAGAATCCTGACTGAGCCTTGTGCTATAGTGAAATCCTCTTATTGCTGTGGGGACCAACATGTTCTCCTTTGACAAGGACAGATTTTAGATTAAGCACTTTGATGTTGTAAATTACCATTCTTGATGGCTAGTGTCTCTGGTCTAAGGTGCCTTAGAAAAATAGAACAGAACTGTGAAAGGGTGTGGATTTCAATGAAGGTAAAGCTCTCTTTCATAAACATCCCCAGCCCCCACTCCCAAGTCTCTACATTTTAAGGGAAGGAATAGTAATGTGAGGACACTGCTGAATTTAAATGGAGATAAAGGACATTATAATTACAAATTTCAGGATCCAATCCCAAAATGATAGGTTGACAGTGTCAGACCCATCCAGTGACCAATTACAATTACATTTAAGTCTAGCCACCCAGATAAGAGAAGGGGGAGAGCTGAGGGAAAGAAGTACCTCTTTGGATTCATCTTCAAACTCATAAGGTATTTCATTTTACAAATTATCTGCACACTGCCCCGGCTAAATAATTAATGTTTAAATAAGGTACATATGGCTATTTTTGAACAGAGGGAAAAGAAGAAGACAGGGAATTACAGACAGAGTGAGGCAGCCTATTTTTCCCCTGTCACTCAGAGATAAGGCATTAGCATTGCTACAGCATGAAGGCTGCCTCCCCTAGGAGATGGCTGCAGCTTCTAGTTCATTGTTTTCAAGCCCATGCTTTAGGGTAGTAGGCTATTTTTAAGGGGGGGTGGGGAATATGGGTAGGAAAAAAGGGGGCAATAGTAATAGGTCAGAATTCCTATCAGTCCAAACCACAGAGGTCTGCTAGGAGTTCACAATACAGTTTGGAGCACAGTAAGCAGCTATTTCCTAAAGCACGTATGCTTTGCAAAATCAATTTGTGAGCTCATTACATAAATCCATCTTAAACTATTTAGTCTATATTTAACACCATAACAAGGATAGTCAGGGTAAATTAAATGGATTTTGTTTCCAGGTGGCAGAGAGCCAAAGTTTGTCCTTTCTATTTTAAGTTAATGCTGGGCTCTCTAATATGTGTACACCACAAACAGGAGGGACAGAGGGAAAGGGTGATGATTTCCCCCACTCCTTTAGATATTAACAACAAATCATATCTACATTTTTTCAGTCCTGAGAGTTTTGGGAACCATATACTTATTGCCTCACAGCCCCTGCATGCTCCCCTGGTCCTGTTATTTCAAAACAGCAACACTGCAGGAGTCCCCTCCTCAATCTTGTGAAACATGTATTGTTCTGTGTTTTGTAAGAGAATGAGTTTTATCAGTGAAGAGAGGAAAAAAACAATCCCATAGTTCATCAGAGAATTATGATGCCCATGACGCTGTCAATTCTCTTATTAAGTCCTTAATTACCATCTTTGTTATTTCTCTCTGCTTCCCATAAGCCTACTCTAAGTCAATGCAAAATTGCTCCCATTTCTTTTTTTAATATTGTTTCCTGAATTCATTCTTTCTTCTCTCTTCATTAATCTAAAGACAATTCTGGTCCACCTTAGATCTGAACTACTACAAGTGTATCTGAGCATTTATTCTTTGACCTGCTCCAACCTCCAGTTCTATTTCCTGCACAGTAAAAAGAATCAGAGCCAACAGACACCATTTCGATCTATCCATTGCTTTACTCTCAATGTTATAATGGCCTATGATGATTCACAAACATGAACTTGTATGTTAGGATCTTCCAACAGTTGCCTCCTTTTCACAACTACCCTTCTTTTTTGCTACCTTTTAGCTCACACCTTGTACTTTTGTCAAGAAAGGCCAGTAAGTACCATCTGTTGAAAATTTGCTTTCTGAAGTTTTTACCTATGCCTCTATTTGACTTAATATTTCACTTAACCAGTCGTAATAATACCTGACACTTTTCACAAAATTTCCAATGCTACATCATGGTAAGCAAGTGATTTTTGATTTTATTATGCTACAACAGCAAACCATAAGCTTCAGTGCTCTCCAAACTCCCCACACTTCTGAAAAAATCCACTTATTATAAGAACAAATGACTGTAATCAAACAAACTCTACTAATGCCTCTGGAAAAGATAGAATTAGTGGACTGTCCTACTGTCCCACTCACCAGCCATTTGACTTCAAACAGTAAAACACTTGTCCTTGGAGATCATTCCCATACACACACACACACACACACACACACACACACACACACACACACACACACACACACACATATATATATATATATATATATATATATATATATACATATATATGTATGTTTTCCTCCTATTAGAAAGTTATTCTTTGAGGTCAGGAACCGTTTTATTTTTATTTTTGAATACCCAGAACCAAGTATAGTGCTTGGCAGATGGTAAATGCTTCATAAATGGTTTTCTAAACATTCCTCCATTAATTTGATCAAGCTGGGAAGGCTTCATGTATGTCAGTAACATACTGAGTGTTTGATCCATGAACCATCTTAACGATTTCCACAAAAGTTCATCACTGGGATGCAGATCACTACGCTGTAAAAATCTTTACCTTGGAAAACTTTGAATCTGAGAAAAAAAGTGGCCCTCAATTCTGTTCAATTGTTTTCTACTTCTGCAGTGGTAGTTAGTGATGAAGAGATGGAAAACGGATACAAAGGTATTAAGTATCAAAATCTCTTTGGATTATATATACAGATAACTGCTAGTATTCTAAATATGAAATATTTGTTCAGTGACTCATTGCTTAATATTCTATGGAGTCATTTTCTTTAGGTAGCATCTTGACATTTACATTAAATGTGCCTGTTTTAACTAAAATGATCAGTATGTTCAGTCAGAGCTCTGTCTTGACAAGTTAAACCACTGTTCTTTTGAGCTTTTTCCACTGAAACAGCACTAATAAAAATAAAACTAAGAGCTGACTTTCACATACTGCGATATGTGGGAGAAAACCTTATGAGGTAAGTTGTGTAGCTATTATATCCTCATTTTATGGATGACCAAGGTGCGTGTCAGAGAGCTAGAAATACTTTATTTAGGTCACACAGCTACCAAATGATAGAAGCCAGGATTAAAACCAACGTCTCATTCCAGTGCTTGCTATTCAATTGTTTCAGAGGTCATTTTAGTGAAAAGAGCAGACTTTCCCTAACTGACAATTGGTCAAAGGAATATAAACAGGCAGTTTTCAGATGGAGAAATCAAAGCTATCTACAGTCATAAAAATCTCTAAATCATCATTGATTAGAGAAAGGCAAATGAAAACCACTCTGTGGTACCACATCACATCTATCAGATTAGGTGACATGACAAAACAGGAAAACTTTTGCTGTAGAAGATGTGGGAAAATTGCAACACCAATGCATTATTGGTAGTGTTGTGACCATTCTGGGGAACAATTTGAAACTATGCCTAAAGGGCTATAAAAATGTGCGTACACTTTCACCCAGTAATACAATTTCTAGGTCTGTATCCTAAAGAGATCATAAAACAGGGAAAAGGACCAGCATATACAGAAATGCTTATAGTACCTCTTTTTGTGGTAGCAAAGAATTAGAAATTGAAGGGATGCAAATCGGTTGAGGAATGGCTGAACAAGTTGTGGTATATGAATGTAATGGAATACTATTATGCTACAAGAAATGATGGATGGTTAGACTTCAAAAAAGTGCAGAGAGATTTATATAAACTGATGCTGAGTGAAATGAGCAGAACCAGGAGAACATTGTAAATACTAACAGTCACTTTATGTGATGATTAACTTTCATAGACTTGGCTCTTCTCAGCAATGAAAGCATATATAACAACTCCAAAAGCCTCATGATGGAAAATGCCATCCACATCCAGAAAAAGAACTATGGAGTCTGAATGCAGATCGAAGCATATTATTTGTTCCCTCTCTCTCTCTTTTTCTTTTGTTTCATCTTTCTCAAGGTTTCTCTCATTGGTTCTAATCATTCTTTACAGCATGACTAATGTGAATATAGGTTCAATATTAATGTATATGTAGAGTCTATATCAAATTACATGCTGTCTTGGATTGGGGGTAGGGAAAATTGGGGAAAGAACTTAGAACTCAAAATTTACAGAAGTGAATGTTGAAAACTAAAATTAAATAAATACATTTAATAATTTAAAAAAAAAAAAGTAGAGCAGACTGGCATTCCCAAGTAGATATAGCATTCATCTGCGAATTAACTGTCCTTCAGAAATTCTAGAAAATAAATTAGCATTGGGTCTAAATAGCTTCAATTTCACATTATTTTAAAATTGATCCATTACATCTTAAAACAAAGGTTTCTGCACTGGGTAACTAGATAGTTTGAGAGTAAAAAGGAAACTATAGTTCTATATTTTATACCAATTTCCCAATTAGTACAAACATTGTTAAGTGATCACATGTATTTGAATTAGTACTACTTGATGGTACAATTATGTAAATTATAATGATTTGTTCCAGCCCAAAGGAAATATGAAATATGAAATCAAATAGTGCTGAATACTTCACAAAATGTTCACAGTAATCAGAGACTAGCTGTATACAACTTCTATAAATAATCTCTATATATTTGCTATATTCATTCTGCCTTTAAGGTCTACTTATTCTTTCTCCATAATATTGTAGAGATGCTATATTATTATATCCCATCCTCCCTATTCATAAAAGTATTGCTTAAGTCTTGAATTTGCTCATGTTACACTTGGGCTGTTTAATTGGTGCCACTCACAGGTCACATATCACAATATGACTAGAATTCTTTGTTTATATGGTACCTCTCTCTTAATAGGTTGTATAGTAAACTTTTCTGCTCACTCAACTCAGTGTCTAGTACATCACTTCACACACAGCAGACATATGATAACTGTTTGCTAAATGAATGAAAAAACTCTTTTGCTGTGCTTCTAGGTGATTGTATTACCACTTTTAACTCTTTTGCAAAAGAGCAACACTCTCTTTCCCTCTCCACACTTCAATGGGCATTGTTTGAATTACCCTACTCTCCCCTTGAATTGGTTCCTAAATGACTCCTGGATCAAATCAGAAACCATGACTATTAAAGGATCTGATTAAGGATAGGATCATCAAATATGAAGTTATAAAATGTTAGAAAGGAAGGGAATACAGCCATCAAATGAACCAACTTCTTCATCTATAAAATGGGATATTTACATTCCTTCTTTCTCAAGTTTTTTGTAAAGAACTTCGTGAACTTTAATAATTTGTTAAAATATGATATCTACTAAAAGCATGCTCCTTCTACCTCCCTACTTTTCACTGTCTTCCATATTTTGCTTCACTTCCTATGCGTTCTTTCCTTACATGGCCCTGTCCTGGAGTAAAAGTGGCTTCCTGGTAATCCAGAGGTTCCCTCCATATGTATCACAAAACCCTTCCTCCAAGCTTCAGGGCATCTTGTGATACCGGCCTTGAACACAAAACTTAACAGCAGTCTTTGATCTCCTTGAAAACAGGCACTTGTCTTTTGCCTTTCTTTCTATGTGGAATGGTCAACGGGGTTGTTAACAGGTGGCCACTAGGCCACATCTGGGCTTCTAGTGAGGTCCTCTGGCCGAATCCAAACTTCATAGAACAAATCCCCTTAATAAAAGAATTTGTTTTATAAAACTTGAACTCAATCGAAGGGCTGCACCCAAGCACCTAGAAAAGTACATGTGGTCTTGAGGCCATAGGTTCCCCACCCCTGAGTTAGCAAAATGATGCCTGGCATATAAAAACTGCTTGATAAAGGCTAATTAACTAGTTGACTGATGATGCTCCCCATTATCTATTTAGTAATAGGTTACTTTTACTTGAAGCTATAATCATAAAAAAAGTTCTCTCTCCTTTACCTTTCCCCATCCCACTAACGTGAAATGTTTAGGCTAGGAATAATTGAGTGGAGCCCAATATTGAAACTTCCTAGACTAATAAACACTGGTTGTGGAGAGGAAAAAGAAATAAAACATGCCTCTTATCTTAGATGAGAGGTAGAAAAAAATAAAGGGGTCAAATGTTGCAGAGATGCGTTCATTTAGTCTTTTGATATAGCTTAATTGTTTTCTTTCTTACAAGAGAAGGCCCATGAGAAATGGGGATAGAACTTTACTGTGATATAACAAACAGAACACATTAATAAAGCTTCAAAGTAATAGTTTTCCTAATATATAGATGAGGAATCTGTATAGTCTGCATCTTTAGCCTTTCTTGTTCCTGAGTTGTTTCCTTTACCCAAAAGTTTCTTCAATTTCAGTTATCTGTGATAGAGTGAAAATCCCTTGATTTGTCATGAGTTAAAAAATCAGTGTGTCTTTCTCCACACATACACATATATAGCTGTCTTTATGATGTATACATACATAAACATGCCTATGCATGTATAGTCACTTTGATGTACAAATACATAATATATGTGTATGTTTATATACCCATATAGAGTTATTTATGATTATATAAGTATTATCCAAAATACACATGAATGTATAGTTGTGTATTTTGTAAATATGATCCTAAGAGCCAATGCTCTTATTCTCATAAAAATCAGTTTACCCATGAAACCAGGAGAAAATCACTGAGATTCTGCATTTTTTTCAAAACAACTCCAGTTAGCCTCCTCTTACCCATTAAATTATGCTTGATCATATACATGCTCTAAAGTGATCATGCTGACAAAAAAAAATCAACTAAAATTGAAGGTCTTTGAAGGAACTATCATACATACCAACATTCTCATTGGAAACTTCAGACCAATTAAGGAGCATAGTAGGAAGAACAATGGATTTTGATGCAGATCTAAGTTCACTTCCATCACTTACTACTTATATAATCCTAGCCCAATCATTTAACTTTTCTGAGCCTTAGGTTCCACATCTGTAAAGTTAGGGTATTAACTTATATGGCCCACAATATTCTTTTCAGTTCTAAATGTATGGTTCTATCATCTTCTGCCTGCTCAGTGCTACCTATGTCTAGGTAATCCTCCAGCCTACTTTACCACTTTGCCTACAAAATATGTTTTTTTTTGTGTGTGTTGTTGCAAATGGATCACATAAAACAAGTGGGAATAGTATGCCAATAATTTCAAATATATAACTTTTAAGAATTCCTAAATCTTTGAGAAGCAAAGAAATAATTACTTTACAAATACTATACTATGTTAAAACCTTTTATAACATAGAGAAACCATCAGAATACACACTTAAAATAATTTTAATTGTAGAACCTGGAAAATAGGAATTTGTGGATAATCTAGCTCATTTTCAATGGAGAAAAATCCTCAGCATGGAAAGAAAAAATATTATTTCATTTATATTTTATTAACCCAAGAATTCATTGCCATGCAGTAAGTGCTGATTTCCTATAACTTTAGCATGGTGCTTCTAAAGTCTTTTAAAGTTTTAAAATGTGATGCTATAATCTCACAATTACCACAAAAATGAGTCAACAGAAAATGTAATATTACTGAAACTGAAACAAAGTAAGGATGAAATATATGGGCAAATAGGACCTAGATTAAAAAAAAAAAAAAAGACAAGAACGGCTATTTGCCTTATCTTATAAATGTGGAAATTTTCCAGGGTCAAGTAACCGACATTTTTTCTATCCTACACTATTTAGTCCCATTTTTGTTCCATTCAGTGAAAATTATGGACTAATAACCAAATTGATGATACTCTACTCTGGATTAGAGAGTTCAAATCTAGGTAAAAAAAACTAACCTGTTTTGGTTGCTATAGAAAATTATATTAAAGGAAAAAGAACTTAATTTTAAAAGGTGACCAAAAAAATAACAAAGGGGAACATCCTTCAAGCCTCTTCAATAGTTTAGTTTTTAAATAAATTAATATTGACATTTACTATTATTTTATAGATAGAAAAAGTTTATGACTATATTAGATTAAATGTGCATGCACCTAAAATGACTTATTTAATGCAAATACTTTTTAAAAAAGGAAAGTATTATTGGATACATAGTAACTACTTGAGGACATTCCAAGTTAATTGCCTTTGCTTAGGATGGAAAGAATTTCTAAAGATCCAAAGCATACTTTTTCTTACCTTTGAATCACAGATGAAACTCTTTTTTTATCTAAATATAAATTTATTTATTTAACTTTTTACATTCATTTTCACAAAATTTTGGGTTCCAAATTTTCTCCCCATTTATCCCCTCCCCCCACCCCAATACAGCGAGCATTCTAAATTTCCCTATCACCAATCTGCCCTCTCTTCTATCATCCCTCCCTTCTCTTGTCCCCATCTTCTCTTTTGTCCTGTAGGGCCAGATGACTTTCTATTCCCCATTAACTGTATTTATTTCCTAGTAGCAAGAACAATACTCAACAGTTGTTCCTAAAACTTTGAATTTTAACTTCTCTCCATCCCTCCCTCCCCACCCATTCCCTTTGGGAAGGCAGGCAATTCAATATAGGCCATATCTGTGTAGTTTTGCAAATGACTTCGATAATAGTCGTGTTGTGTAAGACTAACTGTATTTCCCTCCATCCTATTCTGCCCCCCCCTTGTTTCTATTATGTCTTTTGATCCTGTCCTTCCCCAAGTGTTGACTTCCAATTGCTCCCTTCTCCCATTGCCCTCCCTTCCATCATCCCTCCCTCCCTGCTTATCTCCTTCTCCCCCACTTTCCTGTACTTTAAGATAGGCTTTCATACCAAAATGAGTGTGCATTTTACTTCTTCCTTTAATCGAATGTGATGAGGGTAAACTTCATGTTTTTTTTTTTTTCAGCTCTCCTCATTTTCCCTCCACTAAAAAGTTTCCTGCTTGCCTCTTGAATGAGATATAATTTACCCCATTCCATTTCTCTCTCCTCCCACTACATTTCTCTCTACCCTCTCTCTTCCCACTACCCTCTCTCCTCCCACTACATTTCTCTCTCACCATTTACCTTAATTTCTTTTAAGATATGGTCCCATACTTTTCAATTCACTCTGCTCTCTGTCTCTGTGTGTGCATGCTTATGTGTATGTGTGTGTGTGCATGCAGGCATGTACATGTGTGTGCATGCGTGTGTGCGTGTGTGTGTGTGTACGTTTGTGTGTGGTCCCACCAACTACCCAGATACTGAAAAGTTTCAAGAGTTACAAATATTGTCTTTCCATGTAGGAATGTAAACAGTTCACCTTTGGTAAGTCCCTTATGACTTCTCTTTGTTGTTTACTTTTTCATGCTTCTTCTCATTCTTGTGTTTGAAAGTCAAATTTTCTTTACACCTCTGGTCTTTTCATCAAGAATGCTTGAAAGTCCTCTGTTTCATTGAAAGACCATATTTTCCCCTAAGTATTATACTCAGTTCTTCTGGGTAGGTGATTCTTGGCTTGAGACCTAGTTCCTTTGACTTCTGGAATATCCTATTCCACACCCTTCGATCCCTTAATGTAGAAGCTGCTAGATCTTGTGTTATCCTGATTTTATTTCCACAATACTGGAATTGTTTCTTTCTAGCTGCTTGCAAGATTTTCTCCTTGACCTGGGAACTCTGGAATTTGGCCACAATGTTCTTAGGAGTTTCTCTTTTTGGATCTCTTTCAGGTGGTGATCAGTGGATTCCTTCAGACTTATTTTGCCCTCTGGTTCTAGAATCTCAGGGCAGTTTTCCTTGATAATTTCATGAAAGATGATGTCTAGGCTCTTTTTTTGATCATGGCTTTCAGGTAGTCCCATAATTTTTAAATTGTCTCTCCTGGATCTATTTTCCAGTTCAGTTGTTCCAATGGGATATTTCACATTATCTTCCATTTTTTCATTCTTTTGGTTTTGTTTTGTGATTTCTTGGTTTCTCAGAAAGTCATTAGCCTCCATCTGTCCCATTCTAATCTTGAGAGAACTATTTTCTTCAGTGAGCTTTTGAACTTCTTTTTCCATTTGGCTAATTCTGCTTTTGAAAGCATTCTTCTCCTCATTGGCTTTTTGAACCTCTTTTTCCAATTGAGTGAACCTATTTTTCAAGGTGTTATTTTCTTCAGCATTTTTCTGGGTCTCCTTTACCAAGGAATTGACCCATTTTTCATGCTTTTCTTGCATCTCTCTCATTTCTCTTCCCAGTTTTTCCTCCACCTGTCTAACTTGATTTTCAAAATCCTTTTTGAGCTCTTCCATGGCCTGAGCCCTCCGGACATCCACCTCGGATGTCTGGGATAGAGAGGCCCTGACCTCCATGTCTTTCCCTGAGGGCAAGCATTGTACTTTGTCATCGGAAATGAAAGGAGGAAGCAACATCTCTTCTTCAAGAAAGTAGGTCTGTATGGTCTTATTTTGCTTCCTTTTTCTGGGCATTTTCCCAGCCAGTTACTTGACTTCTGAGATTCTTCTCCACCCCTGCCTAGATCTGCCCAGCTAGTGCTTGGGGTCTGAGATTCAAATGCTGCTTCCCAACCTCAGGGCTTTTTGCGGTGGGTGCGGCTGCTATTCAATGTGAGTTTAAGTTCTAGTACTTGGGTGGGGGTGGGGCCACCTCACAGGCTCAGTTCCCTCAGGGGGTTTATGCAGAGACCTTCGGTAATTGAGCTCCTGCCTGCTCTCGGAGTCCCAGGCCTGCTGCTGCCTCTGCCCCTGCCTCCCAAGGGGGCCCGAGCCACGGAGACACCCTGCTCCCCTCTTGGCCATCCCAGAAGTCTCTCTCACTGACCTGCAGCGCCTGTAGGTGGAGGGACCTTCACAGCCGCCAGAGATTCAGTCCCTGACACCTGCTCGGATCTGCTCCTCTGGGGCCGCAGGGCCAGGGCAGCTCAGGGGTGGGCTCCGCTGTCCGGAGTGCGATGGACCCCTGTTGACGGCCTTCCAGGGCTCTCTGGAATGGAAATCTCTTCTATTGTGTTGGTGCCCGGCTTGCAGTACTCCAGAATTTGTGGGGAGTTCCTTTTACAGGAAATTTATGGGCTGTGGATTCGGAGCTAGCATATGTAAGTCTTTCTACTCTGCCATCTTGTCTCCTCCCCCCTGAAACTCTTTTTTTAAAAAGCTCTCCCATGATATTTGAGAACTCCTTAATTCAGTTATAACAGATCTGAAAAACCTATGCTAAATGACCCACTCTATACATAGAATCCCCAGTCTGGGACACTGACTGGGAAATACTTTTGATTCACTGCATCTGCATTTATAGGGGAGTTGAGAACACTTTTACCCCCATACCAAATACAGTGAAGGCCTTAAATCATAGTCATTTTCCATAGTAAGAATTGATAATTACACTTAATTGTCTGTCAGTAACTAATGCCAGATTAGGAAGTACATCACTTTCATGTTAGCTACATTCTGTTACACAGTCGTTTCAGTGCTGTTGTGCTGGCAAATTAAATCCTAACAGATCTTGAAGTGTTAAGACTAATTGTGCAATTACTCATCCCCTCACAAAATCCTGTTGAAGTAATGATGTAAAAAAAAAAATTAACATTCAGGAAGAAATGCTGCAATTAGTGGCAGTTAATATAGTTAGCAAAGTCGGTCAGTGCCTATAGACTTTCTTCTTGCCTTTTAAGTTTGCCATTTTTTCTCCTCAAATTGATAAGGCATTACATAAAAAAAATGTGGGATACAACTTGTACTTTCTATGCCTTAAAGCTTAAGCTTAGGCTTAAATTATATAATTCTAGACCATGTGATGTACCACCTTATTACAATGTGCAAAATTCAACATCATTCTTAATCATAACTTTTCTGAGAAAGACAGGTAATTGATAGCAATTCACAGTTTTCTAAATGCCTAAGCAATATATTTCCCGTAGTACAGTAGAACTCCATCATAACAGTGGTTCGGGAAACTGCAGATAACACTAGCATGAAAGGATATTCTTGTTAAAGTGAAAGGCATGCACTATAAGTTACTCATGGGAACATGAACTGCTACATAATAAGCTTGAATTCATGGGCCACACTGGTGGTGCTTTCTAATAGAATTTACTCTTCTTACAATCACTTGACTTTTTTTTTTCCAGAAGCCTTTTTTGCAGTTTTGGAAATAAAACACCATGTCACACCTTTAACTGGGATCCCAATTTTGTCTTAACTCATTTTTCATATTCATTTCAAAATGTTCTGCTCAGCTTTCACCCTATCACAGCTGTTTTCTGAACGCCAAGATTTACTTATTCCCTCTGGGTCTTACTACTTGTCGCCTCCACCCTATAAAGTGGACTGCCTGGCTCCCGTCGCTCACCATCCATGGCATCACACTTGGTAGTACGATTTTTCTCTACAACTTGGTTCAGGATATACACTTCTTCTACATAAATAGATGATTGCTGAAATGCACATCTAACAGGTATACAAGTAACACAACCAAAGCAATATAATTAACTTGCCATTCATTATTGCAGAATTCAAATTTACATGCCAAGTAGAAGCATTTTGAGATGTGATATGGAGCTAGCCTCAGAGTAAGAAAAAAAATAAAAATCACAACTTGTCTCATGTCTGTCCTCTGTCAATTTAGCTGTGCAACACTGGACAAGTGATTTGGACTTACAGTATCTCCACAGGAAATTGAATAAGTCTAATGTTGCAGAGTGGATACTAATATGTAGTAGGAGTTTTGTCATCAATGTTGTTCTCTATACCAAGGAAATCATATGTCTACTAAAGGGAAAAAAAAAACATGCAATATATCCCCAAAGTCTTATTTGAGATTTTAGCTATTAAAGCTTGAATGCCTTAAGACTGAAAGAATTAGTGCAGATTTAAGCTACTAAAGCTTAGGTAAAGCTTTAGTAAAAAGTTATTAAAGCTTTAGGAAATAGGTTTAATACCTTAAAATTTCACTAAGACTTTGGGGAGTTGTATCATGATTCCTTTCCTCTTTGATCAACTGACTAACAAAACATTCGGTTAAGTTCTTTCTATTGGCCACATGCTATACTAAGCTTTGGAGATAAAAAAATCAAGGCTGTTCATTGTAACTTCTTATGCCAGTTTTATATAGACAGTAGTGGTGAACTGAACCTCAGGTTGTGAATCTCATTCTCTGATTGCTCAAAGCCCACTACTATTAACTAGGCTTTCAAAGACTGAGTATAATATACTTTTAAAGAATGTAAATGGTGGGGTGGATCATGGGGGTAGGAGGGTATCTGACTTCTACCTGTAAGGAGCTGCATTTCTTTTACTTGTGATAGTACATCAATTGAAAACACTTTAATTCTCACAGAGCATTGTCAAGAGAAGGAAGAAAGCAGTTCACTCAAATCAGTCATCAATAGAATGTTAATTTTTTTCTCTAAGCCACTAGTTTCCAAAAGGAGGGTTGATAATTGTTTATAAAAGATGATATTGAAACTTCATGAGGCTTCCCTGAGTACCAACTCGCACAGAATAGATCATTGTCTGGGCCTCACTGAGGAACAGATTGTTGAGGTTGCCAGGGGTAACTCTCAGTCAGAGGCCCGTGGACAGGCCAAAACTGAACAGCTGGGCAACATGGGGTTCACGCTGTGTCTGAATATATATGGTGACCATTTATTGACCAATTTTTAAAAGACAGGGCTGTGTGCTCATCACCATGGTCAGCCCCATCACTTAATTTATATGTATAGCTTGCCTCTCTACCATCTGTGCATGCTGGCCTCCTCAACATCTCTGAGGAATTGGAGTGGCATTGTTTGAAGATCTGATTAAATATCCAGGAAAAAGTCATCCATCATTTATAAGGGGGAAATGCAGACAGTTACAATGGTGTCCTGCAGCCCTTTAGGATTTTGTCTTCATTTTCTTTTGCTTTCATTCTAATCCAATGCCAAACATAATAAACACTGACCATGAGTACAGAATTTACTGACAGCATTTTAACATCTAGGTGGAAGAAGTAATGAATTATCCAGTTTCCTCTGGGCAGGTTCTGCTAATGTATTAAAACTACATTACTGCTAAGGGTAGCCCTGTTCCCCCAGGCTTATACCTACTGAAAAATAATCAAAGAGCCCAAGCTGAATGCTGGCTTCTGTGATTAAAGGCTACCTGTTGGATTATGGTTTTCCTCTGTGATGAGGATTCTTGTATGTAACTTAATCTGAAGTAAAATGTGCCAGTCTGATTCCCTAAGTAATCATCAGTGAGCCAAAATGTAGTGTGCATAGTTCTGACTGAGTTGGAAGCAGTCCTTTTCTCTTCTTTCCCCTTTCCTCTGCCTTATTATTATTTTGTTTTATTTAAAACCATATATTTACCTGCACATAGTAACTTAGAATGCAGTACACACTAAATTGAAAAAATAGGATCTTCTGATAAATCAGTGACCTTAAATGATGGTTCATTGTCTTATCCAGTAGGTGGGCTGTTTTAATCCTTAGAGTTTTGAAAATCTTTCCTTATATACTCAACTTTGAAAAAAAAGGGAGGTGGATTATGAGTGAAATCACATGTGAGTATTACAAATGTCTCAAGGAATTGGATAAAGAATGCATTGGATCTGAGTGCTTAACATTCACTTAGATTTTAAAAAATCATCTAAGACAATGAGACCTCATTTAAATATATTTAGTTTGCTTCTTAGAAGACTAATTTTAAAAATGTCAAGAATAACTGAACAGTTAGCATTATCAACAGAAAGAAAATAAGAAAGAAAACATTCAGAATTTAAGTAATAAATGCATGCTCTATAAAGCATCTACTAAAATGAATAATTTATCTTCCTTTGTAAATTACATTGAGGCAAAAATGAAAGAAAATTCTAATTTCCTTTTTATAAATAAGATTCATTCTTTTTGGTCTTATTTCTTGATTTTTCCACTATTGCTAGGCGGTTTATTTCCAAGCAGTTTGTTTTTGAGCATTTATAACACACATTTTATATGAGTGCTACACAAACACAATGATTTTTTAACATCCATTTTTTTAACTATCAGAAACTACAAAATAAGATTCCTTCTTCATCCTATCAAAATCATCTCCAAAAAATCCAGAAGGCATTAACCTCATATAGAATGTAGATTATTTCCTCTGAATATCTTCTAACTTCCCCTGGTCTGAGAGATTTCCCAAATTTTTGAGTCTCCCCTCCAAAATTCATTTGATCAAGGAAACACGCTTTTGTTGAACAGTTAATTCTTGGGTAACCCAAATAATCTGGAAGTGGATCTGGGAGAGACATGAGAATCATTTTGGGTTTTCTAAATTGAGTACTAATCACATTAATTGCAAACAACATTTCAAATGTTCTCAGCTTCTTACCGGGTTCAGGGATGATTAGCTGGGCACTGGTCTGTGTATTCCCAGCATCATTCTCAGCTACACACTGATAAAAACCTTCATCTGACTTTACTACTCCAAGGATCCGCAAATTGCTGCCACCCTAGGGAGAAGAACAAATGACTGTGATGTTTGGGTTTGTTTTTCATATAACAACAAAAATCAGCACCAAACTGTAACTTCCACCAAGCTTTATTGTCACTTTCCTGAATAAACTGGAAGACAGGATGCACTCACCGGGTTTTTGCTTTACTCATATATCTTAAGAAACCTGAGTAGTTTCATAAGAATCTGCTGAATGTAACAGCAAACATGTAATCTGGTATTAGAATTAAGCTTATTACCTTGAATCCATGGACATAACAAAGTACTGACAATACGCATATAAATTGAAGAAACTTCATCAGGTGACAGGTTTTAGTGATGACTTGCCTTAGTGTCTGCCCCATCCCGAAAGATGAGGAGAGATCAATATCACCAGTTGTTACAGGAGAGAGAGAGAGAGAGAGAGAGAGAGAGAGAGAGAGAGAGAGAGAGAGAGAGAGAGAGAGAGAGAGAGAGAGAGAGAGAGAGAAACAGAGAGAGACAGAGACAGAAGCAGAGAGAGACAGAGAGAGACAGAGACAGAGAACAGAGTGGAGAGAGAGAGAGAGAGAGAGAGAGAGAGAGAGAGAGAGAGAGAGAGAGAGAGAGAGAGAGAGAGAGAATGTGTGTATGTAGGGAGGGCAGAGACCACAGCTTCTAGTTCTCATGACATTGTACTGTGACTAGTGGTGGACATGGGCCATCGACACTCCTTCCCTTTTACATATGACTAACTCACTTTTCCCAGTCATATGTCTCTCTGTTCATAGTTTATGACTTTTCAAATAAGCTCTATCACACTCAGAGCATAACAGTTTCCAGTTTATGGAAAAATTGAAGAAAAAAGTTTTTGTTTGTTTTTTTGCTGGCAAGTTTCTAATTATCTTGTATCTTCCATTAAAAACAAACAAGCAAACAAATATATTGAATGAACATAAGCTTCCGCTTCCATGTGGCAAGCCAGTCTGTTTCTTTTTATATGAGGAAAAATATTAAGATCTGAAGGTTGTTTTTAATTTACACTTAACTCAGTTTTAGTTATTAGAAGCATTATTTGTGTAAATTTGAGGCATGCTAAATCACATCCCCTTAAGTCATTAAACGAAAAATATTTTTCCCAGGGAATATTTAATTGTTTTCAGAATCAGGTACCAAATTCTCAACTAATATAAAATTCTTACATATAGGTAATTTCTAATTGGCAATTCTTATAAAAATTCCTATTAATATTAGATGTTTTGTCAGAGGCACATAGTGATATATCACTTTGATCCATGACTCTTAGATTTCTGAAGCTTTGGGGGAAATTTTTTTTTTTTTAAGTATACAATGAGTTTGAGATAGGCATTTTGCATTTTATTTTCCCTCTCCCTAAGATTGTAGACATTTGAAGGGGTTGGCGGTAATGAGTCATGCAGGGAGAAAAATTATTCAAACTGTACAGAAAACAAATGTTACATTTTATCATGTGTCCTTAAGGGCACCCAGCAATTTCCTTTATATGCAAGCAGCATATATTTTATGTGTATACAGCACATTTCAAATTGCCCAATGACAGGTCATTTTTAATTCGGTTATAGGGCAAACAGCAACGCACTTAAAGGAACTACTGGGTTGCAAAGCATTCTAAAGTTAACTTTTCTTTTCATCATCACTTTATTTCCATCAAAATATATAAAATCGATTGAAAATACAACTTTTGAAATATAAAAAATAAGTGAGGAGTGTGAAAAATGGAATGTCATATAGGAACTAAAGGTATACAAAAGATGGTTAAAAGAAACAAATGAAAAACATGGCTGTGCAAGTATTGCTGCAACCTAAAGAAAGGAGATCATATGACATATCATGGGCATCTAGGAGTAGACTTACTACTTGACCTAAAGTTAGGAAGATCTGAGTTCCAATATGGCCTCTGATATCTGCTTGTTGATTGACTGTAACTATGCTGGATTTTCTCATCTTTAAAATGGGAATAATTATAGTACACCTCCCAAGGTTGTTGAAGTAATACTTACAACATATTGAAGTAATACTTGTAAAGTAATGAAGTAATAAAGTACATTACCAACTATATAGTTAAAAGTGGCAATAGTAGTAGTAGTAATAGTGGCGGTAGCAGAAGTGAAAGTATTAATGGTGGAAGTGGTGGTGGTGGTAGTAGTAGTAGTAGCAATAGTAGTAGTAATAGTAAAAGGGGAATAAGAAGCAGGGAATAAAGAACCCTGGGGTACTAATTCTGTTTCCAGCACTCACTTGAGTTTGTTTTGCTGTTGTACCTTGATGATTTCATTGACATAAGGATTTCCAGAAAGGAAATTCCCTCTATCCATGCACATTGATATTTGCCCTGAAAATTATATAGTATTTGAAAGTTGTATGTCGGCTCTAAGGTGAGATGATGAGATTGACAATGACAGACTGAAAGTCACACAGTTAGGACGTTCAGAGGTTACTCTAGAACCTAGACTTACTTTGATTATACCTTTTGCTACATCTCCGGGAGATGTGTCACCTCACCTCTGGATGTCAACTATCTCATATATAAATGAAGAGATTGGACTGTATGACCTTCAAGGTTATTTCCAACTACAAAATTATCGAACTTTTTGTGGAAAATATTTTTTATTGAAACTTTGCATTTTGACATAACAGATATTATGCAATAATCATGGAAATGAATCCTCAGCAAAGTGCATCTATTGAAAATTGTTAAGCAAAAAGGGTGTTAAGCTAAGAAGGGTGGTCTATGAATTTTTCTAGGCAGGTCGCTTGTTATCTTGTCACCTGACGTAAACAAGGAAAGACAGAAAAACTTTCATCAAAAATGATAGTGGCTAAGCTTCTGATAGAAATGTATACATATATACACATTTATATATATATATATATACACACACACATACATATATGAAAGTGCATATACACACATACGTTCATACACACATATAAACATACGTATGTATTCCTTCTACTTAAGCTGTTTCTAGAACTCAATGCAACTAAGAAAGCAATTAAAATTTGTAAAACTTAAAACAAAACCACAGAGTAGGTGGTACATCAAGTAGGTACATCAAGGATAAAACATGATGTTTGCAGGTGGGAAGACCTGAATTCATCAGATATTTATTATCTGTGTCACACAGATGTCTAACGTCTTGGACAAGACACTTCAGATCTCTAAGGCTCAGTATGATCTATTGTAAAATGAGAGATTTTAACTTGATGTCCTCTGAGGTTCCTTCCATTTCTAAGCTGATATTCCTATTATTACTATCATCATAATTCATAATAATTCACATTTCTATACTGTTTTAAAAGTACAAATAACTTTTGTACAAAGATCTCATTTAATGCTCCTCACAATATTATGAAATAGGAAGAATAAATCACTTTCATCTTTATTTTACCAAGGATATCAAATTTCAGAGAAATTAAGACTTGCCCAAGGTCACACACTTAGTGATGGTAATGATGACAAAAATTCCAAGTCTTTTCTGTTAATGTCTCTCTATTTTTCTAATGAGAATTCACTACAAGAAAGACACTTTACTAGAAGCTGAGGGAGACCCAAAAGTTATCTCTACCATCTTCCTGGAGAAAGGACATCCCAGCCTTACATAATTTCTTGATAGAAGCCATAAAAGAATGTTGAAATATACGTAAGTGACAACATAATGAAAGGGAAAGAATGTTGGATTAGAAGACCTGGGTTCCAGTTCTGATTTTATCACTAATTAGCAATGTAACCTCTTCTAGTCATTTAGCCTTACTGGGACTTGGTTAATTCATTCACAATCCAGGAGATTTGGATGAGATTCCTCTCAAACTAGACTGTTGTCGCTAGCTCTAACATGATAATATACTATTACATCAAGTTTGAATCCGTTAAATAACAGGGATTTATTTCAGATCATCTCCTAGACTGTTATTTACTTGAGGAAAATAACTTTAAAATAAATTGAAAACTGCTTTCAAGGAATCTAGTTTGCATCAGGAAGACAGCTTTGTAATACATTTGAAAATCAGGTACAGGGACACTGTGCTCCGCAAGAAAGGTATATCCACACATCACTGAAGAATTACCACAGAATTTGAAAAAAGCTGCAAATCTGAGATGGCAAAATGTAATTACCACTATCTGAAAATAATCACTAGGTATGACCACATCTCCGTTCTTCATCCAGTTCACTGTCGGCACAGGCTTTCCCGAGACAGCACACTCAAACTCAATGTCCATACTCTCATAGGCATAGAGATTGGAAGGGTGAATTAAAAACCATGGTGGAACTGCAAAGACAAAAAAAAAAGAAAGAAAAAGGAAAGAAAAGAAAAGAAAATTAAAAGGTTTGGACTGTAAATGTTGAATATTGAGGACTTCATTCAACTAAGAACATACTACAGTGAAAAAGAAAACATTTGTAATTCAAATTTTCAGCAAAACCCTTAGCTTATTAAACATGAACAAGTGTAGGAAACATTTATTTTCTCAAATACAATTAAACAGTTGAAGTTAATAGTACTTTGCCACAAGGAAAGATTAAAAAGTCAATTTTGAAAAAAAAAAATGGATATATATAATAAATATTCTGAGTACCAAAGTGTTTACATAAAAGTGACCTGGACCCCAGTAGGTAGTCAGGGAAGCAGAGGATGACACACACCTGCACAAGTCTACAGAGAAGAAAGCTTATACTTAAAGCATTGCAGGGTTCCATCAATAACATGAAAATCTGGCTGAGCTCATTCCCTGGTTGAAACTGGTCATTATGATAGGGAGCTTAAGTGAGCTGGATTATCTTTACTAAGGACACATCCTTATTGTTCTAGCAATTATCCATTGTCTTGTATGACCATAATGTATTACTGTTTTCTCATTATGGTATATAATATGCTAATTTAATTTAATTCCTTCATTATCATAATGCTAGTTAGATGATGATGGAAATTGGCAATTGAAGGAAAATTGCTAATATGACAAAAATCACTAATGAATTCAAATATACACCATGCCACCTAAAAATTTTTAATAGTAAGAGAAAAAAACAAAAGCAAGTAAACAAGTGGACTGTTCATTCATTCTCATACATATAGGATCTTGCAGAAATTATCCATCTTAGATATTCATACTCCCTGGGAAGCCATATTAGATTAATTTTAAAGTAACAGACATATATCTTTTCATATAGGACATACATGTGCATTTTTCAAGTGGCCATGCTGAATATTTAATTGATTATATTTCTATTTGCTTTATACAATCCTATGTTATATATGTATACATGTATATACATATACAAATATGCATAATATACACATTTAAACATTGCATTGTGTACTCATGTACGTGTGTGCATATGCATTTAGCTATACAAACATACATTTATGCATATGTTGTATACATATACTATGAATGTGTATGCATATTTGCATATAGTCACATATTTAATACATGCATATATAGTACTCTTGTAGTTATGATGTGTATATATCCATGTGTATATCTTTCTATACTTATCTAAAGAGATAGATATGGATATAGAAAGATTAGATAGATAATAGATGGATTTATGCATTTAATATATGTACCACACTCACACACATTTCACTAGTCACGAGACACAGAACAAATGTCTCAGGTATGGGAGCCAAAGCATGTGTGTTCTGGCTCCTGTTCTTTCATTAAGTGCCCAATCTCTCTAGAGTTTCACTGATGCAGATCCCCCTCAGGAGTTTGAGCTAAACAATCATTTATTTGGATTTTAATATTTGTTGTTCCTGTTTTTTAATTTTACATATAAATAAAAAGATATTTATATAAAAATTTATAAACACAAATTTTATATTAAAATTCGTATATGAATAAAACATAAGCAGCATTTATATATACCACTGAAATTCTGTGTAACTTCTTTGTTTTCCTCTTTCTTTTAAAGTAATTTTTTCCAAGAGATTGCTAGTAGAGGGTATGCATGTATAATATATATATATATCTATATATATATGTGTGTGTGTATATATGTGTGTGTACTTATGTGTATATATATTAATATATATCGTGTGTTTATATATATATATATCTTTTTAAAAGTTTTGCTTTATTTTCAGTAGCAAATTCTTTTATTTCCTTCTCCTTATCTTTCCACTGAGAAGGAAAGGAATACGATACTAGTTACACATATGAATACATGCAAATCATTTCATTCCATCTCAGACATTTTGTGATGATAGGCAAATCTCTAATTGAGGATCTGAATATATTATGCTTCAAAATCCTAAAAATGCCATATAAAATCTGTCAATATTATGCTAAATTACAAACTCCTTGAATGATGTGACAATTTCATTTCATCTTTGCATCATAGGTATTCAATAAAGATCCTATTATGAAGTACACATCTATTTGTTAATGGAATGAAAATATAAATGATTGAGAAGAATTAAAAGTCCTTTGTGTTCTTTAATATAAATTTCAAAGGTCCACTAAATACTCTTAACTCTCTGTCCTTTATCCCAGTACAATGACTATTTGGCTAACTTTAAAGCATTAAATAATTATGAAATGTCATCATCATCATCATCATCATCATCACATTATTATGACCCCCAGATAAATCTCAAAATTCACAGATTCTGGCTTGCATTTGAAACCTAGTAGAGAGAGAGTAAATGAAGGAAACCACTTTCTTTGCCCATTTGACCTTTTCGTTATTGAGGAGATACCCATCTTCAAGAGATTTCCTGCCTTCACCAAATTACTATTTCTATATAACTTGGGAAGAGTGATGAAGTCACCACAATTTATTAAGGCTTGTTAAAGATACAAAAATATTCGTTTTCCAAAAAACAAACCACTCATATCTCCCATACTCAAAAATCATGAATGGTTCAGTAATCTCCAAGAAATAAAAAATGGGTTCTTCTATTGAGCTTACATTTTCTTACAACTTACATTTTCTATTCCTTAACAGACTGTTCTATTCAGACTGGTCTACTTATACAATCAAATAATTTTAGAGTCTGATCATATCTTGGAGTCCATCTAGTCTAACTTTCTCATTTAAAATTATGGAAGTGAAAGCCTGGAGGACTTCTAGTCTATGTACCCAAAGCACCAGACTCATAATATGACTAATAGACCATCATCTTAAACAAAATCATAGGATCATAGTTGCAGAGCTGGAAAGGACCTCAGGGAGTATCTGGTCAAATGAAGAAACTGAGAACTAGAAGTGTTAAGTAACTTTCCCAACATAGTACATGTAGTAAGCATCAGCCCAGATTTGCACTGAATTGGAAACTCTGTCATACTCAAATAAGACTTGAGCTTGGGCAGTTCCAAAGGATATAGGTCCTCAAGAGTCCCCAAAGGGGACTGGTCTGGAAGAGTCCTGAAGGGGGACTCAAAAGGATCACCCACTTGGAGAGCCCCAAAAAGGAATGGCAAAGAATGGAGTTCTTTCACCTCTCATCAACTCCATCCCATACTTCATTCAGGGCAAAGCATTCATCTCCACCAATAAGAAGAGAGTCCCATATCCATAGGCTTGTGTCAGGGTCACAGATAGATATGATAGAGAAATGGGGGAAAGGATGAATGAAGCACTTATTAGATACTTATTGCATGTCAGAAACTTTGTTGAAATCTAGGGATATAAATACAAGAAAACAAGATGATTCCCTACTATTAAAAAGCTTATATTCTAATATGAAAAAAACAAACATAAAAGGAAGTTGAAAAGGGGGAAGAGGAGAGAGCACCTCAAGGGAAAGATGCTGGGGAGCGAGAGAGTCAGGATAGTGAGTTGATCTAGGAGTAAAGTGAATATTGTCAAGGTTCTTCAAGAAATAGCAATCCCAGCCAGGGACTCACCAAACAGGAGAGAAGGATATATGTAATTTGTCTTGATGCACCATAGCTTTCTATATGGTATTTTTTTTTGTAAAACAATTTTCTGCCAAGTCCTTTCCTACAAGAAGGGCCTTGATCTTAGGGATTGCTAACTTACCCCTTAACATTCTTATGTCCCTGTCACCCAGGAGAGTCAGTGGAACTACAGAGTCAAATATGAATTGCTAAAAGGTTAGAATAACAGGTCTTAGTGATTTATTAAATAAAGAAGTGAAGAGGAGGAAAGTTTCAAAGATGCATAAAAAAAGGACCCATATATGTGAAAATATTTATAGCAGCTCTTTCTGTGGTGGCATATGTATATAATGAAATACGATTGCTCTATAAAGAATGATGGGCAGGAAGATTTCAGAAAAACCTAGAAAGACTTGCATGAACTGATGCTGAGTGAAGTGAGCAGAACCACGAGAACATTGTACATAATAACAGCAACATGGCATGATGACCGACTTTGATAGACTTAGATCTTCTGAGCAAGACAATGATCCAAGACAATTCCAAAAGACGCGATGGAAAATGATATCCACCTTCAGAGAAACAACAATGGAAGTCCTCTACTTCTCTGAAATTTAAGTCATAATGAGTTTTCTAGTATACGTACTTAGAATTTTAGTGACTTGTTCACAGTGATACAACTATTTGTCAGAAGCAGGCCTTGCATTCAAGTCTTCCTGGTTTTGAGGGCAACTCTCTATCCATTAATTCCAGTTGTCATGGTAAACATCTTATCTCCACAAATTGATTGCTAGGTTCTTCATGTCAAGGACTAGGTTTTACTTTTTAGTCTTTCCTCAGTATTTAGGACAGGCTTGAATCTTAGAAAGTGCTTCACAAAAAATTGTAAAACTGACTAATTATGGAGAATGAATTTTGTATAACTAATATAGTAATATTAAAGAGTTAAATCTTGGGCAAAGTTGAAGAGAAGCTACTGATCTACATTGATTCAGGGATTTCCTTACCAGAAGTCCTCTACAGTAATGAAATTACTATCTATCTGTCTGTCTATCTATCTATCTATCTATCTATCTATCTATCTATCATCATCATCATCTATCCATAAATATGTACAGATATATTTGAATAGATAGAAATAGACTATACTAAAACTATACACACATACACATATTTCCTGAGACTTATCAACAGACATGATATTACATAATTGAATGAAAGATGAGTTTAGATTTACTTTCCTTCACAAGATGTATTCCTCATATTAAAGATGCCAAATATAATATCTAAAGAGTTCCTGGATTCTCCTAGGCACTATGAAAACACTTGCTTTATATATACAGAAAGGCAATGATGCTAATTTTCTTTATCTTCCCTACCCAAAAAAGGGAGAGGCAAGCCATTATGACAGAAATACTAGTATGGGATTTTATCCTTGAAGAGAAAGTAGAGAAAGGATAGAAAGTAGCTAATGACTCCTCTTGCTCTCAGATCATCAGAAGAGCATGTCCCAATTTATGAATTCATATATTTCAATTCTCTGAATTTCTATAATTTTGCAGTCAGATAGGCTCTTATAGGCTCTATGTTGTAAGAAAATAATGTCTCAATTCTCATGCTAATTTTCCATAGAGAACTTTAAAACATAAGCCATCACATTTGTTCATTTAGCCTACTATGCAGTTCTTTTAACCATCTAAATATAGTGCTAAACTCACCATAAGACCCAACAATTCCTATATACAAATATAATTAATTTCTAGCTCTTTTCTACCTATTAGATTTTCATTCTTTAGTGTTCTGCTACAACACCTCTTCTGCTAAAACTTTCCTGACTCCACAGTAAGATTTATTTTCTCCTCAAATCATCTTATATTTTGAATATCTCCTTTGACTCTATCAAAAACTACCTTGTGTTATAAAGTGTGTGTGTCTGTGTGTGTGTGTGTGAGAGAGAGAGAGAGAGAGACAGAAAGAGAGAGAGAGAGACAGAGACAGAGACAGAGACAGAGAATGAGAGAAAGAGAGAAATTCCCTTCTTTCCCCTTCACACAATAGATTCTTTTTTGATGGCAGTGACTAAATCGTTATCTTTTTTTAAGCTTTCTATTTCCTCAAATTTCAACATAATAATTTATATATACTAAGTATTTAGTAAAAAGTGTTAAATTTAATTGAAACATATTTATTTCCCATTGCTGTCTTGTGCAAATTTTGCTTTCAATACTTTTACTTTGCGATAAGCCACTTTGCTAAATGTTTGCAGTGCCTCAGAAGTCACAAGTTGCAAATACCAGATATAGACTGTTAAAAATTATTCACAAATGGAATGTAGGGAACTGAAATCAAAGATGCTTCTTTGAAGCTCAGAGATAGTATGCTTTCCTCTGGTTCTTCCCAATTCTTTAAAATTAGAAGGCATGTATTTTTTTAAACATTATATGTAGCTTAATTTAACAATAAGTCCCACAAAATATTCTGATGAATGGTCAAAATGAATACAAATAAATTAAAAAGCAGAATTCATCATGAGCAAAATAAATGAGAAGAGGTGCTATAATCCCTAAGTGGTTGCTAGTCTCCTCTCTGAATAGTAAAAGAATCTGGTAATCTTGCTGGAGTGAAATTTCTGTATTGCACAGAAAATCTAACATTCCAGACAGCTCTTTAACAGTTTGGTTGTCAGTAAGATAATGATTTTCAAGCCCATTACCTTTTCCCTTAATCGGGCTATCTGTAGAGAATGACTTGCATTAAATGTTTATAGTATGCTCACTGCCAAGTTGTGAGATATACATATGTATATATATATATATATGTAATATATACATATGTATATCTATCTATATCTACCCAATGTAAAGACATTTTGACATAGGAAATATCACCATTGTATCAACAGATCATTCTCTAATAAAGATTCATTATATCATATGTGATCATGTCCAGATTACCACAAATCATTTCATCTGGTTTGAGAACAGGTTTGTATAGTGCATGTAATCCAAGTGTGATTGGAGCAGAAATAATTATTGTTACTTTGGGTTCTTGTACTTCTATGTCAATGATTCACAAAAAACCTTCATCTCATGTATTAATGCCCCAAAGTAAATGTCAGTCTTACACAACAGGGGTGATCATGTGATCTATTTCAGTTCTGTCTGATGCCTCTGAAAAATCATATTTTCAGTATGTGTATACCAGTTAAAATGTTCTTTAAACTTGTTAGCAAGGACTCTACTGGTACAAAATTGAGCCAATTTAACCTACCATCCAATTCTCCATCCTTGTGACAGATGACTACAGGCATATTTTAGATGCTCTTCTCAAGGATGCATACTCCCATTTCAAGGGATATTTGGAATAATAATGATCTGGCTTTATGTTCTATTTATATGTAGGAGTAGTTTTGGAGAAGTTTAAACTGGAAGTTAGATGTATGTTTCTGAGGTTTGTTAGTTACCCAAAATTTTCTTCACTCTCAATAATTTTCTGATTACAGGAAGAAAAAAAATAAAGCTGAAAAAATCTAAATAAGTAGTCATTTTTTGAAAGCAAGTCATATTATTTAAACAAAACAGGATCATTGGAGATATTAGAATTACATAGAAGATATTAGAATTACAGTAGCTCATAAGTTTCCATAACCTTCTGTACCACATTCTGACTTCAGCTCATCAGACTCCAGCTCAAATCCATATTGTCCATATGTAATGGAAAGAAATTGAGAATACTGAGTTGATATCCTCCTCTTAAGAGTTTATATACCTTCTGACTTGTTACAAAGATTGCCTTCATTCAAATAACCTCAATTCCATTCTCCAGGTCACAGAATCAAAAAGTTAGATGGGATAGAGACCAAGAGAGGCCTCCTTCCTAAGATGGAAATTTATCTGAGTCTTAGAGGAAATCAGAGAAGTCAAGAAGTAAAGTTGAGGAGGGAGAGCATTCTGGACATAGGAGACAGTAAGTATAAAGACACAGAGTTGGAGGGCAGAGACAAGATGTTGGAGAGAGGCCAGGAAATTTTCTTCTCCCTTGAGTTTTCCTTGTAAATAACGTCAAATCAAGCCTCTAAAAGAATTATGGAGCAACAGAATCTACAAAATTATGAAGTGAATTAATTTTCCAGCCCAAGATAACTTAGAAGGATTTCAGGAAAAGTCTCACTTGCGTAAAAGGGGAACACAGCCTAACACAGGTGGTATACCAGGAAGCCAGCAGGTGACTCCAACACATATCAGCAACCATGGCTCTGTGGTTCTGGCTCAGCAGACTAGTGGTTCAGCAGGTCAGCTATAAGGCCTCCAGCCATAACATAGCAAGCAAATTTCCAATCCCAGAACTCAAAGCATAAAAAGTGTGACTAGGCCTTGCTAAAGTAGACAAGTAGTAGACAAGCCATCATCCACTGAGGCCCTGGCACAGAAACTCAGTGACCAGACCTGTAGTCCTCAGGGCAAGAAGCTCAGTACAGTGACCCCCTGAATTCCAGGATCAGAGCAAAATTTTAAAAAATGAGAAAACAAACAAAAAAAATTCTGACCCCAGAAAGCTGCTATTACAAGAGATTAAGACACAAACTCAGAAGAGGACAACAATGTGAAAAAGCCTACACAGGAAGCCTCAATGGAGAATATGAATTGGTCCCAGGCTCAAAGTGTCCTCTTAGAAGAGTTCAAAAAGGATTTTAAAAATAAAGTAAGAGTAGTAGAATCAAAATTAGGAAAAAAATGGCAGTTATGTAAGAGTAGTAAATGATTATAGTAATCTACTGTTTGATAAACTCAAAGACTCCAATTTCTGGGATAAGAACTCATTATTTGACAAAAAGCTTTTAGGAAAACTGGAAAATAGTATGGCAGAAATTAGGCATAGTTCAACTTCTTATACTATATACCAAGATAATATCAAAATGGGAACGTGATTTAGACATAAAGGGCAATATCATAAGCAAATTAGGAGAACAAGGAGAGTATTTTAGAACTATGTCTAAAGGGTAATCAACCTATGCATACTATTTGATCCAGCAATACCACTATTAGAAATTATGAAAAATGGAAAAAGGCTTACATGTACAAAAAATATTTATAACAGCTCATTTTGTGGTGGCAAAGAACTGGAAATTGAAGGAATGCCTATAAATTGGGTAATGACCAAACAAATTATGGTATATGAATGTAATGGAATATTATTTGCTATCAGAAATGATGAGCAGGTGGATTTCAGGGAAAAAAAACCTAGGAAGCTTTACATGAATTGATGCCAAGTGAAGTGAGCAGAACGAGGAGAACATTTTTACACAGTCACAGTAACTCTGTGTGATAATAAATTATTATTTAGCTCTTCTCAGCAATACAATGATCCAAGACAATTCCAAAAGACTCATGATGAAAAATGCAATCTACGTTTAGAGAAAGAACTATGGAGTCTGAATGCAAATCAAAGCACATTATTTTCACTTTTTGTGTGTTTTTATGTGTGTGTGTGTGTGACTTTTCCCTTTTGTTCTGTTTCTTCTTTCACAACATGACTAATGTGGAAATATGTTTCCGTGATTATACATGTATAACAGATCACTTGCTTTCTTGAGGTAGGAGGAGCGAAAGGATGGAGAGAAAAAAAATTGAAACTTGAAATTTTTAAAAAATGAATGTTAAAAATTATGTTTATATGTAACTGGAAAAATGTTATTTATCATAAAAGACAGAGCTGAGAGGAATATTACATACAAAAACAAAACAAAATAGCAAGTTTGCAAGTGTAGCTGGATCAGTGTTCACAGATAGGAGGATATTGACTGAAGACTGGAAAGGTGAACTGGGAACCAAGATGTGAATTCTTTTAAATGCCAAGCAAAGGATTTCATATTTAATAGTGGAGGTCATAGGGAACTATTACAATTTGCTGAGTAGAATGAATAACATAGTCACCCCTGTGCTTTAGGAAAATTAATTTGAAAGTTGAGTGGAAAACAATAAGAAAGCTACAGATGAGAGGTGATGAGGGTCTGTACTGGGGTGGTAGTTATGAGAGTGGAGAGACACTTGTTTCTGTGAAAGATCTGAAGGTAGAAATGATAATATTTGGCAATGGATGAGGGTGTCATGGAGATTGCAGGCATTAGTAACTGGGAAAAGACAGGGAAAGTGAGAAGATAAATTTCTTTTGGGGAAATAAATAAGAAATTTTGTTTGGAGATGCTAAATTTAAGATTGGTGAGGGACATTTTAGTCCAGATGGCAATTGTTCACAGAGGACCAGAGTTCACAAAAATGAGTATGGATGGATCTATCTATCTATCTATCTATCTATCTATCTATCTATCTATCTATCCATCTATCTAATATCTATCTATCACTCTGGGAAACATCTTCATAAAGATAACAGTTGTACCCATGGGACCTGATTAAATCATCAAGTGAAATAAAGGGAAAAGAAATGAGAGCCCAGAAGACTGTGAGGGACATTGATATTAACTGACATGACATAGATGAAAATCCAGTCAAAGAGATTGAGAAGAAGTTAAATAAAGAGGAGAACCAGGAAAGAGAAATTCCAGACATGGAAGAGTATATAGTAGGAGATGATGCTCAATGATGTCAAAGACTGCAAAACGGTCTGTCACTGGACTAGAGATAATATTCTTAGAACTGTCTGACCATTGACAATTTCACAAATTTTTAACTGTATGTTTCTTTTTATATTATTTAATATTTATAAATTTGGTGCTAGAAGTTGAATTAAAAATAAATGATCATCCCTGAACATCAGAAGATGCATGCCTTTCATTTAACTTAGTCATTTAACTTGACTCTTGGATTCTAGTATAATTAATATATATATGTTACACACACATATATATATTAATTATACTAGAATCCAAGAGTCAAGTTAAATATATATATATATGTGTGTGTGTGTGTGTGTGTATGTGTGTGTATACACACACACAACCAAGTTTTTTCCTCCCTCTTTAGTATTGCTCCCAACTCCAGGTCACTTTTGCTGTAATATCAGAATATGTATCTATTAATGTTAATGTATGTACATGTATAAGTAGAATTTATTTTTATATATGGATGTGTTTTATGAGTAAGGCAGGGACTGGACTTGTGACTAATTAAGTTGTAGGAAACTCCTGGTGTGAAAATTTTCTTCTTCAAACCACATCATTAATTGATCTGCAACTTGTATTCTTGTAGTTACCTGGAGTTTTGAGGCATTAAGTTATTTGTCCATGGCCATACATCCCCTAATTATAAGACATAAGACTTGAATTCATGTCTTCCTGAACCATAAGCTAGCCCATAAATTTGTTTGATAGTGGACAAGTCAATTAACCTATCTGATCTCAGTTTCCTTACTTGCAAAAGGAGGAGGATTGAACTAGGTTGGATCTAAATTTCATTCCAAACTTCAGTTTGTCTTATAGTCATATAATACAATATCACAACATGTATATGTATATATACATGCATATATGTTCATCTATAAGTATATAGGAAAATATTTTTAGCTACAACTATCGTTCTGGGATGAAAGGTTCACAGTTTGAGCTTGAGGAAATGTGAGTTATAAAAAGCTGGGTATTACAAATATGTTCACTCACATCTGTTATGATGGTAGAAAGTAGCTTATATAACTCAAAAAGAACTAAAATTTGTTCTTACCACTTCCTAATACTGAACAGTGACAGTTTTAAAAATGACCATTTTTTAAGTCTAGTGATCATTCAGCATGATTGAGTAATTTTGGGGAAAATTTATATAGATATAGGTAGAAAGAGACATATAGGTAGAAATAGAGATAAAGATAGAAAGTATATATCATGCAGATGTTAAGGGTCACACAGTGCTTGACATCCACAAAATATCAATTCAATGAATGTTTTTTCTAACTTGAAAGTGTTGTCCCCAATTCCAAAAGGTGATACACTACTACATGAAATAAATCATCTCTATACGGAGATTTTCATTATGAAGGATTACAGAAAACATCGAATAACTGTGACTATGTGGAAGGAAAATTCACAGGTTCTCTTTGGAAAAGGAAATAAAGGAATGGCAGCATCAGTTTTAGACTTTACCTAAAGGTGAGAAATATTTCACAAAATGTTTGGTGCATGAAACAAGTAAGTAAAAAGGTTACCATGAAGATCATTTCAGTCGATACCAGTAAATATTATAGCAGATGAAACAGTAAAACTCTTCATGGAACTTGAAGCAAAACTGACTCCAATGTATATATTCTATTCAAATGCAATGTAAATATGAGCATTAAGGTGTCAAAAGCTATGTCAGACAATATAGTTCAGGCTTCAAGAATGAAATAAACCAAATAAGATTACTTAGAAGGCTCATAGATGCCTACCACAAATACTATTTTTAAGAAGAGTTTAGGAACCTGTTAGATGTGGCAAATACAGAATTACATCTTAAAAACTAACATTCTATATGTTTAAATTTACCTCTCACTGGTGAGTTTCTTCAAATGTTACTATTTACACATGTTACTTCATTAAGTCAGTCACCAACTACTTATTAAGCATGTATAGGTGTCGAGGACTAAAATAAAGGTACTGGCAATTTAATGCAAAATCAGTATGCATTACATATTACTCAGATCCTGATACACAGCAGAATAAATTCCCATACATATCACACACACACACACACACACACAATTCTTTTATAGATAATGACACAGTCAACATGTTGATCCTAGAATTGCTTAGGAGAAGAAGGATGAGTTAGATAATGTTTGGGTAATGGAATAGCACTTTGAATGATTCCAAAGTTAATCCCTGCTCTCAAATTCCATCTTAAAAAACAAACAAAAAAATAAAACAAATAAAAAAATCACAAGTATTTTCTCTGCAATGCTACATGAGTGTGAATCATGAGGTACTATGTATGGTACATCTTAGAGTGATTTTATAAAATATGATTTAAAGGAAAACAAATAGATTTATGGTGACTGTTCATCAAATTGTAACATATGTCAATGATGAAAAATGAGGGGATGTTATCAATACACTGCATCTGGGAAAGAAGAGCCAATCCTACAATAAGAGAGGAATAAAACAAAGTCAGTAAAAGTGCTACACTCATAAGAATAAAATATTGAAAAAAATCATTGAAAATTTCCAAATGTTCTCCTTTGAAAAGTTTATAGAAACCTTAAAGAACTTTATGTTAATGTTATTATTTTTATCACCATGGAATATCATAGACCTAAATTGCAAAGAATGAGAAGAGATGAAGGAATATACCATTGTATATCTCTGAAAGAATCCATGGATAAAGATGCCAAAAGTTGGGAACTATACAAATTTTATCTGGCAAAGAGTCATTTGTATCATACCCTCCAACAAAGGTTGGACCAGCATCAGCTTAAAAGTTTCCTGTGAAGAGGAAACCACTTCCTCCTGTCAGAGACAATCCATTCCACTCTAAATGTTAAGTAGCTAATCTTTATATGAAACCTAAATCTGTTCACCTTCCTTTAAATTACTTCTAAATCTTCTCTTTCCAAGTTTAAAATCTGCACGTCCTTCCACTCACCCTCATAAGGTATGTATGTTCTCCAATTCCTAGGCATTCTCCAGTTTAACTGTTTATTTCATATAGTGACTCTCAGATATGGGCACAATACTTCACATGTGACTTAAACAAGACGGAGAAAAGTGGGATTGTTACTTGTCTCATTCTGGACTGGGCATCTCTGTTAACAAAGACTTGGAGAGCATTATCATTTTAAACCGTCTACTGATTCTTAGTGAGCTTGAAGTCCACCAAACTTCAGAAAACCACTACCTAGTCATGCTCTTCCAATCAGATTTGTCAATTTGTCTACTTGATTTTAGGGGCAAGGCAATCAAATATGTAATGGTTTGAATTTGACAATGATTTCCACAGATAACAGACAAACAAATACAGAAGTAGATGATATAATAGATGTGGAAGGAAGGAAAGATGGAAGGAAGGAAGGAAGGAAGGAAGGAAGGAAGGAAGGAAGGAAGGAAGGAAGGAAGGAAGGAAGGAAGGAAGGAAGGAAGGAAGGAAGGAAGGAAATAAAGAAGGAAGGAAGGAAGGAACCTATATTATTAAAGAAGAAACAGTATCATTGCTCTGAGTGGATAGGATAATAAAAAACAACTTTGCATTTATCTCGATTAATTTTCATATTCTTTGAAATCATTGCTTTAGCTTGGCAAAAATTATTTTTGACATAGAAGATGTCATTATTCATGATATCCACATATTTGATAAGTAAGCTACTTTGAACTTGATTCAAGTCATGGGGTAAAGAAGAAAAAAAGTCTTCATGGGCCATAGAAAGAGAAGGTAGAAGAAAAGAAAAAAGGAGGAGAGGAGGGATCAACACACACACACACACACACATATATACATATTTATACACATTTCTAATTACCTGTATGTGTGTGTGTGTATATATATATATACACACACACACAAACACATATAATTAGAAATGTGTTTGTGTGCAAATATATAGATATAGATATATCACTTGATCTCTATAATAACCCTAGAAATTTGGTGCTATTTTTATCTCCATTTTACATATGAAGAAACTGAGCCTGATGGGTATTTCTCAATATATTGTCTCCTGTGAACTGCTCTTGGTTGTGTTATTTTTTCTCTGGTGTATGTGCCTTCATGACACTTAGCTTGTCAGATCTATGTCAGAAGTTTTCTCCTTCATCTCCGCTTTTTTGGTTTGGTTTGTAATTAGGATTTCATAACCAGCAAAATATTCTAATTTTCTTTTTGTAATTTGTTTCCATGTGCATCACCAGAAGTGAATCGTAGCTGCCAAATTTCATTCATCTTGGGAGTGGGGATCTCTGTCATAGCAGATCATTCTACTGTTCCTATAAAGTCAAGAAATGAGTATCTCAGTAGCCCATCTCAAGGACTTACTACTTTCAAAATTATTTGCTTGTATCTATCTTAACATCAGCTATGCTATATCATCATATTCCTTAAAGCCCAAGAAACTGTTCCTACTGTAAATGGGGTCACCTCCTCCAGCACAGCAAGAACCCCATGCCTCTTATATAGCTTCCATGCATATTGGTCTTTCATTGCTTCCTTCTCTTGCTCATGTTCTTCTTGATTAAATACTAGGACTTCATTTTGTGTTCTTGTATGCCTGGGCACTATCAGATGAGTAAATTAAGCTCCCCTCCCCGCCAAAAGCCAAAGATCCTCAGTTTCATTATCAGTAAAATGGAGACAAAATGAAAATACTAATACCCACCTCACAGGATTATTAGGAAGTAATTTGATAAATCAAAAATAGTTATAGAAATTAAAGTAACTAAATTATGATTATATTGTACTTTCAGAGGAAATTTACACAGTAAGAAAATAAGATTACATTTCCTTCTCAGTGTTTGGTAAAGGAGATATATGTGAAGGGTTTAGTAAGTGAGTAAACACATTAAGATCAAGGCTCAACATTTTCATATGTACGTATTATATAATTTGGTCAAATCAACAGAAAAGTAATTTTGTTATTTTCTTTTTCTCCTGCTCTTGAAATGAATCTGTAAGAACACTAATATGTTGTTGAAAATTAATAAATGCCAACTTAAATTTCTCATAAAATCACAAAAAGGCAGCTCCCAAAGGGATATTGAGTATTTAGTTCAATGCCTTGCCGTAATGGAGCAATATTCCTTTTAAACAAATATCCTCAAATAATTTATATTTTAAATAGCTCAGCATAATGGTAACTCCTGCTTACTGCACATTCAGAACTAGCCCTATGTATACCTTTCCATATGCAAAATGTATCTTCAACCTACGTTTCCCTTTTCTTGTTTTGATCCTCCCTTTCAATATCTCTCCGTTATCAAGTGCTGTCATATTTTACTTTAACAGTTTAGGGCACTTAGTGACCGCCCCCCCCCACTCCCATCTAAAACATGTCATCATTAGTATAATTTCTGACAGCGACTCCCATTCCTGTTAGAGCTCTATTGTCTACATTTGTCCTAACCGAATCACTAATACAACATTTCCTCAAGGTCTCCTTAAATTTTTGGTTAACTTTATGTTTAATTTAGGGTTATGTTTTAAAGGATAATAATGACATCAACATTTTCTTTTCATTTTATCAGGGAATTGCAATGTATTAACTCAAAGAAATGGCTTAATTTGAGGACTTTAAACTTTAGGAAATTTACTTGGAGAACAGGAAAGTACTCCCTGTCCCTCAGTTCAAATTAAATAAACACTTCTCCACACCACATATTTGTAAGTCTGGCTTTATACAATGACTGTTATGTTCTTATATAAGACATGACTGCGGCTGTAGGAGTGCTCTGAATTTGGATGGATGGCAGTAAGTCAGTGGTTCTTTTTTCTGTCACATTCTCAAATCCCTTAGTGCTTATTGCTTTGAGTATTTCTTTTCACCAAATACCCCACTTTTTTGCCATCAGCTAACATCTTTTTGGTATGAACAGGTAAGGACACTAATACAGCATTTTCTCTGAGACATCTTTGGAACTGTCAAGACCTTCACCCATCTTGAGCATGAGATGTCAGTCTCCCAGTTCTTTTTTTCTTTCATTCTTTTTATAGGCAGTCACTAAGTTGTCAGTCAAAAGAGTTTAGCATTTGGAGGTATCTTAGAGACAGGAGATTAGCTTAACCAAGGGTATTCATTGCAAACCAGGGAAGCTACTATGAAGATAGTGAAAACAGAGGAGTACAAATATTAAGCATTAGAACAGGGGAAACAACATTCACAGATACAACAGTTTGAAGTGTGTGTGTGTGTGTGTGTGTGTGTGTATGTGTGTTTATGTGTTTCTGTTCTGGTTCAAGGGAAAGAATATAAGATTTGAAGTCAGACATCCTTGATTCAGACCTCAGATCTGCTACTTACAACCTGTTTGACCTTACATAAGTCAAAAACTCTTTCTATCGCTCAGTTTCCTTATTTGCAAAATGGGGGGCCCGGGGCGATTAGACAGATAAGTTCTTCAACTAATCAATTTTTGATTTAGAGAAACATGAACATCTTTCTGTAAAGGAAAGAGAAATGTATGCTTGAAAATTATCCTTCAAAGAATGATACAACTAATTCCATTGTGAACAATGAAAATTCATAAAGGAATGTGACATACTGTACTTTTCAAATGACTAGTGAAGTTAATTAAGTTAACGATTGCTTGGGAGTCAGCATGGCTTCGTGGGTAAAGAACTGGTTTCAGAGTGAAGGTAATCCCAATTCAGTTTCTATCTCTGACATACATTGACTTTGTCACCCTGGGAAACTCAATGCCCCAGGCAATTTTTCTAAGACTATAAACTGGGAATCCAAAGAACTAAATAAGTAGAAAGAATATTTTCCATAGTAGTGAATTAAGATAATTGGTCCAAAAACAAAGATAACTTTTGTTATTTGAATAAAATGCCTTGAAGAAGAAAATGCCTTTTGAGAAAACGGGTGACTAAGAGAAGAAAGAAAAAGAAACTCTGCTTTCAAATTATAATCTCTCACTTATCATTGATAAGCTATGATGCCTTGGTTATAAAATTTTATTTATTTGAGAATTTTATTAAAAATTCTAATCATCTGCTAGATGGAAGCCACTACACTAAGTTACCTTTACAAAGGGTAAATATTAGACACTCTGAGGACCTTCAATATAAGGAAGAGGTGGGGGGGAGGAGGTCAGGAAAGTCATAGAGGTAAATATTCATGATATAAATGAGTTTGATAGGTCCAAAGAAGCAGTTCCAGATACTCCTCTATCAGCTCAGTCACGTAACTACATAGGGAATGTTAATTTCAAGAAGAATGACTCTCATTTTTACAGCCTTCATTCTCACAGATACATCATAAATATAAGTGACACGACATTACTACTGATAGCTTTGTGAGCTTAACTAAGAAAGTGAAAGATAAAATTGGATTACCTCTGGCCATCATATCCTAACATGAATAACATTACAAAAAAGGCAAAAAGGGGAAAAATGGGGTGAATATATTTGGGGGCCTCAGATATCTAACTTACTCACTTTTACATTACTTAAGCATTATTCTGAAGGAAAGCCTTTAAGGATTGTAATTTGATATGTTGGGAAAAAATGAGAGACTCTAGAAACAGAAAGCCAGACAACACATTAGCTCAATTCTATACACACTGAAAACACCCCTTCTGAGTCAAAAGCTGGATAGGAAGAAGTCTGACATCCCCCCATAAATATGGCTATTAGGTAACAGGAGTCTTCTAGAAATGTTTTCAATGTGAGGTCTTAACTATGAGCACGAACAAATAGGGGTTCCTCTTTTGTCACTTGGTGGGAAAACAGTATCACACAAATTCTATGAGTCTGTGGAGGCAACCAGGAAACTAATGGGACTCAAAAAGAGGGAACAGTTTTATGACAGCTGATCCAGAGACAAATAATTCCATCTCCCAGAAATGTCAGCTGTTCTCATGCAAAGAGCCTTTCCTTTGCATGTTTGAAAAAAGGACGTGTTTTTACTGACCCAAAGCAAACTACTGCTGTCATCAAATGCCCAACCTCTGTCAACATCTGAATGAAAAGATGCCTGCGTATGTATATTCCAAGTATATCATCCACAAGGCCCAAACCTTTGGATGCTTTTTCCCCTTCTTTTATCTGGTAACACACAATAATTATACATTTGGAAAACCTAAATAAAGAGATGGGTGTTTGCTTTTCCTTTCTTGTTTCCTCTTACTTTTCAAGAAGCAATATGAGTCCTATAGTAAGTCTCACTAGTTTGTAGGATTACAGAATTTAGAGCCAGAAATTACTATATTAATAAGGATAGCAAGTAAGAGCTAGTATCTATATAGCTCTTTAAGCTTTGCAAAATGTTTTATAAATTTTATCTCATTTGATCATCAAAAAATGGCAGGTAACTTATTTTCTTCATCATTTTATAGAATAAGAAACTGAAGAAAACATAAATTGAATAACTTGCCCAGAATCACTCAGCTAGTGAGAGTCTAAGACTGGATATGAACTCATATGTTCCTGACTCCAGGACCAGGGCTCTATCCACAGCACTACCTACCCACCTCCTTGGTTTTCTGCTAGTCATAAGATAATAAACCTAGAGATTATCCAGAGCTGGAACTGGAAAAGTGTCTCATCTTTACAGATAACAACATTGAGATCTGAGAAGGGTAAGTGATATTCATATTATACCATACAGCTTTTATGATATACAGAAAAATATTCATTTTCAATTGCCATTTCTTTCTCCAGATAATAAGATATTGTTGTCATTCTGTTATTTTGCAGTTGTGCCTGACTCTTTATAACCCCATTTGGAATTTTCTTGGCCAAGATACTTGAGCGATTTGCCATTCCTCCATATCAAACCCTATTTGTTTGCACTAACTAAAGCTCTTGAAATTTTATGCTGATTAATTTTTGTGACTTTTGTTTACGATGTTTATATGGTATTTTCAGTCTTAAGGAGGTGAATTTTGGTAATTCTGGGATAGATTTCATTCTGATTTTAAAAAATATATTAGTCAGTTCCATATATCATTTAATGTTTGTCCTTCATCTTCAAAAAGGAGTAATGATATCATGATGGGGTAAAATAGTGGATAATGAGTGATGTCTTGACTTCTTTCTGTTATGGACTATTTGTGTTGAACCTGTGGCAGAGCCTTCTGAGATCATATTGGTCCGATCAGTCACAAGTGGACACACCCTAACTTGACCCCAACATACAGATACCATTTTGATACTCTTCAAGAATGAAGGGCAACAATAACCAACCAAACAACCAACCAATATCAACCAGTATGAGAAAGAAAGATCCTACACCTGATTATATTCTGTGTATTTTTTCTCTGAGAAATGTTCCAGTCTGATTGGGAATAGACATTGCTTGCTTAGACTTAGAAATGACAAAGAAAAATGGATTCTTAACCATTAGCAAGGGAGTAGGGGCAGAGGTGTTAGATCAGTAGCTTTTGATACTTCTGGGGTCTCCATGTAGGTTAATAATACTTAGAAGCACAATCGGCAACTTTAAGGCATATGCCGGAGAGAAGGACAGGAGGAATGAAGAGAAGCAGATAACCTGAAGTCAGGAGCTAGAAGAATGGAGGAAGCAGAAAGTAAATGGAGAATTAATCAATAAACAGTTATTAAGCCCCTACTATATGTCCTAGGCACTGTGCTAAGTTTTAGGAATACAAAAAAAAGATGAAGATTGACCTTGGTTTCAAGGAATTTACACACTAATGGAAGGACGACATATGAAGAAATCAGTACATGCATAAGAAATATGGAGTAGATGGAAGATAGCCTAAGAGGGGAAGAAGAGAAAAAAACAAGGCCTCTATGGTGGGCAGGGGAAAAGAGAAACCAATTATTATGTCAGGGACAGAAATCCAGCAGCACTAAAACCTAGGTTACCTGCACCAAACAAACAGCACCGTAAGTATCCCAGAGAAATGAGACTCTCTTGAGGTCTTTTCTGTGGGGAATGTTAGCACGGTGCTTTCCACATAGCTGGACTTCATAAATGTTTGTTTCTTTTGGATTTGAGTCTAGAATTTTCTGGGAAGTATCTCACACAGTATCTCAATGCTATGTTATTAATTCACGTGCTGGAGTCTCATGCCTCTTATAACCAGTGTACTCAGCATTCCATAAGACTCAATTCTTAATTCTATCGAGGATCCTGTATGAGGTGCTAGGAATAAGATTATCTATCTCTCTATCTATCCATCTATCTATCTACCTCTCTATCTATCTGTCTAATCTATCTGTTGTTTATCTGTTTATTTATCTGTCACTAAATGTTCTTTGTATGTTCAGTAGTAATACATAGTGAGATGGATGGAGTGATGTATCCTTATCAGCAGATGCTGTCAAAGGGTGCATTTCCCAAGCTTTATCTTTACTTGAGGGGAAAAGGGGAGTATTAAATTAAGGATCCTAAGAAACATACCCCCCTTTCTTATTTGCCTTATATGCCATCATAAAGAGTTTCCTGGACTATGTGTTACACCATACTGCCTCTTCTAAATTGCTTATACAATGCCATAAAACAATAAATTATAAAGCAAATGCTGGTCTATATTATTAAATGCAGGGGTTTTTTTCATCAGTTCCCATTACTAATAAAATGATTGTTTACACATATATATGTCTGCATGTGTATGCATGTATATAAATGTATGTGCATGCATGTATGTGTCATATTTATGTATACACATGTGTATGTATACATACATGTTCATTCATGTACACATATGCGGGTGTATAATATATGCACATAATCATAAATACTTCTATTCTATTTTCTAGTGAAGTAGACATAAGAAAATTTTTCTAATTATGACATTAATAAAAATAAAGACCTGATCCAATGGTCATATCTGGTAATATACCTTAACGTGAATAGTAATCTTATTACCATTATGTACAAAGCCTAGAGAACACAACTCCCTGATCATCACGTTAGCATTTAAGAGCTGATCTTTCAGCAATATGAATTTAAGGCATACATGCAAATAATATTTCTAAAGCTGTGAAATCCCCACAAATCACAAGAGAAAGGTCAGATCAATAAATGTCTGTATCATATCAGAAGAAATGACAATAGGGAAATCAGATGGAAGAAATACATGCTATCCTTAGCAAATGGTCAGAGCATTCTCTCTCCACAGCGCGTGCCTTAATTCCTGTGCTTTCTTTCCTCAAAGTGAATTAAAGCCCAGAAACTCAGAAGACACTTTCAAAGCTCATGTTGCTGTTGTTTTGACTCTTCTATACATCACAGAAATCTGTGGGATCTAAATCCTCATAGCATGAGCACTGAATTGTCTTGAAAAGATAAAAACATGTTTTGTCTATTACTTCCATCTGATGACATTTCTTTCCCCTGATAGAGAAGTTTTCTAGTTTACCCTGTGGAGGTATCATGAATAGGACATGCACATTTACTAGAGTAATAAAAGTCTTCTTAGTTTGTATTTTTCCCCCTAAACATCATATCCCTACATCTCCAGAGCAATTGAAAAAAGAACCTCAAACTCCTTGACTGCAAATGGTTTAAGCAACAACAACGATGACGACCACCCTGGAGATTTTCTTTTCTTTTTTTTAACTTGACATAGATAAAATTGCTTTTGGCCATTCTTGAAAGCATATTTTTGGAATTAATTCTAATAAATTCATTACACACTTATTTTTAGGTACATGAAAAGAGAATACAGTGTAGAGCTTCCCCATAATGCTTAATAATTCCATTTGAGCAAAACTCTCTTTAGTGTTTTTTTTGCTTCCACTGAGAAAATTGAACCAGTTTTAATAATTTTTGTATTTGACATATAAAATACAAATAGTTCATGAAAATTTAAAAGTCTGCATATATTTTAGTAACATATTTCCTCCAAGGCTACCATTTAAAATTTACTACCATTCTAATTTCCACTTAACCACTCATTAAGTGTGTGATCACAGGCAAACTATCGGACCTCTCTGAGCCTCAATTTGACACATGTAAAAAGGAAATAAGAGATTCCACAGTGTACTTAAGGAGAAAGAATTTCCTTCCTAAGCATTAAAGTCTTACAGATATGGGTATTTTAACTGAATTTACAATGTTAAAGCGACTTTGTATTTCCCATAATATCATCTAACTTTATCACTCGAAGACTATTCAACTGCAACATTATGATTTACTCTTTCATTGTACAGTTTTACTTTATCCAAGTCATTTGTTGCAACCACATGGATCCTCTTCACATTATTAGTTCTTACTCTGTATTTTTGGATACTCCTGGGACCTTGCATGCAAATACAGATATATGTGCCATCCCAATTCCCAAGTCCTATTATTATGAGGTTTTAAAGAATTCAGCAGTAAGTTTTCATCAGGAACGGGTAGGACAGTTAAGGTAGAAAGCCACTACAACAGCAACAAACCAAGGGTCATAAGAGAGAAACAACTTTAGGCAATTTTAAAAATGTACCACTTGAAACAAAGCAACCATTGTAGAGTGCTTCATATTTACTGGATGGCTAGCACATGGACACATTGAGAAATAAATGCATTATTTTGTAATGTGTCTGTGTAATGTAATGTGACAAGGTAGCAAGTGTACCACTGTCAAGTCATAGCTCTGAACAAGACTTTGATTTGTTCTGGTTGAATCCTTTCCTGTAAGGTAGATAAAGAACTATTATCTATATTTTTTAAATTAACAATTGAGGCCCAGAAAAAGGGACCGTCTTTTGGCTTTCTTTGTATCCATAGTTCTTAGTTCACTTCAAGGCACACAGTAAGAGCTTAATAATCATTATTGACTGACTAACTGAAACAGTTAATGAGTAGAAAAGCAGAAATTGGAATCCATGTGTCCTGCCTCAAAGGTCATTATTATTTCTACTATATTATACAGTGATCTCTAGAAGTTTTTTGAATAGCTCATTATAGTAGGAGTCAAGACACACCACAGTCTCATCTCGTCCCCAAATATCTCTTCTGCCAGTCTTCCAGGTGCCTAAAATTGTCATCACCAAAACTATTCCTCTTTTGTAAAGACTTTGTTTTTAGTAAACATCTGTTAAAACGTAACCATGGCACCAAACAGAAGTAGGAGCTTAGTATTAGTACTAGTGCTACTTATTTGATCATTCTTGCTATGTCCTAATAGAGGGCATGACTCTCTGTAGCTAGGAGACAAGATCAGCAATTTTTCACCAAAGAGACAAGAATCATGTTCCCAGGATGTAGAATTCTATTTGGTGAGGCAGAGTGAGGTGAAACACTCCTGAGATGGCCAAGTATGAGAATGCTGAGCAGACTGGTTAAAAAAATATGGAAGGAAGGAAACTGAAAATAGGAAATAGTAGGATCAAAAATAAACTCTACCTGATAATTTTGCCCAAGCTTGACTCTGTCTGCCAATGTAAACACAAGAAAGGAAAGCGCTCCTTATTAACAATCACTCCTACAAAATCCCTGACAAGTTGCCATAAGTTTTCTTCTAGAAGACCATGCTACTTTCCTTAGGAGGCCAGTTCTACTTTCAGATAGTTCTACTGGTAAATGGAGTTTTTCCATCCAATCAGAAGTATATTTTCCAGCTTAAAATATCTTAGTGGCCAAATATGTGGCCACATACAAGGTGGTATAATGAAATCCATTTTAAATTTAATTATAGTGTTCACTGACACAAATTTTGCATGTTTTGTAAGTACTTTGAGATCCTGAGGGGTGGTGGCAATTGCTACCACTATTACCACGAATTATACTCACAGCGTAAGTATGACGTGCTTGTGTGTGTGTGTGTGTGTGTGTGTGTGTGTGTGTGTGTATGAGACAGAGAGAGAGAGAGAATACTTGTAAGAAATTGACACACTTAACTACCATAAAAATATTGGAGTGCAATTTCCCTTTTTTTGCTTTCTTTTTGGGAATGTTGCTTTTGTTGAAAATCTTGGTATTAAACAGATAACAAATGAATTGATGACTAGGGCTGAAGACCTCATCAATACTATCTTATAAAATCAAATACTATATGCCATAAATCATGAAGCCTCAGAAAAACCTCTGAATCTTTAACAATAACAGCACCAAGTAACTTTTATGCAGTGCTTTCATATTTGCAAAGTTTTGAACATAAACAATCTCCCTTACATGTAGAGTAACTGAACCTGCCCATAAAATATCTGGCACTACTTTGATAATTGTGTAAGAACACAGCACATGGCAAGATTCTTTGTTAGCTGTGTAAATAGAGGATAATTTTATGCAGCTGGGAAACTGTTAATAGGTTTTCTTTCCACCTTTTTGATTAAGTGGGAAAAAATATCAAGACATTTCATTTAGGGGCACAATTAATTTTCAGATTTCGCTTTGCTATCACAACAACAAAAGAGTAGGGGTGCTTAATATGCATTTCAAGTCTAACTTTAATAGATAATGTAAATACTCAACTTCATAAAGAAAATAGCAACAGCAACCTTACTCCTGGAACCATTTTCTCAGGCATGCTGATTATTTGGATAATTTTATTTAAATTCCTGCCTATCTTAAACTACCTCATGTGGCACCTATGTGGCTTATATAATTGTGATTTTTTTTTTTGTTTTTTACAGTACTACTTGCTAATTTAGCTACTTTACGATTATCTTGCAAATCAGGTTGAATAGGTATCTTTTGAACAGAAAACACAACATTATTTTGGTTATTTTACTAAATATTACTGTAAACATAGTTTTGAATATGTACTTAAATTTTTTCATCTTGATCATTAATTACCCAACTGTCCAGATATTTTAATACTATCCTCATTAATTCTAGGGCTTCTACTCAGCTTTAAGACCCTCTAAATTTCCTATGCCAAACTACATATTGCTTTATTTTAGTTAGCTAATGTTTGCTGGTGATAGGCAATGACCAAAAATTCAATCATTATTCATTAAGTGTGCCAGGCACTATACTAAGTATAAAAAGGAAGAAAGAGAGAAAGAAGGAGAGAGAGAGAGAAAGAGAGAAAGACAGAGATAGAGACAGACAGAGACAGCGAGACAGAGAGAGACAGAGACAGAGAGAGACAGAGAGAGATAGAGAGAATATCTAGCTCTGGATATACTATTGGATATCATTAGGTTTATAATTTCTAGAATTAAGATAATAATCTCATAGATTTTCAGACAGAAGGAGTCTTGGAGGCCATCACATTCTTATTTTACTTATGAAGAAACAAGCCTGTCTTTTCTACTTTCTCCTTCTTCCTTGTCTCCTTCCCTACTCCCATTAAATCCTTGATCCTCCCTCTCTGCCTTCCCAAACTTTATTGTTTCTTCCCCTACTTGACTTCAAACTCATCCAGATTAAGGGCAAGTACTTACTCTCCTACATATTAGTTACTTGTGCTATACAAGCAGTGTCAGGAGCAGGATTTCAATCAAGGTCATCTGATTCAAAGACCAATATCCTTTTCTGTGTATTAAGGCTTCCTAAACTTCTGAGCCATCGATCTTTTGAAAGAGTCTTTCCAAAAAATTATCTCCTCTCCTTAATGACCTCCTGAATTTCTGTTGTAACTAAAATGACTTTCTGGATTGTAATTGGAAGTGAAGCAAAGAAGCTCATCAAATTCATCATTCTCATGATAAAACTAAAGACCCTGCTCAGAGCAATTTGGTAAATACCTGGTTGTTATTCTTGTAATCTACGTACAACTGTACATGAAAGATTTAAACCAGCAACTCAAAAGGAAATGTCCCATAAATTATTCATGTTCCTTGATTAGTTTTCCTAATTTCAGGAGGAATGGGCTTCTTTCTTCAGTTACCTGGAACATACATTCATTAAACACAGGTATAGATAATTACTCTAGATGGCACCCCATTGGATTTTGTTTGAAGTACTGCTCTGAAGCACTTTTAGCTAATTTGGGGTTTGTGTGTGCTTTTTTCCTCAATTAGCAAAATGTTCTGTAAGTTCAACCTGAGCTTAAAGTCCTTATTTTACAAAAAAAAAAAAAAAAAAGTATGGTCTTTGAAAATGCAAGTGATCCAGAGTTCTTTTCAGTTTCAAATGACAAATAATGGAACAGAGTCCATTTCACTTTTTCCCATATTATTTAAAGAACATATTCCCAAACTGTCTTCTCAAAGAAATTACTATAAAATCTTTCTAAAATATCATACCAACATGTGATAAAAAGTGCAAATGAAAATAAAGGTAACCATGACAATTTAGAATAGTCAAAGAAAAATCATGAGGAAATCTGGTTTATGGTATCTTCTGTGACTGAAGGAGTCCTCACAATAATGATGCCAGCAAAGAAAATTAGAAAGAAATGAATGATATCATAAACAAATTAGAAAAACAAGGAAGAACATACTTTTCAGATCTATGGATGAGGTTCATGAAGAAACAAAGGCTCGAGAGAATCACAAACAAAACTGATACAGCTAAAATCAGAAGGGAACCAGGTAACATAGAAAAAAATACACACACATACAACAAATTTCTTGATAGAGATCTCATTTCTAAAGTTCGAGGAAATGGATAAAAATAAGACTAAGAACTATTTTCTAATTGATCACTGATTAAAGAACACGAGCAGAGTTCTCAGAGGAAGAAATTCAAGCAATCAATAGCAGTATAAAAAAACTGCTCTAAAGCACAAATAGTTAAACAAATACAAATTAGAGAAAGTCTGAAGTTCTACTTCACATACATGGGGTTGCCAAAAAATGAAAAATGACAAATGTTGAAGGGACTGTTGGAACACAGACACATAAATCTACTGTTGTTGAAACTGAGAGTTCCAACTGGCACTCTGAAAAGCAATTCAGAATTATACTCCCAAAGCTACTCAAGTATGTACAACCTTTGATCCAATGATACCACCACTAGGTCTATGATCCAAATAAAATTTTAAAAAAAAGAGGAAAAAGAACCTCATGTACAAAAATATATGTAGCAACTCTTTTTATAATAGAGTTAGAAACTAAAGGGGTACCTGTCAGTTGGGGAATGGCTAACCAAATTATGATATATGAATGTAATGCAATACTAATTGAATACTATTGTACTGTAAGAAATGATAAATGTGACAGTTTCCAAGAAATCTGGGAAAATTTGTATGAAGTGATACAGATGAGTGGTGTCAAACACCAATGGAAATGGAGGTCATTAAACCATTTAGAAGATCCCAGTGGGCTGCATGTTGATTAGAAAGTGTTTATGTTCTATATTATTTTTATTTATTTTATCAAATATTTCCCAATTACATTTTAATCTGGTGCCATACTAAGAAATGTTGCCATTGCCAGTGAGTAGAATCAGAAGAACAATTTATTCCCATAACAAAAACATTGTAAAGACAAACAACTTTGAAAGTTTTAGGAACTTTGATTAATGCAAAGACCAACAAGAATTCCAGAGGAGCCAAGGAGAAACATTATGCCTTCCCCCTAATATAGGTAGCAGAATGCAGATTGAAATGAATATAGTTCTAGACTTGGATAATGTGGAAACTGGCTTTGCTTGACTGCATATTTGTTACAAGGGTTTTGTTTTTCTTCCTTCCTTCCTTTCTTTGTTTCTTTCTTTTTAAATAAGATGTGGTTGGGAGTGAGAGAAGATGGATTTTTGCTAAGTGAAAAAAATGTAAACTTTTTTAAAAAGAAGGTTAGAGAAAATAAAAAGATTTGAGAACTTCAGCATTCTGTGAAATTATGCCAATCACTGGATGCCAACACAGGACCCAACTATCTCCTAGAAAACTAATGGGTACCTTATTAATCCTTTTATTCTGGGTGGATAAATTAGCAAATACCATGGCAATGTATGGACTCATAGATAAATTATTTATGCAAGTTAAAGCTGTACTGAGTGGAAGATTTTGGAATATAATAAGGGACTGAGGAAACCACAAATTATGAAGTAGGAGAAAATAAGATTATGTAAAATTAAAAACCTTTTACAAAACAAAACAAACAAAAATAGAATAAAAAGTGAAATTTCTTTTTCTAGAGGGGGAGAATAATGTTCAAAGAAAAAATAACTTTGTATCAAATATCTTTGACAAAATTCTCTTGTCCAAGATTGATATCCAAAGGTATTAACAGAAATATACAGCACCAAGAACTCTCTTGCAAGTTATTAAAACAAAGCAGCAGAACAAAAATTTATTTTTCAACAACAAGGGTTTTCAATTAAGGCAAGAGAACTGCAATTCAGGACAACACACAGCACCAGAAGGCAGAAGAGCTGCAAATAATTTCTTCTTTCAAAAGAAGAAATGCGAACAATAACCATATAAAGAAGGATAAATTACTCCACTTTCCTAATACTAAGAGAACTAATTAAAACAGTTTGACAAAGCCAACCAAAACCAGAATAATCAAAATTAGAAGGGCTAGTGAAAGAAAGCCATACTAATATATTGCGGGGATTATGATTGATTCACAAATTGTGAAAAATAATTTGTAACATGAAAGAAAAACTGCTAAACTTGATATATTTTGACCCACCATTCCCACTACTTAGACCCACCTGAAGGAGGTCATAGACAGGGAAAAAAGTCCTCTAAAAACTAAAATATTTATAATGATACTTTTTATAGTAACATAAAACCAGAAAAAAATATACTATTGCCTGGGGAATGATGGCCCATGAATTCAATGAAATTCTAAGGTATAATAATAAACATGACTTTGAGGAGTTCAAAGAAACTGTGTAAAACTTTTATGAATAGATCTAGATGGAAGAAAGTAGAGATTAGAGAACTGTATATAGTATACATCGCCTACAATAGTGTAAATGAAAACAATATTAAGAGAAATCAGAATTCAAATTAAATACAGTGGTCAGGTTTTGCTTCAAAGTACTAATGGTGATGGACTCTCTGTACAGAGGAAATAGACGACAGGTATAGTACACTACAGTGTTTTTTTTTTTTTCCTTTTCTTTTGTGCACCATCAGATGCAGTTATTGTAACAGTTTGTTTTTATCAACTCAAAAAATTTAGCCCTCTAATTTAAAAAGTTCTGTGGCTCCCTATTACGTTCAGAATCAAATATAACATCCTGTATTTGGCAGTTAGAGGTCTTTACAAGCTGATCTCTTTCTATCTTTCCTGCCTTCTTCCAGTTTACTCCCTTCCATAAGTGTATACAATTAAGATACATTGACCTACTTGATAATTCTTGATAATTAATAATTGCAGGACAATAGTTCCTTAACTATGTTCCTGGCTGCCTAACATGCTCTCCCTTTCTTCTCAGCGCTTGCTTCATTTAATACGCAAATTAAGTTTCATCATCTGGGGAGCTCTTTCTAGTCTTTTCCTCAATCTCCAATCATTCCCCTCACCAAACCAGTCCCTCAGAGAGTCTTCTTCCATCTGTATGATACACATCTTGTACGTATGTAATTATTTACATATAGTGTTCTCCCTTTGAATATAAGCTCTTTAAGAGCAAGGACCGTGTTTTTGCCTTTATTTGTATCCCTGGCACTTAGTACAGTCCCCAGCATGAAAATGCTTAATAAATGCTACTTGACTATCCTAAAAAGAGGATTCTGTGGCAGGGCATCGTGAATGACAAGTGATAATCATATTAAAAATAGATCATTAAAATACACATTTTAATAAGAATTCATATTTAAAAGAAATTGGGGCATTAACGATCTATTAAAATATGCTTAATTTTTCAGCAATGGATAGTATTATATGAGAGACCCAAACTGTAGAGACCTCTATTCCCCAATTTCACCCCTCAAAAAATATAGTATTGAGACTTAAATATGACTCTCACTTCAACGTCATAGTGCATTATATCACATTCACTCAAACATATAGTCAAGGAAAATAGTAATTTGTAATTTGCCCTATTGACAATTATATCTAAGTCTCTAATTTGATTTGTGAGGCAATTAAAATCACCTCATCATCACAGAGATTGCATCAGCTTTAGTGCACAGCACTTCCTTGGTACCTTCAGTTGCCTCACTCCTCTGATTGGAAGTCAGTAAAAAATTCTCCCAAAGCATCTCTTTATATAAAGGGTTTAGAATGTCCAGTTCTTCATTTCCCACAAGTTCTTCTACTTAGTTTCAACTCCACATACTTCTATGTGCAGTGTACCCTCTGGCACACTCCACTCACGTTTCAGTTTCCTTTGGTGTATTTTCCTCCCCCCTTAGATTATAAGCTTCTTGAGGACAAGGACTGTCTTATTATTATTATTATTATCATCTCCTTAGTACAGTGCTTGGTACATGGTAGGTACTTAATAAATGCTAATTGACCACTGACTGACCATTTATTGACTAGTGATTTATATATAAAGTACCTATACAAGATATACAGAATGACCCAATTATTAAAGTTTAAAATTGGACTTACAGGAACAGAGCCAAGATGGCAGAATAGAAGCAGGGACCTGGTAGAGCTCTCTCACCCAAAATCTCTCAAAAATATTTAAGAATTTACTCTAAATAAATTCTAGAGCTTCAGAAGACACAAAATGACAGACTGAAGAAAATTTCCAGCCCAAGACAATCTGGAAAGCTGACAGGAAGAGTCTCTCGTACTGGGTGCGTAGCTGAATGAAGTTTGTTGTGAGCCACAATGGTATTGACAGAGCTGGAGGAGGCCTTAGGGGACTGCATCCTTGGCAGCAGCTGCAGTTTCCAGACTTCTCAATGCACAAACACTAGACAGCTTCAAAGGTCAATGGGAAGGGTATCTCATCTGACTAAGAGGGAAGTGTGGTCTAGTCTCAGCCCCAGACCCAGAGGAGTAGCAGTTACTTCTGAAGCAGAGACTGCCTCTGGAGCCTCTCACTTAACAAAGAGCTCAAAACTCAAGTAATTGGTGGGACAGCTGCCTCTGGAGCCCTGAACTTAACAAAGAACTCAAAAGTTAAGGAATTGACTGGGAAAGTGAGAAATGGGGGGAAAAGAAACAGCCTATAAATCCTTACTTTTTTGGTGAAGAGATATTTTCTTATGTCATTGGTGACAAGGAAGAACAAACATATAACCAGAAGACAACAAAGTGAAAACTCCTTCATCAAATGCTTCTAAGAAAAATATGAATTGGTCTCTAGACAAGGATTTTGAAAACCAAGTAAGAGAAGCAGAGGAAAAATTGGGAAAAGAAATGAGAATGAAGCAAGAAAATCTTTAGTTTGCTAATGGTCAGTAAAAAAAAATTTCTGAAGAAAACAACACCTTAAAAATTAGACTACATCAAATGGCAAAAGGGGTCCAAAAACCCAATAAGAAGAAGAATGCTTTATAAAGTAGAATGGGCAAGTGAAAAAGAGGTCCAAAAGCTCACTGAAGACAATATTTTTTTAAAAAATTAGAATGGAGCAAATGAAAAATAATGATATTATGAGAAATCAAGAAATTATAAAACAACTAAAAGAATGAAAAAATAGAAGGCAATATGAAGTGTCTCATTGGAAAAACAATTGACCTGAAAAATGGGTCCAGGAGAGATAATTTAAAAATTATTGGACTATCTGAAAGCCATGATCAAACAAAAAAGAGACTAGACATCATCTTTCAAGAAATGATCAAAGGAAACTGCCCTGATATTCTAGAACCAGAGGGCAAAATAGAAAGGGAAAGAATCCACTTATCACCTCCTGAAAGAGATCCCAAAAGGAAAATTCCTTGAAATATTGTATCTGATTTCTGAGAGTTTTGAGAGGTCAAAGACAAAATATTACAAGCAGCCAGAAAGAAACAATTGAAGTATTGTGCAAACATAATCAGGATAAAACAAGATTGAGCAGCTTCTACATTAAGGGATCAGGGGATAGGATATGATATTCCAGAGGTCAATGGAGACAGGATTAAAGACAAGAATCACCTGCACAGCAAAACTGAGTATAATAACAAAAGGGAAGAAGTGGAACTTCATTGAAATAGAGGACTTCGAAGCATTCTTGTTGAAAAGACCAGAGCTGAATAGAAATTTTGACTTTCAAATACAAGAATCAAGAGAAGTATGAAAAGGTAAACAGGAAAGAGAAACCCGAAGGGATTTATTAAAGTTGAACTGTTATATTCCTCCATGGAAAAATATTTGTAACTCATAACATTTCTCAATATTAGGCTAGTTGGAGGGAATATATGTGTATCTGCGTGTGTGGATATGGATATATATGTATGTGTGTATATATGTATATGCATGTGGATCTGTGTGTGTGCATGTTTGTCTGTGTAAAGAGAAAGAGAGAGAGAGAGAGAGAGAGAGAGAGAGAGAGAGAGAGAGAGAGAGAGAGAGAGAGAGTAGGATGAGCCAAATATGATGGGATGGTGGGCTGAGAGGGGAGTGGGGTGTCTCCATAACTCAGGACCCTTTGGGAGGCAGCAGCAGAAACAGCAGCAGACAGGAGCTCCCAAAGCAGATAGGAGCTTGGATCCATTGTTGAAGGTCTCTGCATAAACCCCCTGAGGGAACTGAGCCCTGTGCTGCAGCCCTGCCCCCACCTGAGCACCAGAACTTAATGTCTCACTGAATAGCAGCCCCGCCCCAAGCTGAAAGGACTGAGACTGGGAAGCAGCATTTGAATCTCAGACCCCAAGCACTAGCTGGGCAGATCTGAGGTGGGTGTGGAAAGGAATCTCAAAACTCAAGTAACTGGCTGGGAAAATGCCCAGAAAAGGGAAAAGCAATAAGACCACAGAAGGTTACTGTCTTGGTGAACAGATGTTTCCTCCATTCCTTTTGGATGAGGAAGAACAATGCTTACCATCAGGTAAAAACATAGAATTCAAGTCCTCTGTATCCGAAACATCCAAAATAAATATTCAATCAGCTCAGGCCGTGGAAGAGCTCAAAAAGGATTTTGAAAATCAAGTTAGAGAGGTGGAGGAAAAACTGGGAAGAGAAATTAGAAAGATGCAAGAAAAGCATGAAAAATGGGTCAATACCTTGCTAAAGGAGACCCAAAAAAATGCTGAAGAAAATAACACCTTGAAAAAATGGACTAACTCAATTGGCAAACGAGGTTCAAAAAGCTAATGAGGAGAAGAATGCTTTTAAAAGCAGAATTAGCCAAATGGAAAAAGAGGTTCAAAAGCTCACTGAAGAAAATAGTTCTCTCAAAATTAGAATAGAACAGATGGAGGCTAATGACTTTCTGAGAAACCAAGAAATCATAAAACAAAACCAAAAGAATCAAAAAATGGAAGAGAATGTGAAATATCTCATTGGAAAAACAACTGACCTGGAAAATAGATCCAGGAGAGACAATTTAAAAATTATGGGACAACTTGAAAGCCATGATCAAAATAAGATCCTAGACATCATCTTTCATGAAATTATCAAGGAAAACTGCCCTGAGATTCTAGAACCAGAGGGCAAAATAAGTATTCAAGGAATCCATCGATCACCGCCTGAAAGAGATCCAAAAAGAGAAACTCCTAAGAACATTGTGGCCAAATTCCAGAACTCCCAGGTCAAGGAGAAAATATTGCAAGCAGCTAGAAAGAAACAATTCTAGTACTGTGGAAATACAATCAGGATAACACAAGATCTAGCAGCTTCTACATTAAGGGATCGAAGGGCGTGGAATAAGATATTCCAGAAGTCAAAGGAACTAGGACTCAAACCAAGAATCACCTACCCAGCAAAGCTGAGTATAATACTTCAGGGGAAAAACTGGTCTTTCAGTGAAATAGAGGACTTTCAAGCATTCTTGATGAAAAGACCAGAGCTGAAAAGAAAATTTGATTTGCAAACACAAGAATGAAGAGAAGCATGAAAAAGTAAACAGCAAAGAGAAGTCATAAGGGACTTACTAAAGTTGAACTGTTTACATTCCTACATGGAAAGACAATATTTGTAACTCTTGAAACTTTTCAGTATCTGGGTGGTTGGTGGGATATCACACACACACACACACACACACACATGCACGCATGCACGCATGCATGCATGCACACACAGAGACAGAGAGGACAGAGTGAATTGAATAGAATGGGATCATAGCTTAAAAAAATGAACTTAAGTGGTGAGAGAAAAATGTATTGGGAGAAGAGAGGGAGAAATGGAATAGGGCAAATTATCTCTCATAGAAGAGGCAAGCAGGAGACTTTTTAGTGGAGGGAAAAAGAGGGGAGGTGAGAGAAAAACATGAAGTTTACTCTCATCACATTTGACTAAAGGAAGGAATAAAATGCATACTCATTTTGGCATGAAAACCTATCTTACAATACAGAAAAGTGGGGGAGAAGGGGATAAGCAGGGTGGGGGGTGATGGAAGGGAGAACAATGGGAGGAGGGAATAACTTGAAATCAACACTCAGGGAGGGACAGGATCAAAAGACAGAATAGAAACAATGGGGGGCAGGATAGGATGGAGGGAAATATAGTTAGTCTTACACAACATGACTATTATTGAAGTCATTTGCAAAACTACACAGATATGGCCTATATTGAATTGCCTGCCTTCCCAAGGGAATGGGTGGGGAGGGAGGAATGGGGAGAAGTTGGAACTCAAAGTTTTAGGAACAATTGTCAAATATTGTTCTTGCTACTAGGAAATAAGAAATACAGGTAATGGGGAATAGAAAGTTATCTGGCCCTACCGGATAAAAGAGAAGATGGGTAAAGGAAGGGAGGGATGATAGAAGAGAGGGCAGATTGGTGATAGGGGAAATTAGAATGCTCAGTGTATTGGGGTGGGGGAAGGGGACAAATGGGGAGAAAACTTGGAACCCAAAATTTTGTGAAAATGAATGTAAAAAGTTAAATAAACAAATTTATTAATAAAAAAATTATGAGACTACCTGAAAGCCACGATCAAAAAAAAAGCCTAGACATCATCTTTCATGATATTATCAAGGAAAACTGCCCTGATATTCTAGAACCAAACAATATAATAAATATTGAAAGAATTCACTGATTGGCTCCTAAAAGAGATCCCAAAAGAAAAATCCAAGGAATATTTTAACCAAATTCCAGAGTTCCCAGGTCAAGGAGAAAATACCGAAAGTAGCTAGAAGAAACATTTTGAGTATTGTGGAAATACAATCAGGATAACACAGGATCTGGCAGCTTCTACATTAAGGGACCAATGAGCTTAGAACATGGTATTCCAGAAGTCAAAGGACCTAGGATTAAAACCAAGAATCACCTACCCAACAAAACTGAGAATAATACTTCAGGGAAAAAATGGTCATTCGATGAAATATAGGACTTTCATGTGCTCTTGATGAAAAGACCAAAACTAAATACAAAGTCTGATTTTCAAACATAAGAATCAAAAGAAGCATGGAAAGGTAAACAGGAAAGAGAGACCTTAAGGGACTTACTAAAGTTGAACTGTTTATATTCCTGCATGGAAAGATAATATTTATAACTCTCAAGATTTTTCTCATTACTAAGGTAATTGGAGGAATTAGATAGATAGATAGATAGATAGATAGATAGATAGAAAGATAGACAGACAGACAGACAGATAGAGGGCACAGGGTGACCTGAATAAGAAGGGATGTTATTTAAAAAATAGAATTAAAGAGTGAGAGAGGAATATATTGGGAGGAGAAAGAGAAAAATAGAATGGGGTAAATCATAAAAGAAGCAAGAAAAAACTTTTTCAATGGAAGGGAAGAAAGGGGAGATAAGAGGGAAAAATGAACCTTATTCTTATCTCATTTAGTTCGAAGAGGGAATAACATGCATACTCAGTTTGCTATGAAACTATCTTATACTACAGGAAAGTAGGGGAGAAGGGAGAAGGAGGGATGGTAAAATGATAGAAGGAAGGGCAAATGGAAGGAGGATGCAATTAGAAGTAAATACTTTTGAGGATGGATAGGTCAAAACAGAGAATAGAATAAATTGTGGGCAGGATAGGATGGAGGGAAATAGTCTTCCAGAACACGCCTTTTATGGAAGTCTTTTTGCAAAATTACACATATATAAGCTATATTGAATTGCTTGCCTTCTCATTGGGGATGGGTGGGAAGGAAGGAAGGGAGAGAAGTTGGAACTCAAAGTTTTAAAAACAAATGTTAAAAATTGTTTTACATGCAACTGTAAAATAAGATATATAGGCAATAGGGTATAGAAATCTATCTTGTCCTCCAAGAAAATAGACAGGATAGGGATAAGAGAAGGGAAGGTAGATTGGGTGATAGAAGGGAGGGTAGATTGGAGGAAGGGGTAATCAGAATTCAATGCTGTCTTGTGGTGGGTGGAGGGGAGAGATGGGGAGAAAATTTGAAACTAAATATCTTGTGGAAATGAATGTTGAAAACTAAAAATAAATAAATGAATTAGAACAAAAAGAAAAAAATTGTTTTTACATGTAACTAGGAAATGACATATAGGCAATGGAACATAGAAATCTATCTATCTTGCCCTTCAGGAAAATAGATAGGAAGGGAATGGGGAAAGGATGATAGAAAGAAGGATAGATTAGAGGAAAAAGTAATCAAAATATGTACTGTCCTGGAGTGGGATCAAGGGGAGATGGGGAGAAAATTTGAAATTCAAAATTACATGCAGGTGAATGCTGAGAACTGAAAATAAATAAATTTAAACAAGCAAAACAAGTTAAAAAAATTGCACTTTGAATGCTGGGATACCTTATAAAAAAATTTTATGATAGAAGAACCATAGTATATCCCCTGAAACGTGTATGCTTGTTGCTGTCTTATAATTGTCATGCTGTTAAATGTTATTTCCTTGCCAAACTCAGACTAATTTGAATGATCAAATAGTCTCAGAAATCACTCTTTGCTTTTTCCAGTAGAGAGGCAAGAACTACAGGTACAATTTCTGTTAGGTGGAGCCATTTCATTAGCAAATCTTGCTGAACTTTTCTTTTGTAAAAAGAAAGGGTCCCATGGGGAGGCAAGAGGTGCCATATATGGGGAATTGTTGTGGTGTAAAAAAAGATATGCTAATTAAAATAAGGAAAAAAACAATATTTTTGTTAGAAATGATAATAATGAATGTTTCTTTATTCTGGTTTGTTTTATGAAATGTTTTTTTCAGGACAGAGCCAAGGTGGAGGAGTAAAAGCAGGGACCTTCTTGAGTTCTACCCCTAAACCCCTGCAAATATCTGTAAAAAATGACTCTAAACAAATTCTAGAGCTACATAAGCCACAAAATGATGAAGTGAAAGAAATCTCCAGGCCAAGAAAACTTGGAAGGTCAACAGGAAGCATCTATCTCACCAGGCTCAGAGAGGAGTGGAGCCCAGTCTAGAGAGGGTCTTGCCAGGACATCTAGGGCAAGAGCAGGCTTCAAGGGACTGAATCATTGGCAGCTCTCTCAGTTTTCAGACTTCCCAATCCACAGACGCCAAAGACAGCATAGAAGGTCAGTGGGAAAACTCTATGGGACCTGAGTGGGGGAGGGACACAGTCCAGCTGAGGTCCAGACCCATCACTTGGGTGGAGGAGGAGACGGTGACACTAGCAGTGGTGGCAGCATCAGCAGCAACAGCAGTTTCTGGAGCTCTGGGCCCACAGACAGTGAGGGATTGGGTGCCTGATATAAAATCCCTGAAGTGTGGGACAGCACCCCCACCCCCACCCACATCTCCCCTGGAAGCAGAGTTCTACCTTGACAAAAAATTAGAATGCCAAGTATTTGGCTGGGAAGATGAGCAAGCAAAAGAACAAATTCAGACTTTAAAATCTTACCTTGGTGACAAAAACGATCAAAATGTACAACAAGAAGAAGACACCAAAGTCAAAGTTCTTGCATCCAATGACTCTAACAAAAATATGAATTTGTCTCAGGCCATGGAGAGCTCAAAAGAAATTTTAAAAATCAAGTAAGAGAGCTGAAGAGAAATTGTAAAGAAAATGAGAGTGCTGCAAGAAAATCATGAAAATGAATCAGTAGCTTACTAAAGGATACCAAAAAATACTGAATAAAACAACACCTTTAAAATTAGACTAACCCAAGTGGCAAAAGAGGTCCAAAAAGGCAATAAGAAGAAGAATGTCTTAAAAAGTACGATTGGTCAAATGGAAAAGGAGGTCCAAAGGCTCACTGAAGAAAATAATTCCTTCATATATAGAATGGTACAAATAGAAGCTAATGACTTCATGAGAAATCAAGAAATTATGAAACAGAACCAAAAGAATGAAAAATAGAAGACATTATGAAATATCTCACTGGAAGAACAACTGACCTGGAAAATAGATCCAGGAGAGAAAATTTTAGAATTATTGGACTACATGAAAGCAAATATTAAAAAAAGGATCCTAGATATCATCTTTCAAGAAATTATCAAGGAAAATTGCCCTGATATTCTAGAACCATAGGGTAAAACAGAAATGGAAAGAATCTACTGATCACATCCTGAAAGATTCCAACAGGAAAATTCCTAGGAATATTATAGTCAAATTCCAGAGTTCCCAGGTCAAAGAGAAAATACCACAAGAAGCCAGAATGAAACAATTTGAGTATTGTAGAAATACGATCAGGATAACAGATCTAGCAGCTGCTATATTATAGGATCAGAGGGCTTGGAATATGATATTCAAGATATCAGAGGAATTAGGATTAAAACCAAGAATCAACTACCCAGAAAAACTGAATATAATACTTCAGAGGAAAAATGGAATTTCAATGAAATAGAGCATTTTCAAGCATTCTTGCTGAAAAGACCAGAGGTGAATAGGAAATTGGACTTTCAGACACAAGAATCAAGAGAAGCATAAAAAGGTAAACAGGAAAAAGAAATCATAAGGGAGTTATTCAATTTGAACTGTTTCCATTTCTACATGGACATGTGATATTTGTAACTCATGAGACCCTGCTTAGTACTAAGGTAGTTAGAGGAAATATAGGTAGATAGATAGATAGATAGATAGATAGATAGATAGATAGATAGATAGATAGATAGATGATAGATAGATAGATAGATAGATAGATAGATGATAGATAGATAGATAGATAGATAGATAGCACAAGGTGAGTTGAATATGAAGGAATGATATAGAAAATAAAATTAAGGGGTGAGAGAGGAATATGTTGGGAGGAGAAAGGGAGAGGTAGAATAAATTATTGCACTTAAAAGGTTTCACAATGGAAGTAAAGATGGGAGAGGTGAGAAAGAGTGAGTGATTCTCATTGGATTTGGCAGAAAGGGGGCAGACTGGGGCAGGAGGTACTCAGAAGCAAATACTTTTGAAAAGGGACAGGGTCAAAGTTGAAAATAGAATAATAAGTGGAGTGTGGGATATGATGGAAGGAGATATAGTTAGTCTTTCACAACGTAACTATTATACATGTATAACCTACATTGAATTGCTTGTTGTCTTAATGAGGTTCAGTGGGGAGGGAAGATTGAAGACAATTTGGAACTCAGTTTTAAAAACAAGTGCTAAAAATTGTTTTTACATGCAACTGAAAATAAGATATATATATATATATATATATATATATATATATATATGTAATGGTATGCATAGAAATCTATCTTACCCTACAAGAAAGTAAGGGGGAATGGGATAAGGGGTGCAGGGACATGGCATGGCAGACTGGGGGAAAAGGTAATCAGACTGCATGTCATTTTGGGGTGGGAAGGAGGGGAGTGATGGGGAGAAAATTTGAAACTCAAAATCTTGTGAAAATGAATGTTGAAAATTAAAAATATAAAATTTAAAAATTTAAATGTAAGATCTTTGAGGATTGGAAATTGTTTTTGCTGTTCTTTGTATCCCTAGACTTTGGCACAATAATTAGCATATTACAATACTTAATGAATGTTCATTGACTAATTGTATTAGACAAGTATATATTAAGTGCCCTGTACTGTGTTATGTCCAGAAGATAGAAAGACCAGAATGAAGAGTCATTATCCTCTACAAACTTATCTTCTATTGATGTATTAGCATGACATCCCCTGGCAAAAATTATGTTCACAAAATTAGCAAAGGAGAGTTTCTTAAAAAGGCTACAGGAAAGCATTATTCATTTTTATGGGCTCTGGTTATCTATCATCTGAAAGCTTCTATTCCCAGAGTGATAGGGCTCATAGATTACTTGGTAATGACAGATACACCAAAACAGAGTGTCAATAAAAACAAATGCTCAAAAGAAGGCAAAACATATAGAGGACAAAGAGCAATTTTGTTGGTATCTTGTATAAACACATACATGCACAACACATATACACATGCATATATAAGCAAACTAGATGTTAAAGAACAGTTTCTTATGCATGCCTCCTTTTCTTTGAATGTTGGAATGATTTTCTTCATTGATTAATGCTAAATTCACAATAGAAAAATAAAACATAAGGTTAAAAAAATTTTTTTTCATAGTTAACAAATGACTAGGGAATTAGAATCTTGAATCATCCCTGCAATTTTCTTTTGAGCTAATCCATTGTCTGTTTCATGGAAAACTAACTCCAAAGGTCATTGAATGCCCGACTTTAATCTTTCACAACCTGCCACCAAAAAATGATATAAAGGTTTTTGTTCCACCTTTCTTGAAACATGGTACTAAAGTCAATCTATTTTATTTACAGGCTCTCAAGATCTCTTCTCTCTCTCTCTCTCTCTCTCTCTCTCTCTCTCTCTCTCTCTCTCTCTCTCTCTCTCTGTGTATCTGTTTCTCCTTCTAAAAATGTGGTGATCCATTCTGAACAGTTATGGAATACTTACTGGGTTAGGGAGGGACTTTGTGAAAGGTTGCCAGCTATGAAGCTTGATGGGATTTTGTAGATGTTGCTAAACATTAAATTACATTGCCTCTTTTATACACCAAGTCAGAAATTAGCTTCACACCTCAAAATATTTTTTCTAATAATTTACTGTCTGACATTTAATGAATGTTTATGTATTTAGTGCCTGCATTTTGAAAGAATTAGTAACATTTTCCCTAATAAATTTAGTTGCTACTTTCTTCACAGAATTGTAATACATATCAAGGCCCTTACCCAGTTCTTTTACCCACTTTTCATCTTGAATGGTGGGTTTTAAGCCCTTGTATTCCATATACTTACTGTGTGACTTTAAACGAGTCACTTAATTTCTCTGTGCTCATTTTCCCAATGTGTAAAATGGGATGATTTATGGCTCCATTCCACACACAGCTGTTGTGGATTAAATGGGATGATAGACATATAAAAGCATTTGGGAAATAAAGTGCTCTGTCACTTAGTGGCATTATTGCTGTTATAGATCCATTTTCTGTGTGATAACATTTACTCACACTAAAATGATCCCCGCTATATGAGCTTCCTACCTTGGGGCTAATTTCAAAGTCTACGGAGTTTAGTCTTGCCTCATTTATGATGCCTGTCTCTGCTGTGAGACAGAACCAGAATTGTCCCTATTCCTTTTTGCTTTCAAAGTTGTCAGAGAGGGAAGAGGACAGAGGACAGTGCTGAATGAAAAAAGTAAATAACAGGAAGTATGAAAATGCCATTTCTACTAGCTGGGCAATTTATTTTAAAGGGAAAGTTTTCTACTTCATAATTGGAGAATGGCTGAAAAAAGTCAACCTTGTGGTATATGACTCTTATGGATTATGATTTCATATTAAGAAGTTATTAATATGAGAAATACAGAGAAACATAGGAGGATCTATATAAACTGATGCAAAGTGTATTAAGTAGAACAGAAAGCACAATATAAGCAGTACAAAAGAAAAGATCATTAAAAGAAGCCAAACTCTGAGTAACTGAAAAATCAATAACATTCTGAGAAAAGAGATACTGAAACATACCTCCCAACTCATGTCACTTTTTTTACCCTGACTTCCTGGATTGGAGGGCATATTTGCTTCAAATAACAAAGAACAAAACAAAACATTTTTTTGTTTCATTACGTATGATTACTCTGCATTATAAAGTACTTTTCATTTGTTTATTTCTTCTAAAGAAAAGCAACATATATTATCCTTAATCAAAGGATGTAATCACATTAATTATACTAACATAAAATTTAGAAATTGATAAAGTAAGATACTACATGTGCATATCAGAAATGATTGTTTTTGAAATCAATTATATAATGGGATAGAATCCTACTAAAATTTGGGGGCATTTGTACCTGGCATCACCTTTCACTGTATTTCATTCACAATCCACTTTCCCTTACTCCACATTCCCTCATTTGGTGTTTTGCTATATCTACTTTTTTTGTTCATCTGAATCCTTTTTTCTCAGTCACTTAAGGCATACCCTCCTGATGATACTGGGCAGTGCCCTTCCATCCTCTCCCATGCTCTAACAAACCTTCTGCACTTTCACATGAGTATTAATGTGAAAGAAGAGTGAAGGCAAGTATTATAGTTGTAGAAGTGTACCACGCAGAGCACCCTTTGGGAATAAGAAAAACTGATTCTAGTGCTAATTTTGTCACTAATAAACTCCATGATCTTAGACAAACCACTTAGCCTCATAAGGTCTCAATTTTATCATTTGTAAATTAGAGATTTAAACCAGATCATCCCTGTGCTTGTTTTCCTGCTACAAAATGATAATTATAAAATTAATAAAATAATCAATAAATATTTATTAAGTATCTATCATATACCAGGCACTGTGCTAAGAGTTGAGGGATGCACAGAGAGGAAAACAACCATCCTTGCACTCAAGAAACTTAGAATCTACTAATGGAAACAACATGTAAGCAAATATATACAAAACAATCTAGACACAGGATGAATTGGAAATAACAGAAGAAAGGAACTAAAATTAAGTGGATTTTAAAGGTTTCCTATAGAAGAAAGGATTTTAAATGGCACTTAAAGAAAGCCTGGGTGGACAGTAGTCAGAAAAGAGGAGGGAGAGTGTTAAGAGAGAGGTGGGAGACTATTGAAGGCATGGGCAACAGCCAGAGAGAATGTCTGGAACTGAGAGACTGGGTGCCTTGTTCATGGAACATCCGGGAAGTCAGTGTCACTGGAAAAAGGAGTATGTATTGGGAAGTAAGGCACAAAAAGTCAGAGTTTGGAGGGACCTAGGTTATAGGAGCATTTCGATTGCAAAATAGAGCAGTTTTCATTTGCTTCAGGGGGCAATAGGAAACCACTAGAGTTTATTGAATAGGGGATGACATAATTGAACTTGAGGAATATCACATTAGTGTATGAAGGGAGAGTGGGTTGGAGTGGGGAAAAATATGAGGCTGACTGATATACCAGTAAATTATTACAGTAACCAAGGTGTGAGCTTTTAAGGGCCTGTACTAGAGTGGTCAGGGTCAAAGAAGAGGAGGGGGCATACATGAGAGATGCTACAAAGTGAAAATCAACAGGCCTTGGCAACATCTTGGATATGGGGGGTCAGAGATAGTGAGGTATCAAGGATGACTCCTAGGATGTGAGCATACGGGACTCAAGAGATTGGGTTGCCCTCCACATTAATAGGGAAGATAGGAAGGGGATTGGGGGTTTTGAAAGATAGAGAGTTCTGTTCTGGCATTTTGAATGCAAGATGTCTAAAGAACATCCAGTTTGATATGTCTAAAAGGCAGTTGTAGATGCTCTAGGGTCAAGAAAGGTAGATATGAGAATCGTTAGCATAGAAATGATAATTAAATCCAAGGGAGCTGACGAGATCATCAAGTAAATGGTATTGAGGGATAAAAGAAGAGGGCCCAAGACAGAAGTGTGTGGGACACCTGTGGTTGGAGGGCATGATCTGGAGGGGTTTCCAACAAAGGAGACAGAGAAAGAACAGCAGAAAGGTAGGAAGGGAATCAGGAAAAATTACTGTCCCAAAAACACAGAGAGAAGAGAGTATCAAGGAGGAGTGAGCAACCGTGTCAAAGGCTGCAGAGATGTTGAGGAGAAGGAAGTGAGGAAAGCCTATTGGATTGTTCAGCTAAGAGACTTGAGGCAACCTTGGAGAGAGCAATTTCAGTGGAATGAGGCTAGAAGCAAGATTATAAAAGGGTAAGAGGACATTAAGGAGAGAAAAAGTGGAGGCATCTAATGAAGATGGACTTTTTGAGGAATTTAGTGACAAAGGACAGAAGAGATATAGAAAAATATTTAGTAGGGATAGAAGGATCAAGTGAGGGATTTTTGTTTTGTTATGTTCTTAGGATAGGGAGACACAGACATATTTATGGATAATAGGAAATGAACAAGTAGAGAAGATTGAAAGTAAATAAAAGAGTGGGAATAACAGTAGGGACAATCTTTTGTAGGACATAGGATGAAGTAGGATTTCTTGAACAAGTAAAGGGGTTGGTTTAATGAAAACTAAGGCCACTTCATCATGTGTGACAGTGATAAAGGAGGAAAGCATGACAGAAGGTATTGAGTGATAGAGGATGAAGAAGAGGGGAGAAGAGAGGGTGATGGTAAATGGCCACACTTTTTTTGAGGTGAGGTTCCCAGGTAAGAGTATGGGAGGAGGAGGATCCAGGTGAAATTTGAGGAGGGATTAAAAAAAAAGGTGAGTGAGATAGTGAGTTGACAAGGGAGACATGGTGGTGCTGCTTAGTGGCAGTGAGGGCCCAGTTCAGGTTGTGTAACATAAATCTATAGTGTATCCAGTCAGAACAGTGGCATGATTTCTCTACCTTCATTTAATAGTGAGTGTGTAGGAGCTAAGGTAACAAATGGTGTCATGATCCAAGGCTGAGAGTTGGCTGGGCATAATCGATGATATGACAAGGGTGCTATGGTATCACGAAAAAAGGATGATGTACCAAGCAAACAAGATGGAGAGTGTCTAGCGTGGGGAAGATGTCCTGGAAGTGAAGGGCAGGCTGAAGGGGCTAGAAGTGCCCGTGTGGATGAACAGCAGAATTATGTATGAGTGTTCGTCCTTCATTGCCAAAGAAGACCATGCCATCAGAGAAATAAGGACATGACTTGCACTTCAGTTTGTTTTGAGTGAGGGAGGGCTGTGCAGGTCACCAGCCTCACTTCCCTTCCAGAGCCCTCTAGATCCAGTGACCAGATATTCATCAGGATAACTGGACATGACCCAGGATGAGGTCATTGGAGTTAAGTGACTTGCCCAAAGCCACACAGCTATTGAGTGTCAAGTGTCTGAGGTGAGATTAGAACTCAGGTCCTCCTGACTCCTTCACTGGTGCTGTATCCACTGCACCACCTAGCTGCCCCAGCAGAGTTATGTAAAGGAAGGCAGAAGGAAAGGTTAAAATTCGATTGTGGTAAGATAAAGGAATTTCAGAATTCTTGATTATAGATGATACATTTATGAGTGATGGCCAGATCAAGCAAGGGTATAATGATACCCTTATGTGGTTTAGGTAGGATGGAAGAGTAATTCATATGAAGCAAGAAAATGGAAGAATTGAGTAATTAAGGTGTTTACAGAAGAGCTAATATGTATATTGAAGTCTCCTAATTTGAGGACAGGAATTGGAAAGGAAAGAAAACATCACAAGGCAGGTTTCAGATTCACTGAGCAGGCAAGGTGACTGATCTTAAGGTCTGTAGATAATAGCCACCAAGATTTTGATTGAGTGGTAGATATGGATAGCATGAACATCCTAGGAAGAGAGTTTACTGAGAGATGGATCAAGGCAAAGAACCTCAAAGTGGCAATGGGAGCAAAGAGCATTCGAACTCCCCTCCCTTGACCCATGAGCAAAGGAGGGTGAGCGAAAGTGAAGCCAGTACTGGAAGGAGTAGCCAGGGAGACTGTGGCATTAGAGGGAAGTCAGATTTCACGATGACCTCATAGAAGGGAGGAGTAGGAAAGAAACAGATTTGAGATGAAGAGAAGTTTCTTGCTTATAGAACACACACTTTGGAGGGCAAAGTAATAGGTTTCAATAGAGTTAGGATGAAACTCTGGAGTGGGAGGATTGTGTATAAGAATGAGGAATCAGAGTATAGAGGGAGAAGGTTGTAGAGGTTTGGATGATAATCTATAGGAATTGAGAGTCACTAGAATGTTACAGATATGATTAGGCTTAAGAATGTTTATCATTGAGTGTAGGACACTATTCTTCTTCCCTAAAGACAAGCACAATACGAGATGGGAGCCTCAAGTGAAAAGGATATTTGCACTTCTTTATACAGAAGGTTCTCCACATTCCAGTGAGGACATTGTACTGACAGCAGAAGGTAGTAGATACTTTGTACTGGAATAGATGGAAATGGTTTTTTTGGAGGAAATGGAAGATGCCTGACCTCGTCCCTAGAAGTCTTTGCTCAGGCAAGATGGTGTACCTAGAAGGTGATGGAAAATTAGGGCACTAGTGTACCCTCAAGCTGAGGTCATCTTGCCTGAGGAATGTGGTTACAAATGATGTCAAATATCCTTTGAAGAAAACTGACCCTCTACCTCAAATAAATTAAAAAAAAATCTCTTCAGTGTAAATTATTTCATTTTAGATAATACTCGTAACAGAAACAAAGGTTTTTTCCATCTTCACTACTGCAGCACAGTGCTATCACTGACTTGAATTCCCTGATCAGTTTAAGGCTTGAAAAATGACAGAAAACATTCACACATTTATTATATACATAAAAGTTTCTTCAGTGTGAATTCTATAATCCTGAATAATGGCTTAACACTGACTAAAGGAGTTTTCTACATTTATTACATATTAATCTCTGATGTTGCATAAGATATGAAGTCGATTTGAAGTTTTTGCCACATTCATCATATTTATAGGATCTCTCTTCTGAGAGATTTTTTTAAAAAAATGTAAAACAGAGTATGAATCCAAAGTAAAGATCATGCCTAATGCTTTATTTTATCCCCTGTGGGTGGGGGTGTATATCTGTAGAGATTCTTGTCAGTGATTAGTGATTTTTAAAAGTTTCCCTTCTCAGAGTGGAGACAAGATGGTGGGGGAAAACAAAACAAAATAAACCCACAAATGAAAAGCATAGGGACTCACCTGATCTCTCCTGAATTCTTCTCCAGATAATAATTTTTTTTTGATATAAATATATTTATTTAACTTTTTTTTTCTACATTCATTTTCACAAAATTTTGGGTTCCAAATTTTCTCTCCATTTGTCCCCTCCCCCCACCCCAATTCAACAAGCTAATTTCCCCTATCACCAATCTGCCCTCTCTTCTATCATCCCTCCCTTCCCTTGTCCCTATCTTCTCTTTTGTCCTGTAGGGCCAGGTAACTTTCTATTCCCCATTACCTGCATTTCTTATTTCCTAATAGCAAGAACAATACTCAACAGTTGTTCCTACAACTTTGAGTTCTAACTTCTCCCCATCCCTCCCTCCCCACCCATTCCCTTTGGGAAGGCAGGCAATTCAATATAAGCCATATCTGTGTAGTTTTGCAAATGACTTCCATAATATTCGTGTTGTGTAAGACTAACTATATTTCCCTCCATCCTATCCTGCCCCCCATTGTTTCTATTCTGTCTTTTGATCCTGTCCCTCCCCGAGTGTTGACTTCAAATTGCTCCCTCCTCCCATTGCCCTCCCTGCCATCATCCCCCCCCACCCTGCTTATCTCCTTCTCCCCCACTTTCCTGTATTGTAAGATAGGTTTTCATACCAAAAAGAGTGTGCATTTTATTCCTTCCTTTAGTCGAATGTGATAAGAGTAAACTTCTTTCCTCAGCTCTCCTTTTCCCTCCACTAAAAAGTCTGATAATAAATTTAAGCAGCAAAATGAACATAAGGCTGGGGTGAAACAATTTTCCAGCCCAAGACAACCCAGAAGGTCAATATGAAAGGTCTGTTCTACTGGGCTCTCAGCCACCAGATGGTAAAGGGGTCAGACAACTAGTAAGAAGGAAATTACAGGAGTTCCTTGACTGGCCCTATGTGTAAGACTGTTGCATTGCCCAATTGTGGACCTAGGTAACAGTCCTGGCTTGCAGAACCAGGACAAGGAGGACCACTAACACATTAGAATGTGTGACCACAGGGGAGCAGGAATCCTGGTCAGAGTTTGAGGGAAGAAAAGAGTGCTTGTGGTCACTTCCAGACTAAAGCATAGGTTAGGAGAGTAGCAAACTCACCTCTGTTCAGAGCATAATACCTTAAAAGAACTGAAAACTTAACAGATTCCCAAAACTTGCTGAAAATAGCTGCACAAAAAACTGAGGCTTCAAACAATGCCCCTTCCATCCCAGGAACAGAGTCTAACTTCAATGCAAAATTAGAGCTAAGAAATAGGATTGGAAATCTGAGCAAAAAACATGACCATGCAAGTTACTATGGAGACAGAGAAGATCAGAACACAAACTCAGATGAGGAAAATAGAGTCAAAGATGCTACATTCAAAGACTCAAAGAAAATTGTGAACTGGTCTCAGGCCAAAAAAAACAAAACAAACAAAAAAAAAAGAACTAATGAATGTCATCAAAAGGATTTTAAAAATCAAATAAGAGAGTTAAAGATGAAAAAAGGGGGAAGAAATGAGAGTGATGCAAGAAAATCATGAAAAGAAGCATCAACAGCTTTTTAAATAAGGTACAAAATAATACAGAGGAAAATAATGCCTTAAAAAACAAAGTAGCCCAAATGGTAAAAGAGGCGTAAAAAACTCACTAAAGAGACAAATTCCTTAAAGAGCAGAATTGGCCATGTGGAAAAAAATATAAACAAACAAAAAACTTGTACAAAAAGGCAATAAAGAACTCCCTAAAAAGTAGAACTGACAAAATGGAAAGCTCACTGAAGAAATTAATTCTTTGAAAATTAGAATTGGTCAAGTGGAAGATAATGGCTCCATAGGAGATTAAGAAACAATGAAAAAACTCAAAAGAATGAAAATGTAGAAGAAAATATGAAATATCTCATTGAAAAAACTACTGAAATGATAAAAAATAGATCAAGGAAAAATAATTTTTGAATTACTGGACCATCAGAAAACCATGATTTTACAAAAAGGGTTAGATGTCATATTTCAAAAACTTATTAAGGAAAACTGTGCAAATATTCTAGAAACAGAGGATAAAGCTGAAGTTGATAGAATCCACTGACCACCTCTTGAAAGAGATCCCAAAATGAAACCTCCCAAGAATACTATAGCCAAATACCAGAGGTCCCTAGTCAAGGAGAAACTATTGCAAGCAGTCAGAAAGAAATTATTCACATATCATGGAGCCACAGTCAGGTTAACAGAAGATATAGATGTGTCTACATTAGAGTATTGGGAGGCATGGAATTTGATATTCTGGAGGGCAAAAAAGCTAAGATTACAACCAAGAATTGCCTTTCCAAGAAAACTGAGTATAATTCTTCAAGGGAAAAAAATAATAAAACAGAGGATTTTCAAGCAGAAAATTTGAATTTCAAATGCAAGATTCAAAAGAAGCATAAAGAGGTAAAATAGAAAGAGAATTCATAAGTCATTTAATAACCTCTACTATTTACATTCCCATATAGGAATAATTTTGTAACTCCTAAAACCTTTCTCATTTTTAGGACAGTGAGAAGAAGTATACATAGAAGGTATGAGTGTGAGTTGAAGATGGGTGAACAAGTTGTGCTGTATGATTGTGATGGATCATTGTTTCTTATAGCACAGTAGCATTTCATTACAATCATATACCACAACTTGTTCAGTCATTCCACAATTGATGGACACCCCCTCAATTTCTAATTCTTAGCTACCACAAAAGAAATACTATAAATATCCTTGCACAAATAGGCTCTTTTTCCTTTAAAAAATCTTTTTAGGATACAGACTTAGTGGTGATATTTCTGGGTCAAAGTGTATACCTAGTTTTATAGCCTTTTGGGCATAGTGGAACTCATAAATAAAAAAAATAATGCTAAAATTTGTTTGTACATGTAATTGGGAGAAAATAAAATGTTAAATATACATATATTTTTAAAATTCTCTTTTCATTGAGAAAAGTATTTCCTCAGCCTCTTTTCTGTGGAATTTAGCCCCTGTACACCCACTCAGTAGGAAAATTCTAGACTCTTAGAAATCTTCGCTTTGAGTTTTCTCAATACTCTTCTTTAGGACTCTGAGTCTTCATAAATATAATTCCTTAGAAATGGTTCCTCAGTCTATTCATGTTTTCTAGAAAGATGCTTCTCTGTTTCTCTTTCTGCTCTCAGCTTTTGAGATGCCCAAGACCCATCAATCTTCTCTTTTCTCAAATTAGGTATTATTTTAACTTCAGAAGCTGAAACTCTAAGTGAAAATACATTCCAACTTCCTAACAATCCTTTGGTGCTGGGATTCCTCCTAGATGTGTTCAGATATACTCTTCTAAGATTAGATAGTAGGGATACTGAGCTTGAAATCTCAGATTCCTGGACCTCACTATCAGGATGGCAGTCACCAATTTCTACAGTCCTAGCTTCTCTTGGGGGAAGTACCTCACCATATTTTCTCAGGAAGAATGATCAGGAGATACTTCAGAGTCAGCTACTACATCATTTTTTGCTTTACAAGTGACCCTGACTATATTCTGAGTCAGCAGATGACCAAGAGTATACTAATGTGCCAAACAAATCCAGCCAACTCATGATACGAAAAACTCCTGAAGTGTTGGGTTATAAACTTCCCAAATAGGATAGTTGAGACCTGGTCATCAGGAGTGTTGTCCCCATATCTCTTCCTCCTTGATTTCTACTGTCAAAACTCTCTCCTGTTCCTGGAAAGTTGTAGGCAGAAAGTCCTTGACCCTATTCAAGATCTCATCAATATTGCTCAAGGACATCTTAATCCCAACAGCCCCAAACCCTTATTTCCTGAATTTCCAAAGAGTTTCTTGCATTTGAACTTCCTCTGTCAAGAGGAGAAAGGAGAAAGAAAAGGAATTAGAAGTTCACCTACAATGGGGAATGGGGCAGTAAATGGGAAGTGGAAGAACAGAAAAGGGGTACATGTACCAGAGCGCAGAATCAATATCCCTCTCTCCCCATACATAAAATTTCCTTCCTGATAAATAAAATTTCCTTTGGAATATATTCTTCTGGTTGGTTGAGATGTATAATTATAACCTCCTCAATGGTGTTTCCTGGGACTCTCTAACCATCTGTGGAGACTTCTATCTCTGGGTTTCTTCCAAGGATAGACAGGGAAAGGATGAACATCAGGTGGAACAGAGGTATAAGGATTTCTAATGTCCATTTAACATTTATAATTATGGCAATAAAGTGCAGCAAAACACTTGGAAGATCATAAAATCTCAGATTGGAAGTTCCCTCAATGGTCATCTAATCTATCCCATACTCAAGCATCAGCACAGGCTATAATAGAGGATCTGAGCTGGAACAGACTTTAGATTATGTAATCCAAGTCCCATATTTTGGAATTTAAGGAACTGAGGGCAAAATAATCACATATGATTATGTCAATTCTGTACTAAAAAATTCTGAATACCTCCTGATTTCCTCTGGAATAAAACACAAACTCCTCTGTCTGGCATTTCATCCCTCCTGGATCTCTGCCTCATTACGGCAGAGGGGCTTGTGTAGCTCAGTGAACTATGAGCTATGCCATGCAGGCTCATCCAAGATGGACAGGTCATAATGGAGAATTCTGATAAAAGTTGATCCTCTGGAGAAGGAAATTGCAAAACACTCCAGTATCCTTGCCAAGAGAACCCCATGGAGAGCATTTCAGGAGATAGTAGAGGACAGAAAGGCCTGGTCTACAGGGTCACAAAGAGTTAGCCATGACTAAACAACTGAAAAATAACAATTGTTAGGCATTCAGAACTTTAAACAATCTGGCTTCAACCTCCCTTCCCAGACTTATTTCATATTTCTGCCCACTATACATTCAGCCAAACTTGCCAATTTACTCCCCTCCCACCCTCATCTCCCATTTAAGACATTTAGTATCCTATATTTATTTTTTTTATTTTTCAAGTTTTTACATTTCCTATGCCCAGAATGTTCTCTTTTCTCCTCTAGCCTCTTGCAATCCCTACCTTCTTTCAATACTCAGTTCAGTTCCTACCTCTTATTCCAGTACTTTTAAGATCCCTGAAGTGGTTATCACTCCTCAACCTCCACTCAAAATTTTTGGTGTCTATCTTAGGTATACTTTTGTATTTACTCATATGGAACAAAGCACCAGTAATAGGATTTGGAATCAGGTCTTTGGATTTCAAATCCAGAGCTCTTCTCCATATCCCCAAATTGCTTTTTGGGTCACTATGACCACTGGAAACTGTCAGCCACAAGAAAAAGAGAGAGGAAAAGCTGCTTTTTAGGTCAGTAACTCATTGCACGGAACTCAAAAGTATTCACTCAGATCTTTATAGGGGCTACACAATTCAGTTTAGAAGAAAAGGCTTGCTCCAGAGTGCCTGTGGCATACAATTGTATAGTAAGAGAAAGGAAAGCTCAATGCCACAGGCCTCATCAAGGGAGACATTTACTGAATAGGAAAGCAAAGACAGGTACTTCAAAACTGGAAGCAGACATAAACAGCAGAGAGTGGGCATCTCTTATGATGAGTGATGGTTTGGAATCGGTTCTTTTCTTAACTTTGTCCACTGATTTGTAATGAAGATCACTTAGCTTCCCCTTTCTCACTAGCAGCCATCCAGACTCCAAATGTGCAATAATAAGTTATTCCAGCCAGCCATCAGGATACTGGATATCTTCCTTAATTAACATGCATAAAACAAAATTCTCTCTTTTGTTTTCTCCCTTACTCTCCAGTTGTGCATTATCAGTATTAACTGTGAAAGGCAGGTCAAGTTTGCAGCTGCTTTCAACAAGCTAAAAATCAACAATAAATCTAACACCCACTGTTCCTGGGATTTTAACTTTTGTTAATACATGGATTTTGCCAGAGATGGAGATTTGAAACTGGATTAGCAATTAGTAAGCTGTTACTATTATTATTCAAAAGCTGATTAAGGGATTCAAGAACCAGAACCAGATTAGATAGTACTGGAACTCTCCCAGAAACTAATTCCTTCTGTATTTCCTCTGCTAGCGTCTCTTTCCGTTGCTCATTAATTGTGACTCAGAGCTAGGGCCTTGGTACTTCTTGCTCAGGCCTTGATCCCTTAGAGTAGTTCATCAGCTCACGTGTCTTCAATTAATATCTGGACATACATGACATTGTATCTATATTCCTGAGTGTGATATTTTATCTGTTTTTTGGTCTCATGTATCTTCTTGTAAAAGAAGAATTTCTTCTTGAATGATCTACTACCATCTAAATGTCCTCAAATTGTGGAAACTATTTTTCTCTGACTTCCTCTGTTGCCACTTAGTTTCCTAAACATTAAGGGAGCTACTGCCATGATTACTATAACTCTTCACTTTAAAGTCAAATGTTCCCCAGCATAATGATGATAGTTCCATCCTGGTAGGATGTTGCCATTGTAAGAGAGAAATCTGAGACCATGTCCAAAGAAAATGTTTGGGATTCTATAGGAACCTGACTACAGAATTTAATTTAATTGAGTAAATATTTGTTAAACACTTAATACATTCTAGACACTGTGATAAGAGCTGAAAAAAATAAGCAAAAGACAATCCCTGGCCTCAAGGAGATTATAATCTGCCACTGTTCAGTCATGTCTGAACTATGGACTATTGCATATCAATAAACAGCATGGAGTTTTCTTGACAAAGATACTGGAATAGTTTATTTCCTCCTCCAATGAATCAGGTTAAGTGACTTTCCCAGTGTCACACAGCTAGTAAGTGTCTGAGGCTGGATTTGAACTGAGATGTTCTTGACTCCAGGACCATTGAGCCAACCAGCTGCCTCTTTATCACCTCAGAGAGTTAGACTGTTTTTAAAGAAGTCCAACTGGATGTTCTCAGAAGCTTATTTAACACTCTTAAGTACCCAGTCTTCTGACTCCTAACCAGCATGTTCTGCTAAACTTTTGGGATTCTAGTTTTCTTGCTTGAAAGAGGCATCATGGCAGAGTCAAGAGTGCTGGGTTGGGAGCCAGGAAGATTTGGTTCTGCCTCTGATACATTACACAAATACAAGTGTATGACTACTTCTTAACTTGCATATATTTCAGGAAATTATTTAAAACCTTAGCCTTATCTTCTAAGTTGTAGGCAAGTTGAGCTCTGGGGGGAGGGAATTTCTATAGAGGGAACCCTCCTACCCTGATGAAATTGCAGATTCTTTGCATCTTTCCATACTTACTGTCTGAAAAGATCCTTTTGGGACAGGAAAGAGGATTTATGTCAGACTCATGAAAACTGCATTGTAATTAGGGACAATGTATCTGGTATTATACAGTGTGTAATTAGAGCCTCATTAAGTATTACCATGGATGAGAGAATTTTAGAAGTGGAAGATTCATTAGATATATCTTAATTGTTTAATGGTCACAAATTATCTAGTCCAAACCTCTGTGGCCTCTGTGGAAAAGATCATTAAATCAGGTTAGCAAAGTTATCTTTGGAGTCTGCCACTTTCTAAAGTTTCTTTCTGTCTCTCTCCTTTTCTCTCCATACCTTCATTTGAACTCCCTTTCTCCCTTATTAAAACATGTAATCTCAGGTCATTTACTCCCATCTCCCTTCTATGACCACTTTATTTAACATATACCTAAACTAAGCTAAAAGAAAAATATTCTAAAACTTCTGTCATCTGCCATTAATTAGGAGTAGGATAGAGATTGAAGCAAAATGTACCCAGAGGCATTTTATATACACAGTCACCCATACCGAAGGGATAGATCCCCTCAGTGGAAGACCTGGAACCAGAAATCAAAAGAGTATAGATTCAGAACCAGAAGGAACCTAAAACCTTAGAGACCATTTCATTTAAACCCCTTCATTTTACAGAGGCAATACCTAGATTCCAAAAAGGTTTGAGGGACTTAGTCAAAGTCACAGAGGGAAGTTTAGCAGAATTGGAATTTCAATTCAGGTCGTCTGATGCCAAGCCAGGCCACACAGAATAGATTTAGAACTGTGAGGCATTATAGAGATCACCTTAAAGGACTTCAGCCTTGCAGCTCCTACACCTTCCCCTTCACCTTCTTATTAATGAGTACCTCACATGGCCCACTCGACCTGAGGCCGAGCAGGCTCTAAACGTGTTTTATGATTTTTTTCTGGTTCTTTTGATGAAACAAGTATTCTTGCCCCTTTCCCCACTGTCTTTCTATTCCTTGTAAACAAGTCAATACTGCCATTGCTACTGAAAGCATGGTACCAATCTATGTCATTATAATTACGCTCAAAATCTGAATAACTTTTCAAAGGAAAATACTCTTTTCTGACGTTTGGTCACCCACTTATCCTTTGTATGTGTTGTACATCTTTTATATGTGATCATTGAAGTTGATGACCATCTCAACTTTTATATTTGTATTTAGAGTGGTTTGTGCCTAGTAAGCATTTTCATAACTATATTTTTCATTCGTTTATTCACCTAAACTCAGATTATTTTACAGAAAAGGGAACCCTGAAGACTCTAGAGGTGAAGTGACTCAGCCAAGGTCACCAAGGTAGTTAGCATCTCAGCTGGCATTTGGCAACCTGGAAAGTTTCAAAAATGTCAGAAGCAAATTCATACAGCTTGGAGAATTCTAAGGTATTCTGATCAATTTCTAGTCTTGGTATAATGACAAAAGAAAAGAAAAATCAATGTCAAACTTTCTTAAATACTTAAGGACGGTGTTCCATGGACAGATTAGGTTTTTTATTAATTTTCATCGTAGGTTTCCACTTGGGAAAATGCTCTGTAGACCACTCGTTAAAAAAAAAAGAATAATTAAAAAATGCTGAAATAGGGTTAATCAGAACTAGAAGTTCATTTTGTTTTAAATCACCGATTTATGTACAAAATAAAGACAATTTTTCAAGCCATACTGCATTTTTCTCACGTATATGTCTGAAGCATCTTTAAAAGATAGCTTTCTCCAAACTTCACCTGTAGTTTCATAATCAAAGCTAAAAATAAAACATTCTAGTCTAAAGGAGAATTTCTTTTCAGGTTATTAGCAAGAAGCAGCAGGAATTCTGAAACTAGGCTAGAAAGAAGTAAGCATAACCATAGTGTAGACTGTTTGCCTCTCCCACCTCACCAATGAAGACTCCTAGAATGTGTAACTTCCAAGTAACTTAAGTTTATTCCTCTTATCAGGAAAAGTTCATAATGTGTTTTACTGAGAAAATATCCTATTTCCCTCATACAACTCAAACCTCCTCTGGCACAATCTGATGAAGGCAATCAATTTAACTTCACATTTAAATGGCAAGTTTGATTGAGGACTAGACTGTGCTTAAATTCTCAGGTCTGCTTCTTCTTCTTTCTTTGATAAAAATGCCTCCCTCAAAGCAACAGCTAAGCAGATGTATTTATTTATGACCCCATACTGAATACTTAACACTTCCTCTCTTGGGATGCTAAGAAAGGGCAGTGCATTTCACAGTATTCACCATCCTTGAAGGCCTGAGGTGAGACCTTGATATGGTAGAACTGTAAAACAAAGAGCAATTTTAGTCATCAGACTCAAAGATTCTCTCTGCTGCCCCAGTGAAAACTCCTGATTTACTGAATGTCAGTTGTTTTGTTTAAAATATCTTTCCATCCAAGTTAAACTATGCTTCTAGTGGTATAAAAGCACATAGTTCAGAAGTTCAGGGAATGTTCCTTCCCCCATCCAAATGGAAACATTGGGGGAGGGGGAAGACCACACCATACTGATGACCTTTACTAGCAAATTTGATGATAGATTTGTACTTGTAGGAGGAATAGGGATATTTGTCAGTTTTCTATGACTGAGTATTGGCATTTATTCACTCAAGGCTAATCTTCTTGGTTTAACATTTGCACCAGCTCTAGCAACTAACAAGGAATATGGAACACATCCTATTGATTAAATATAGTCCCTGACCTTTACCTCTCTGATAATTGCCAGCTTAAAACACTTCAGGGTCAATTATGATGGCATCATTCAAATGCTAGGTTCTGTGAGGGAAAGTCTGGAAGAATTTACTCCACAGTATCCCTGCTTTTACTGTGAGAAAATCCAGTGATAATAATCCTACCACCAACATTCACATTTACACTCTGTCTCTGTCTTTCTGTATCTCTGTCCCTCTCTCTATGTCTGTCTGTCTATCTCTCTCTCTCTCTGAATGTCTTGGATGTGTATACAAATATAGACAATTACATTTTTGTCATTATTTCAAGAATCTTTTTGTTTTTGGTGTGGTTACAACTACCTCCAGAGATAAAGATTGCAACTCTTTTTTAACTTAGTAGACAGTATTGACTACACCCACACTACTCATTAAGGTCTTGGAGGGAAGAGACTGTTTTTTGCTTTTGTATAGTATTTGTATCACCACATTAACAGGATGCTTCTTTAACATAAAAGATGTACTTAATAAATGCTTCTTCATCTGTTCTTTCCCTCTACTAGGGAGCATTTTCCACAGGAGAATTCTCAAATTCTTCATTACTAGCAAAAACCATCATTGCATTAAGTGCAATTATCCAGGGATCCTGATTCACTTTCTATCATCTGTTTTTTTTTATTGCAAAGATGAGAGAACAGAAAGGAGGCAAAGGGCTTAGAGGACAGGAGATAACAAGAAACAGGGCCATGAACCTTGCCTATAAGACAATACCTAGAAGAGCCAACAATGCTAGGGTGCTTTATGGGAACAACACAAAAAAGGATAAGTACAGTTCCTCCAGAAATGACGATAAAATAGCTAGCATTTAAATAAAGCATTTTAAGGTTTGAATAAAACATTTTATATGTTACCTTATTTAAACTAGAGAAACATCAGCCCAAATCAAAAAAAAGAATGACCTTGGCCTAAACTAAGTCTCCCCAAACAGGAAGTATCCACCTCATAAATATTAGAGTATTGCCTATATCATAAAAATCATAATTTTATCAGTCAATTCATAGTTTTAATGCCCTACCAATTATCAATAAGATATGTTAGAGAACTTGATAAAATAATAATAAAATACATTAAAAAAACCAAAAAATCTAGTATATCAAGGGAAAAAAAATCAAAAAATAGGAATAAGTGAAGAATGCTTCCAGATTTCAAACTGTATTATAAAAACAGTCATCAAAACATTTAGTACTGACTGCAAATAGAAAAGTAGACCAATGAAAGACACTATAGAAGGGTAAATCAAAGTAATATAGCTTAAGAACCCAATGTCTGGTAAATCTAAAAACAAATTACAAAGGGAAGGCCTTCCTTCTTGATTAGAAGTGCTAAGAAAACTGAAATGCTGTCTGGCAGAAATTAGTCTTAGAGCAACATTTTATACTACATTCCAAAAGAAATTCAAAATAAATGCATGACTTGAATGTTAAAGCTCATAGCAATAAAAAATAAAACAAAACAGAAAAACATCATACATATTTACAGCTATGACCAAGAGATGTATTCTTAACCAAAAATGAGAGAAGAAAAATACAAAATATGCAAAAGATAATTTTTATTATATGAAATGAAAAAGCTTTGGCATGAACAAAATCAATACTAAAATAAGATGGGACGTTGAATAAGAAAAAAAAGAAATTTGTGTCGAACGTCTTAGATAAATTTTGGAATCCATGATATGTGTATAGACATATATAGTGAGACAGAAAGAGATACACACACACATACACACACACACACATGCAGAACAGAAATATCCATGTTTAAAGCTATTTTCCAATAGACAAGTGGTCAAAGTCTATGAACAAGAAATTCTCAAAAGAATTGCATTAACAAGCATAAGAATATTCCAAATCATTAACAAGAGTAGAAATTAAAATCAAAGAAATTCTGAGGCATTACCTCACTCCTAGGAAATAGACAAACATGACAAAAGACAAGAATTTTCAATATTTGACAGATTATGGAAGTATAAGGAGTAATACAATGTTGGTGAAACTGAATTAGTGCTACCATTTTGGGAAAAGAAGTTGAAATCCTTGGGATTATAATAATCTCTTGCATTTATATAATACTTGAAGATTTGCAAAGTGCTTTGCAAATATTCTCACTTTATTCTCACAAAAATCCTGAGAGGCAGGTGCTTTTATCATCACCATTTTACAGATGAGGAAATAGATAAATGGACATGAAGTGACTTGCCCAAAGTCACAGAACTAGTAAGTATCTGAGGATGGATTTTAATTTTCTCATCTAAGCCCAGCATTCTATTCACTGTACCACCTAGTTTGAAATAAAATGAAAAATACCCTTTTGGGCTGACTAAACTTGCCAGTGGGTTCGGATTCCACAAGAAAGAAGAGACACCTGGAAAGGCTGTCCAGCACAATGGTTTATTAGCCTTGTTAGAGATGTTATAGAGGTAGTGTTCAGGTCTGGGGTGCTTGAGATCCCAAAATATCTACATGCTGGGTCCTGCCCGAATGAACTCAACTCAAGCCTTGTTTCAGCCAAAGAAAGACAAAGTTTATTAAAGCTTTTCGATATTGGGTAAACTCTTAAGGATCCTAAGCTCTACAGAACAGACTGAATCTCAGCTACATTGAATCTGAGCTATACTGAAGCTGAACACCATCATGGAAGTGAGAAGGATCTTATTACAGAAAGACTGTGGGAGGAATCTAGGGGTGGCCAAGTAGTCTAGGTAACTAGAGGAGGTGTTTAGAAAGGGTCTTGATTGGATCGGACAATGGAAGTCTAGGCTAGTTTAAGGGTAACAGATTTGGGCATAGATATTTTGGTAAGATCAAGGGTGGGAAATAGCCAGGGTCAGTCAGACAAAGTGATTATGAAGGCTTATGGCCTCAGAGGAACTCCAGATCAAGTGGAAAGCTTCAAGGAGAGTTCAAGGGGGTTCCCAGAGCCTGTACCCCATCAGTAGGGCAGTCCAGTTCAATGGCACAGCTGCAAACACTCACACACACACATACTGTACACTAGAAGTCATCAAGGGGAAGGGGACAGGGTGGTAGTCCTGGTGAAAGAGAGAGCATCCACCCTACTGAGTCTCAAGGAACCTTTTTCACATGTACTGTCAGCACTGGACTATTTCCCAGTGAATAGTAGCCTGAAATACTGGAACCTGGGCATTATACCAGGGCTGAATATAAATTCATCCTCTGGCACTTACTGTATGTGTCCTTGGGAAAATTACTCAGCTTTTCTGAGCCCCTGTTAGAATAGTTATGCATGCTCCAATGTATAGCGTCCACAAAAATGTTATGCTTGCACCTGGTTTGTTGAGAGCTTTGAACACACACATGCATACACACACATACATGCACACATATGCTAATTTTCCAACAAGGTTGTCATTTTTGAAAATGAACGATGGGATTAACTACTTAGAGTTTTTCTAGTAACTGTTGAATACGGAGTTGTATGTGGTTCTTAGAGAATGTTAACTCCTTAGACAAGAATTTTTCTGCATCCAATTTATCTGTGTTCAAAATAACAATTAGATGAAAAGGGATAAAACCGATGAAAATGGCATACTTTAGCGAAGCAAGAATAAAACTGATTGTTTGAATGGTGTGTTCCAGTCGTGTGGTTTTTCAGTAAACAGAAAGTCCGCTGCTTTCTAAAACTACTTTCCACTCCTTATCAGTAGCGATTGTATGCTTTCCCCAGAAGAAGAGGCTAATTTCAAGCCTCACCCAGAGGCAGTTCTTACCCTTATCAGCAAGTCAACATTATTCAGTAAAAACCTGTTCACCTTAAGTGTTTGCCTCAATTTTTTGGAAGTAGATTAACCCCAAATACTACACAGCAAGAATCTGAATTCCTTTCAGAGGCCACCATAGTGTAAAATTCAGCATTTATATACATCTCTATATTGGCGGAGGCTTTAAATACTTAAAACTCATAGCACCTCCTAAAAATAGGACACTGTGACTCTACTTACTACCTCCAGGATAAAATAGACATTCCTTAGGCTGACTTTTAAAACCCTGTACAATCTAGCTCCCATCATTCTGCTACACTTTTTCCATATTATTTCTTTTCCCACACTGTATATTATGGCAAAATTGGTTCTTGCTAGTCTCTGAATTAAGCATTCCATTTCCCACCTTGTGCCTTTGCCCTGGTTGCACCTCTTGCCTTTATCCCTTAGAATCCCTGGTAATCTGCAAAGCCTAGCTCGTCCGAGTCCTCTTGAGGTCTGAGTTTTGTCTCTTTCCAAATGACAATTAACCAAACACTTATTGAAAGATTTCCTGGCTGAAGCACCAACTAACATGTCACAGCTACTTCTTAACGTGATATGTCAGGGAAGTGGGTGACACAGTGGGTAGAGAACTGACCCTGGAGTCAGGAGAATCTGAGTTCAAATCTGGCTTTAGATATTCACTGGCTGGTGGCCTTGGACAGTTTAGTTAATCCCATTGCCTTCAAAAATAAAAAAATAAAAAAAAAGAGAAGCCATTTTGCCATGAAATTGTTTACTATTGCTATTATTATTTAATAAAGCTTCTGTACAGTTATTTCAGTTTATTTATTTGGAAGTAGGGGATGTAGGTACAACTTGGTGGCACAGTGGATACAGTGCCAGGCCTGCAATCAGAAAGACCTGAGCTCAAATCCAACCTCAGAAACTTACTAACTGTGCATCCCTGGGCAAGTCACTTAATCCTATATGCCTCCTTTTCTTCATCTGGAAAATGAACTGGAAAAGAAAATGGCAGACTACTCCATTATCTTTGCCAAGACAACACCAAATGGTGTCATGGAGAGCTGAACACAACTAGACGACTGAACAAATTTATCTCAGATACTGATAGTTAAAAAATCTTGATTTAAATCCCTTTGGCCGAGCTATTAATCCAGATGATTTAAAAAACGTGTTTGAAAGAGTGCTATTTTTCTTTTCGATATATTGTCTATCTTCAGAGTTCTGGCAAAAGTGCTCAGGGTGAAATAGAATTTGAACCTGATCTATGATTAATTAATCAGTAGGCCTTTACCTATTGAATTCTTCCTAAGAATGGAGGCAATTGATCAGTCTGTTTGGTTGATCTGCATTTATCTGACATAATTTTGATAACTTTTATCATATCATATCAAGCAGGTTTTCTTTGGGACACTAATGCTCTTCCAGGCAAGTGAACTGAACATTTTGGTTGATTATTGAGTACATTACATATATTTATAAATTCCACTGTCAGAGACATGGCCTCCACAATACACAGGTCATTAAACAATAGGTAGCTGGTTTTAGGAGCTATGCAGATATAATTTAATTGGAACTATTTTTATCTCTTATTTCTCATTCCAAGAAACATTCTGCAAAGAAGATACATCTAACTGAAATATATTCATACTGAAAAACATGCATTTTTTTCAATATAATTCTGCATAGACTTGGAACAAAATCTTTATCCTAATTGTTACCTAAAAGGTGGATGGAAGAATATTAATAACCAATTAATGACCTCTATAAAACCCTCCAGTGAAATTGTATCATAGGTGGATTTAATTTTTTCTTTCAACTATGAGGAGAGAGTGACAAAGGGACACAGAGAAATAGTGACAGAAAAAGAAGAAAATATTACATATGTAAAAACATGGAGCAACACTGGAGAGTTTAATTGCAATGCACTATAGCTTGGTTTCTGCTGCTCAGGTAATTTATGAGCAAGGGTTAGTGACTGTCCAGAGTCTTTCCTGCCCCATATTTGCCACAAAATTCATGCATCCTTATTCCATGTTAAAGTCCCAGGGAACCTGAAATCTCCTCCCAGCCCATACAAAACTTTCACATTAACTATTCCAGGTGAAAAATCTTTGACAAGTAACAAATCAGTTAAGGAACTGGATCAGTGGTTCCAATCTAGAATGGGCAAGCTAGGGTTCAACTGCTTTATTTCTCAGTGCCCTGGTCTTTCCGTGGTCCCTCATTGTTCCTTATCCCCTCTGGCCTTTCTTCCCCTTGCCTCAACAAGAGTAGGATTACAGTGTACCCATGTATTGGTTTGCAGCCAGGTGGCACAATGGATAGACTGCTGACCCTGAAGTTCAGAGAACATACTTCAGATAGGACCTCAGACACTCACTAGCTGTGTTACTCTAGATAAGTTCCTTAACCCTGTTTGCTCAAGTTCTTCAGCTGCAAAATGAGTTGGAGAAGGAAATGGCAACCAGTCCAGGTTTTTGTTTTTATTTTTGGACAAGAAAACTCCAAATGGGATCATGAAGAGTCTCACATGACTAAAAATGGCTGACCAGCAACAAACTGTTGATCAATGGAGAAGGAAGGCCCCTAAAGCTCTATATCTAAGGCTTGACTCCCTTCCCAGAAAATACTAACTTAATTTTTACTTACATCTAAAAATTATTTACTTAAAACTAATGATGTTTAAGGGAACCAAAAGATAAAATTTTAACCTAGTACCTTCTCTCCAAGGAGAATAGAATGCTAACCACCACAGATCTCAGCCTTCTTCCTTCCCTCCTGGTATTGAGATCAGGGAACCATAATGGTGACATTTCAGGTGCTCCAGACCGGGTCCTGCCTAATGAATTCAACTCAAGCCTTGTTTCAGCCAAAGTAAAACAGTTTATTAAAGATTCACCATGTTGGGTTGACTCTTAAGAACCCTAACCATTTGTAATCCTCACATTGACAAGCAGGCCAGACAGAATCAGAGCTAGATTGTTTCTTGGAGGCAAGTGGGAATTTATATACAGAAAGACTGTGGGAAAGATCTAGAGATGGTCAAATAGTCTAGATGGGAACGGGGTGTCCCACAAGGGTGGGAAACAGCTGGAGGCAGTTGGGAGGTAACAGTACAATGGAGGGCTGGGGTAGGAAGCAGGTGGGGACAATCCAGAGCAACAGACCATGGAGGGTCTGGCTAGGCCAAGGGTCACAGATTTGGGTGTGAAAAGCCAGATGAAGTGGAAAGATTCAAGGAAAGTTCCAGGAGGTTCCCAGAGTCTGTATAGCATCATTGGCAGGAATTAAAATTTTCCTTACACAAGGCTAGATAGAGGAGACGCAAGAGATTTTGGTCTTTTTGCGAGCCATGCATAAAAACCCCTTGTTAAATATTGCATTACATGAGTGATTTAAAGGAAATAACCTACCAAAGTTTTCAACCTTATTGTAGCATCCTCTCTCTTCTGCCCACGTTTTGGGGAATGGAGGGAGGAGCATGGGGGGAAACTTAGTGTGTGGAATCATTTCTATTTAAAAGGATATTAAGCATATCACTCTTTCTAGTGAAGATACAGTGGAATGATGCTTGTGAAAGCACCTTGTAAACTACATAGTGCACATCTCTCTGTCCCTTCTCCTTCCTTCCCTCCCCCTCTTCTTATCAATGTTATCATAATTATTGTTGCTATAATATACCAGCTGCTGAAACACTACAGGCATTTTCCGTTGTGTTTTAGGTTGGAGGACATCTCCAAAATGAGCCAGATGTTAACGGTTTTACAAATAATTGATGTCTAAATCAGTAAATGAGTGAATACTAAGCCAGTATGAAAACCTTCACCCCAGGTCCCTGCCAGCTGGTCAGAATGGTTTCATCCTATCATTCTAGAACATATTTCACATCTTATCTCTGCCAAATCCAATTAAAATGAAATGAATCAATTGTATTAAAATACTGTTGAGGTCTGGGAACCATGAGCTTTGGGGTGCTCAAACCCCAAAATACCAACATACTGGGTTCTGCCAAATGAATTTGACTCATTTTTTTTCCAGTCAAAGTAAAACAAAGTTTATTAAAGGTTTGTCATATTGGGTTGACTCTTAAGGGGCCTGAGCATTTGTAAAGCTTGTATTAACAAGCAGGCCTGAGCATTTGTAAAGCTTGTATTAACAAGCAGGCTAGGCATAATCTCAGCTAGAGCTTGAGCTGGGTTGAATCTGAGCTCCTTCATGGAGGTAAGATGGAATTTGTATACAGAAAGTCTGTGGGAAAGATCTGGAGGTGGTCTAGTAGTCTGGGAGGAGGGTCTAAGGAGGATCTTGATGGGACTGAGGCAACTAGTGATGTAATCAAGGGTGGGAAACAGCTGGAGGCAATTGGAGGTATCAGACAATGGAGGATTTGGGTGGAAAGCAGGTAGGGAAATCTAGAGGTAACAGATGATGGAGAGCCAGGCTAGGCTAAAGGTAATAGATTTGAGTATGAAAGGTTAGATTAAGTGGGAAGATTCAAGGAGAGCTCAAGGAGGTACTCAGAGTCTGAACCCCATCAATATCACTTAGCAAGTTCTCAGGGAAAATACACAGAAAACCACTAAAATCCCCATAGGGAATTATTATGTCGGTTTCCTCATCTATCCAAACTTTCCAACTACATGTCAAATTGGCATTTAGATTTTACTTTCTGTTTCTAATTGTTTTATGTTCTGTGTTCAGGTGAGATCACTGAGGAAGAGAAGGAATCCATCAATCAACGAGTATTTTTAAGCATTTATTATGTTCCAGGGCAGTATACTAAGTACTAGGGATTAAAAAAACATCCTTGCCATCAAGGAACTTAAATGCTAATGAATAGGGGAAGAAATCATATATAAATCAGATTATACAAGATTAATGTAATGTTGAGGGAGTAGTCATCTTGGAGGAAATGGCATTAAGGGGGTGAGTAGCAGTGGAAAGCAACTAATTGCCTCTTTGAGGAAGTGCCCTTGAGCTGAATCTTAAAGAAAGCTAAAGATTCCAAAGGTCTGGGCTTGAGAAGGAGAAGAGTATAGGCATATAGAATACCAGAGCATGGAAGCAGGCTATAGAGGGTCTTGTGTAAAGGGTAAACAAGGAGGCAAGTATATTTGGATCATAAAGTTTGTGGAGGTGAACAGAATGCAAAAATGTTTGGGAAGGTAAGAAGAGGTCACTGTGTGCAGAGATTTAAATGTCAAACCAAGAATTTCATATTTGATCTTTGGGGCAAGAGGGAGTCACTGGACTTTATTGAGGGGGAAGTGAAAACATTGTCAGACATAGGATTTAAAACAAATTTAGCAGCTAAATTGTGATTAGAGCATGGAACAACTTAAAAAGGAAAGACCAATTAGAAGACTATTATAATCATTCAGGTGACAAGGAATAAGGCCTAAATTAGGCTGATGATTGTTAGTATAGAGGTAGTATTCAGGAGGTTTCACAGGGAATGAAATTGCAAGTTTTGGCAAATGATTATATATGTAGGGTGAGCAAGAGGTGGGCGATGGAAGAGTTTATAAACATCAGAAACAGATTAGAACAAAATGGCAAAAGAAAGGAGTACCAACTCTAAACAGTTTTTTCCTTTGGCATTACATAGCAGTACTTGTCAAATTAATTTTTGTAACACTTATTGACAAATCGTACAAATGGTGGTATGAAAGGCTTAAGGATGTTCTGCTTTCTAAACATAAAGGGGAGTGATGGGTTCTGGAATATTTTCATATTCAATCATAGCAATAGTCTTTAATGCACACATTATTTCCTATACAGTATTTCAGGAAAAAAAATCTCTTGCATCATGTGGGGAGTAAGAAAGTTCTGTTGTCCACATTCCCTGGTGGGATGGACCTAGCATGGACCAGGTAGAGGTCAGAAACTAATGCACAGGCCCAAGGAGCTGTGTGAGGAAGAGGAGAACATGGAATCACATGGCCAGGGGATGGTGTCACGGGAGATCCAAAGTTCAGAAAACAGTGTTAGAAGCCCCATCTTCCTGCATGTGTTGTAGTCATCCTGCCTTTCTGGGGAGGCCACCTGTTCATTCAGGAGGAATGGACATAAAGATTAATAAAGACTTTCCTGATTTGACAACAGGCATCGTTCTTTGTTTAAGGTGAGTATGTTTCTCACTGTTGGTGGCTTGTTAGACAGGCTCACTTCTAACACATCATTTTTTTTTCTTACAGAAAGCCTGTGTAAAAACTCACAGAATTTTTGAGTTAGAAGGATCTGCGGGGAGTCTCCTCATACAACCCCAACCAAAATGAGTATTCTTTTTTTTAATACTTGCCCAACAGGTGTTCATAGAGTTCTTATTTGAGGAATTGAAGGGAAAACTGCTACTTTCTGTAAAAACACATTCTATTCTAATTGGAAGTTCTTCTATATGTCAAATTTAAATCTAATTTTCTATAACTTCCCTCTAATCCTCCTAATGCTTATTCACCAGAGACATACAAGATGAGCCCAATTTCTCTTCCCCATGGTCGTCATCAAGTCGTCTCTTGGTATTTTCTTTTCTAAGTTAAACAAGCCCCAGTTCCATTGACCAGTCCTCAGAAGGCATACACAGAGACTTTCTACTTCAAAACCCTGCCCAAGCTCTGGGCCCCCCAGGCTCAAAGTGAATGTCAATACTAACTGTTTCTCTTTTGGCTAGCAACCCTGAGAGTCTTCCCCTCCCAATTTGATTTTTTTCTTTAATCTAAGGGTGTGTCCCTTGACCACTGAATACCTCACTCATAGTGACAACTTGAAAAGACCTTATCCTAAAAAGGCCAGGGTCTCTCAGTGCATCTTGAGCAATGCAGTCTTGATGAATATCTGGTTACTGAACCCAGATGGTTCTGGAGGAGAAAGTGAGGTTGGTGAACTTGCACAGTCCGCCCTCACTCAAATCAAAGTTAACTCCAAGTCATGTCATCATCTCCTTGATGTCATGGTTCTCTCTGAGAACGAAGGAAAACACAACCTGGACATTCTTCTGCTTATCAACATTCTTTTGAAAATATATCACCCTAGTAACACATTGAGCAGAATATGAGCCTTCTGCATGAAATTGAAGTTCTCAGTTCTGGGTACTCTGATAACAGTTGCACAGAGTTTTTTTTTTTCCCCCAAACCAAAATGAGAAAGTTAAAAATGTGTTTCTAAATCAGCCAAGTCTTTTTTATCTAGCGTTCTATCAATTGGGAATCTCTAATTTACATTACTTTGCCTATCAAGATGCTGAAGTGCTTTGAGAATTATCACTTTGAGAATTAAATGTTCTTAAATGCATTTGTAATATTAATTCTTTTATTATTTTCTAATTCCTTGAAAATTGGAAATTCACCTACAGTTTGATGTGATAATTCACCATTACCTAAGCAATGAGAAGAACTAAAACATACATGTAATTAACAGATCAATTGGCAGAAACAGACATGAGACTCTCCCTATTATGACTTCTACATTATCTACTCAGTTAGCAATGCCTTTTCTGTGATTAGAGACTAAAAGGAAAGCAAGAAGCAAACACAGCCTGAGAAAGTTTTAAGTAAAAAGTGCATGAATGAATTGAGATAAGCTATTTAGATATAAACTGGGACAGTTCTCAGATTCCTTCTGAAAAGCTACCTCACTATGATAACAATATCCATCCCATTTTTTTTAAACTACATCTGGGTAATCTAAAATCCTGACACTATTATTTCACCTAGAAGGCCTAAAATTTCATTGAGGATGTAATTTTGGGGGCCTGGTAGACAGCAAAGATAAAAAAAAAGTCTATATATTTGCAAGTGCATGGAGATTTTATTCAGGTCACTAAATCCATTCTATGGACTCTATAGATACTCTGATATATAGAATTAATTATAGCCAGGATCAAGACCCTGTCTTTCCTTTTGATCAGAACCCATGGGGGCTAAGTAGCCAAGGGATAAGTCTAGCTGTGCCCTGTGGAGGAGAAAATTGAGGGAAGATGAAAGGAATGATAAGACTCTGAGGTGGAAGATAATGGAAATTATCACCTATACAAAAATAGTTAGCGACTGTTGTGAATCCTTTGAAGTGAATGCCCTGAAGTTGATGTTTGTATTATTTATGTAAAATACAGTAATTGGCTTTAGCCCGATGGGAATATGCAATATGAATTTAAATAATGTAGCCACATCAAGGGATTCATTGATCACACTCATTGGAACCTAGCTGCATTATTGTGAAGTGGTCCTGGAAATTCAGAGCTGTAAGGAATGAAGCTTGGAGATGGATAGTCATGTCTGAGCTCCCACTTGAAGGGGTCCCTCAGGGAGCTGTTGTTATCCAGTGTGTGTTTATTGACTTCTTTGGCTTCAAAGAAGGTGTCTAGGAGGTCAGTTTGGGCAGTGGCCATTTTTACCTAGTAATCACCATTCATGATTGGAATGAAAATCTTAACAATGGGACCCAATAAGAATCTGGGCAGAAGACTGGATTTTGTCAAAAGAAATGTGATAGATGGTGGTATCATTATAAGACATTAGAGTAGCGGAGTGATTCATAAATTGTCCATTGGTCTAATCATAGGAGATTAACACATTGCTTGTAGGTTGCTTCCCTGGATTTCTTAAACTATAAAAACTATAAATTGGCAGAAGAGTTCAAGGTGAAGAAATCAGTGTTCAGAATGAAGTGGAAGAAGTAGTACAATTTATACCAATAACAAAATTGTAAAGACAAAAATATTTGAAAGACTTAAGAGCTCTGATCAATTCAACGATCAAGCATAACTCCATAAAACCTGTGATGAAGCCTAATCTCATGCCAGAGAAGTGACGTACTCAAGGCACAGAATAGAGACATATATTTATAGACATGGCTACTGTAGGACTTTGTTTGTTACAAGAGCTTTGTTTTTCTTGATCTCTTAACCTCTCTCTTTGCTCCAGTGCTCCAATGGTGGCAGAAGAGGAAGGAAAAACAAGTCAGTGACTGTTAATAAAAGAAAGAAAGGGTCAGTAATGTGGTTGGGTTATAAAAGAAGAGTTAGGGGAGTCATTAATAGAACTCTAAAGTTATAGTTTATTATAAGATTATGCACACGTATATATATGTATATACATACATATACATATACCCCCCTATATATATAATTTATTAGCTGCCGGGCAATCCTTTTAGTGTTCCCTAATTGTTTTTGTATTCCCTATAGTTTCTGTCCCAGATCTCTTTTATTCTTAAGCCTTCTATATCACCTGACTCTTTCACATTATCTAAAGAGGACCTCACCTCACAATTCACTGAGAAAATGAAGGACATTCACAATGAGCTCCCTCTACATATAAAAAATTTCTCAAGATCATCCCTCCATTCTCTCCTCTTCTATTCCAATCTCTGATGAAATATCTCTTTTCCTCACAAATGCTATCCTCTTTCCATTCCCTTCCTCTTTCCCCTAGAAACACATGATCATCCCTACTAAAATATTTAATCACAACAGATGCATTAGGCTCTTCCCCTGCTACCTACAGACATGTCCAAGTCTCCTTCATATTAAAGGGGAAAAAAGTCTCATTTGGCCCATAATATCCCTTTAAGGTATGGTCCTATCTTTCACAAACTTCCTGAAAGAATTCTCCATACCTATTGCCTCCATTTTTTAACATTCCACTCACTTTTCAATACCTTATAATGTGTCTTCAGAAATCATTTCTTAGTTGAAATTACTCTTTCCAGAGTTATCAATCATCTATTATTGTTTTTTATTTATTAATTGTATTAATTTTCAGTGTTCTAGAATCATACCATATAACTTAGAGTTTTTTTCCACTTCCTTCCCGCTACCTTCCCCCTCCCTCCCCAAGAGGGCATACAATTCTGTATAGGTTCTACACATACATTTCTTCTAAACACATTTTCACTATAGTCATGCTGTGTAGAAGAATTAAAATGGATGGGTGAAATCATATAACAAACCAAAATGTAATACAGAAGAAAATGACCTGCTACCCTCTGCGACTAAATTGCATAATACCTTCTCTTGATGTGGAAGACATTTTGCCTTAAAAGACCATTGGGAATTTTTTTAAGTCCTTGCGTTGCAATGAAGTTCCAAGTCTACCACAAAATACTCATGTACTGTGGTCATTGCTGCGCACAAAGTTCTCCTGGTTCTGCTCCTTTCACTCAGCATCAGATCATATAAGTCTTTCCAGGCCTCTCTGAAGTCTTCCTGTTCATCATTTCTTATAATGCAACAGTATTCTATT